>OX940985.1:29631509-30106273 GCA_954871275.1 Leptopterna dolabrata | reverse complement strand
AGGCTATTATCTCTTATATTATACTTTTTTTTTCTTTGCCTCTTTTGTTAGCTATTTTCTATAAGTATAAGAAATTATTGTTTTCGATTGTTTTATTTTCTTATCGATATTGATTATAATATATATTTATATGTATCTTTGTTGATGGCTTTTCTAGTAAAGATGACTATGGTTTTTATCCATTATTGGTTACCAAAAGCTCATGTGGAAGGTACACAATAGAACTTCAATTATTCTATTGTGTACTGATGATGGTTTAACAACCGAAACCGGTCTACAGTTTTTTAGTTTACGTGGAAATAGACTACTCTATTTTTATCCTGTAGTTTTTTTTTCTTCAACCCAGGGGTGTTATGAATGAGAAGTAGGGTTTTTGGTGTTCTAATAACACGAGCTTGTGAGGTACACCGTTTTCCACGTTTTTTAGGACGAGGAGACCGAATAAGGAGTCGATTTTCACCAAAGAGTGGAAAATTGATGTTCTAACAAAGTTTCAGCCTTAAATTTACGTTAAAATTTGGTCTAAAATCGTCGTTCTTCCGCACACAGTTTGGGTCACAATTTGGGAACACATTTTGCTCCTAGTTGTGCTCCGAAGCTCGGCAGCCCGATCGGAACACACCCAAAGGTGTTACGGGGTGAAAAATGGGTGTAAAAATAGCGAGGGTTTTTGTGTTTTAGTGAACATGAGCCTGGTGAAGTATCGTTTTCCATGTATTTTATGGCGAGAAGACCGAATACGAAGTTGATTTTGATGAACAAAGAGTGAATAATTGAGGTGAATCAAGACAAATGGCAGTATCATTGATCAAATATAGTTTGTCGAAAATAGGAGCCTAATTCGGGTTTTTTGGGTTGGTGGAAACCATCAAAAATAGCTATTTCAATTATTGCACATGAATGAAACAGTAAATGAACAACCAACATTTCTGTAGGTAATAAACCCACGTGACAAGAACTTCGCAGCGTTATTTTCCTTGATAGATATTTATATAATAATTATGTTACTGGCGATGTGTGAGATAAGGCACTGTAAACAATGCCTAGGCAATGTATGAAATAAAAGGGCCAGTCAATGTATGAAATAAATATCATTTCATACTTTGCCTGGGCACTTTGTACAATGCCTTCTTTCAGACTTTCCCAGTAACATATACCTACATACTTTTACAAATATTTTGTAAGCCTTACTCGTTTCACGCCATTGCGCCCTTACTGCTGCAGTTTCTTAACGAATATCGAATACAAAAGTTTCCGTCCGTACGCCGTCCGCGGATTTTGCTTCCGAGTCTGCGAAGCAGCGGAAGCCTTGTGTTCACTTTCGTGAGCCAAAAAATTTTTGTCTTCAGAAATCAAAATTTCCACTTGCATTTTGCGTTTCAAAGCCTACTGAACAAATTTGGTTCCGTGTCTGTCGGTCTGTGAGTCTGTGAATCTGTGAGTCTGTCCGCATTTCCTTGTTACAGCCATAACTTCCACGATTTTGAATTGATTCAGCTCAAATTTTGAGGGATGGTGCGGATAAGGCCCCTTGAGGTCCCATACAATTTCAACATGATTGATCCAGCGGTACGCCCTGCGCATGCGCTAACGTTAAATTCAACAAACACGCATAACTTTCACAATTTTGATTCAATTTCGCTCAAATTTTCAAGGGTTGTTTGGACAAGGCCTAGTGAGTTCCAGTATGAATTTCAGCATGATCGGACCCTCGGTGCGCTCTGCGCATGCGCTGGCGTGAAATAGATTCAATTTCCTTGTTACAGCCGTAGTAACCAAAGATTTCACCCAATTTCAATGTAATTCTCAGGGATTAAGCGGGTAGGGCCCATTGAGGTCCCATATAAATTTCAACATGATAGAGCCAGCGGTTCGCCCTGCGCGTGCGCTCTGTCTGTCTGTCTGTCCTTCTATGCACGGCCAAACGGCTCGACGGATATCGACCAAATTTGGCACGAATATCCAGTAGGCTCCCAAGTTGTGCAACGTCGCATTTTTAATTCCCTGACCATAGCGGAACTATGGTCGACCATGGTCAACTCCTGAATGGCTTGACGGATATCGACCAAATTTGGCACGAATATCCAGTAGGCTCCCAAGTTGTGCAACGTCGCATTTTTAATTCCCTGACCATAGCGGAACTATGGTCGACCATGGTCAACTCCTGAATGGCTTGATGGATATCGACCAAATTTGGCACGAATATCCAGTAGGCTCCCAAGTTGTGCAACGTTGCATTTTTAATTCCCTGACCATAGCGGAACTATGGTCGACCATGGTCAACTTCGTTAATTGAAATGGTAACCCCTATTTTTTATCGCGTATTCGTAATCTACGTGAAATTCTATCTACGATCGACCCTTCGGACTACCCCCGCGGTCGACCATAGCGCATCCATGGGCCCCTCCATGGTTGAATCCCGAATTGCTCAACGGATATCGACCAAATTTGGCACGAATATCCAGTAGGCTCCCAAGTTGTGCAACGTCGCATTTTTAATTCCCTGACCATAGCGGAACTATGGTCGACCATGGTCAACTCCTGAATGGCTTGACGGATATCGACCAAATTTGGCACGAGTATCCAGTAGGCTCCCAAGTTGTGCAACGTCGCATTTTTAATTCCCTGACCATAGCGGAACTATGGTCGACCATGGTCAACTTCGTTAATTGAAATGGTAACCCCTATTTTTTATCGCGTATTCGTAATCTACGTGAAATTCTATCTACGATCGACCCTTCGGACTACCCCCGCGGTCGACCTTAGCGCATCCATGGGCCCCTCCATGGTCGAATCCCGAATTGCTCAACGGATATCGACCAAATTTGGCACCAATATCCGGTAGCCTCCCAAGTTGAACGTAGGCGCATTTTTAATTCCCTGACCATAGCAGAAATATGATCGAACATGGTCAACTCCTGAATGGCTTGACGGATTTTGATAAAATTGGGCACAAATACCCGGTAGGGTATGGGATTTTTCCGTCGTTTGTTGGTTCCACGATACTGCGTACAGCGAATCTCGGATAGCGAGCGAAGCGAGCGGTCAGGCTAGTTATGTATAATGGACGTAATGTATTATGGAAGTCATGTTATGTATAATATGTATATTTCATGTAATGTTATGTAATGTTATGTTATGTAACGTAATGTTATGTAATATGTATATTTAACGTTATTTAATGTAATGTAATGTAATGTTATGTAATATGTATATTTAACGTTATGTAATGTAATGTAATGTAATGTAATGGAATGTTATGTTATTTTGCTTCCGAGTCTGTTCTATTTTATAATGGGTCACTCTGATTGTGACGAGGAAGCTCCTGTGCCATCACCTTGGCAGTGTATTTCCTCAGTTCCCATGAACCAAAAATTGACGAAATTTGGTATATGGGTCCCGGTTTGGCTCTAGTTGGTCTTCAAAGCTCGAAAAATAGGGGTTGAAATATCCAGAGTATCCCATTCTCGGAAAATTTTATGTTGAGGTGTGGGCTTTTTCGCATTTTAAAATAGTTAGATTTTTTCTGGATTTTTGAGACCATCCGGAGCATTTTAGCATTTTGAGACCATGTGAAGCGACCGACCGCCCGGCTGACCACGGCGCATATAGGGGGTACAAAATTCTCCAAATTTGTGTGCCTAAATTATAATTTCTGCATTGACAATAAGTTACTTTGCTACAAAATCCAGCGTAAAAAAAAAAGTTCCGGTAATTCAGAATGGCCATAAGAGCGACTTTTCAAAGCAATATTCGGGTTCTGTCTAGCAGAAACCATACCACTTTTCAAAAAACCGTATAATTTTTTCGTGATTTTAGCCATTTTACAAATTCACAATAGGCTCTTTTCTTTTGAGAGAGAAATATTTTTATTATTGAAATAGTCCCTCTTTCTGTCGTTAATCACCATCCCACACAACTTCAGGTGAATTAACACTGATTTTAGCCATTAATACCGATTTTTGACTCCCAAAAATCCAGATTTGACCCCCGGGCTTTATGAAAAACAACTTAAATTGTCTTTTTCTGTCATCGCAACTTTCGATGATTTTATATAAATTGTTCGCAATTTTATCCGTTTTTACCAATTTTTGACCCCCTTGGAATTTTTGAAAACTGCCCATCTTCGAAATCATCCTCCTGTTTGGCAATACGAACATTTTGACGAAATTTGGAATTTTTGTGAATTTAGATTATCGTCTGGAGTGACATATATTAAATTTATGTTAAAATCTAGGGATGAAATCAGGATGCTCTCAAACGGATTTGCCTATTTAAAAACCTTGAGACGTAAACCATCAAATTTTGAGGGGGGTTAGAATTTATTTTTTTCATGCTCGGTTCCAATGGTTCATTATTGAAAATAATAAACCAAAACATGTTCTGAAAATTTTGGATCCACTGCTTCATTTTCTTTGAAAATTCGCTAACACCGTTACCACATAATATGTTTTATTTTATCAGTTTATCTTACCTAGCGTTACCTGTAGTGCTTTGTTAAATTTACATTCAGCTTTGTAAAGTCAAACCTTACATTTTCTATTTCCGATACCCCCCACCCCCCCACCCCCCCCCCCCCCCCATTCAACAATCCTGGCTACGCCACTGCTATGTACCTACTTATAATTATTATTAACATGAGTTTTACGGCTTCATGAATCACGACTCCTGTTTGACATTAAACCCATCAAATTATAGCAGGTTTTCACATGTTTAGGAACACAAATCTTTCCCAACACCTGACGCGTCGACACATCCTTTCGAGGAAAACCGACAGATACACAAATAGGACACGAACACTTTTCAGACAAAAAAGTTCGAGCTGAGGGCAGGATGGCGGAGAAAGGTTCGAACATGCGAGACATGGAGCTGACGTACGAGCTGGCCAACCCCAAAGGGATAGACAGGGTCGACAGGGTCCTCAACACGTACAAACGGAAGGGTTCCATAGAGAACTTCTCAATCAACGAGGACGAGCACAAGATCTTCGTGAGGACGAGCTTGGCCGAGCCGGACGTCTGCAAGATCCTCAAGACCTGCACGAAGAAGGTGGACGTCGTTCGTAAAGACGAGGAGGCGATGCAGACGCAGGACGGCGGCTCGTCGTCACCGCCAAGTTGACGCGGGCAGCAACCTCGGCTCAAGACGCAGCGAGGAGTCTCGCATTAAGTAAACCTCACCATTATGACGCAAAATAAATTCATTTGAAAGATAATTAAACGTTGTTAAGAGGTTAACTTTGAGGTAGGTGCCAAAGGTGTGCTCACGCTAGGTGGGATGGGAAGGGGTGTGACGTCACAAGAGTCCTCGAGGTCACCAGCTCACTGCTGCTTCCTATGGATGCCCTTATCCACTAGAATATTTTGTATTATTAATGGGTGAGTTCTGACAATATTAGGAAGAAATCTACGAACAACAACTGATAGATGAACAGTTCAACGACGGGAATGGCAGGTTTTAGTTGTTCTCGAAATAGTTTTTCACAAAATAATCATTTTGGTCACCCCAAAATTGAGATGTGAAAATACGCGATATTCCTCCCAATAACAACACTGCTGTAAAAATTTACCCGCCAAGAAAACCTCCCCAGCCGCAAAAAGGATTTATATCCAGTTTTCCGGCCAAAATAGCATGCTCAGTGCTTTGCACCTAGCTCTTGGATGTTCATATTATAGAAACCTGTTCCTTCCCCACAGAGTTTCTATATTCCCCAAGGTTTTTATATTCCCCAAAGGGATGGAATATAGAAACCTGGTCCTTCCCCACAGGGATGGATTATAGAAACCTGTACCCCGTGGTGGGGGGGGGGGGGGTACAGGGTTATACCTGTACCCCACCTTGAAATTTTTTTTGACGCTGTTTGGCAGGCAGCTTTTTACCCCTCCAGGCGAAGACTTGACATCCCCGGTAAATGGCGGTATGTTCAATCGAACCACAGCACATTGCAGGTGCAGCTCACTTGGTTCCGTACAGTGTACAATCTTCTGCAGTGTGTGGCTTACCACGTTTTGGGGGCGTTACGCAGTACGGTTTAGTATGTCCGTATTCCTAGCAGTCGGGACAGGCCTACAATTAGGGGAGCTATGCTAACTTTGCAGCCTACAATTGCTTTGATAAGTGCATTGAAGCAAGCTCGAGGTTTCTATTGAAGGGGTTCCACCACAAAACGTCAGTTACGACAAAACGAACCTCAGTGACGCCGCCCAAGCTCAAAGTTTTAGTACTCACCGGTTGATGGCAGAAATAAATTATTTTCTTCAAAAATCTTTGTTTTTTCTAAGTTCAACCAGTAACCCTTATATGGTTACAACCCACCAAAAAATAATAATTCTTTTTTCATGCAAAACCCACACGTGACCCTAATTACCGCATTTGGGAAGTAATAGGGTAGGGGCAAAGCCCTGCATCGACTTTTTGAATAGTCCGCGATTGACTTGAGAAATGGCCACCAGGTAGCAGTTGGGGTTTCGCAACGCGTTCTGTTATCAAAGTAAAGGCGTCTGGGAATATTGTAGGCCACGAAAATGAGATAAATATGTTTTTCACGTTTTTGATGTAATTTTCTTGAAACTTTAGTTCAAAATCGTGCGAGACAGGGTTGAACCAAATTTGAACTAAGCTTTAATGTTGTGGATTAACTTTTGCTTCAGTTCACTTCACGTAACCTTACTGACGCGCCATTCCCAAACACACCAAGTGGGGCAAGTTTCTGCAGGTTCTTCAGGGTGTCCCTGCACCCCTTGAGTGAAGGGCTTTGCCCCATTTAGTACCTACTGGAACATTACTTTGGCATTGTACCTAACATTGTTAATAAAACACTTCATTATTTATCATTTATTATCTTATAAATAGGTGTGTATTACGTTCCAAGAGTAGGTGACACCTACCAGTTGGTCGGTATGTTCAAGAAATTAAAATAACCTTTAAGGCCAGTCGCGATTTGCAAACTGTTTCGTTGCTTTTCAACTTCAGAAGAAATTAAATCAATATTTTGTGAGTTTTTGGTAGGTAGTAGTATATTTTTTTTATCCATGTCCATCTAATTGGGGCAAAGCTCTGCACTGCAGGGCGAAGCCCTGCAATTCTTTTTTTTTTATTAACTCAAATTTTTCTGTGGATAATGATTGGAGGTGATCGGTGGTTCAGTAGTTAAAGGTTCCCCCACCTACCCTAAGGTTCAGTCCACTAAAAAAACAATTCAGTCCTACATGGAATATCCAATCTAGTTATGTACCTACCTAATGCAACTCGTTCCATGCCCAAGACATTGTGGAGAACCAGATGTGTAATTTTTAGGAAATTTGTCGGTTAAAGATGGAGTAATTGGAAAAATAACCCTTCTTACCGGGTTTTACAGTACCCAAGCTGAACCGTCCACCAGGGAGAATCGACCCACTAAGTGTAACAACCACGACGCACCTTCAAGTTTCATAACCATGTGGTTATCCTTCAGTATAATTATGTAATGTCTCAGAGGAGATTTTCAGGGACCAATGCGAGAAAACGTTGTTGAATTTATGTCTACCATTTATTAATTCAGCAAAAGAAAGGGTAAAGCCCCTTTCGAAATAAAAACACTATGCTCAAAAATAAAAGAACACTATGTTCAAATCAATTCGCTAGACACACAATCACAGGTTAAAAATATAAATGTAGTTCTACAACACGGCAGCTTACACTAGGTAACCTATCTCCATTATAACTAAGCCACTTTGTTAACAAAGCTCAGGGGAAGAGGAGTCAAAACATCATTTCAGTCTTTAGAAATTGGCTCCCTTTAGTTTAAAGCACGTCCCCTACAATCTAGAGTCGGAAATTTATATTTTATCACAAATTATAAACAATCGCTGGAATGTATGACATATAATAATTTTATCCTCGAAAAAGCGACGAATGAAATAACGTGGCAAGAAGACTTCCAATTTATTTGCGTCGGCTCCGATTAGTACAAAGCAGGTAATTGAAGCCAGGTCTTGAAATGCATCAAGTCAGACCGGGATGAGTCGGAGGTAACTATTATAATTATAATCTATGACAAACACTAGTACTAAGTTTCATAAATGGATTAGTATGATAACGTGAACATTCGGATCTATAACTGTGCAACAACCAAAACCTGACTAGATAAGTACACATTGATATTTTCGATGACGAAACACGTTTAGTCACATTCAATACGTGGGAAAACATGAGATAGGTGGATTAAAATTGGCAATTTACGGCCTCTAACTAATTTACAGGAGTTTGAACGGGGGACTGTGTTTGTGTGCTGCAAACACTCACGGTCAGATTCCTTGGCTTTTAAATATATAGGTAGTACATAGTTTCAACCAACAGAAGTAGGTTAGTGCAAAAGGTGTCACAGAGAAATAGTTTGTTAATCAATCTAAGTACCTACCAATGTTAAAGTGCACAAAACAGAGTGCTTACAAACTGTGTTCAAAACAGAGTGGAGTTCAAGAACTGTTCTGCTGATAATTGTTACAACAGAGTTAGGTTTGAGAACTTGGACGGATGGGATCATATGGGGACTTGGGTTGGGATGACTTGGGCCTGGTTCAGTGGGTTCGGGTGTTCCAAACGACGGATCTCTGCACCAGTTGGAAGGTTGGTTAGGGGAACCCATCAGAGGAACACCTGGGACTAAGAGGCAGCAATGAGAACTCAAAACCCGACCCACACGCGTGCGGAAGCAAACCCAACAAGCTCTGTTCAAGACCCAAGGAGAACACTGCACTGTCCAGTCTACTTAGTTTCAGGAGATCCAAGCATGGGCCAACTTTTCTGCAGCAGTTAGAACTGGTTGGGAGGGAACCCCTGAACTAAGGTCAGACAGCAGTGAGCACAATGGCCCAAACCAGGCTGCGGCATAAATCAACCTGGTTCAAGACCCGAGGCGATAGAGATCATGCAGCCCATCAGACTCAGAATTCTTACAAAACCTTCTTGGTTTTCTTTGAAAATTTGATTAGACTGAAGGCTCATATTTCTTCGCGTTTTGACTGTTAACTCTTTTTCTGCAGTAATGCTACAGATTCATCAGTGAAATCTTACGTTATTACATCTTTTACATTACATTTCCTCCATCAAAAGACAAGACTTTTCCATATCTTTTCTGCCCTTGGCATTGAGTCCCAAGCACTATGAAAACGTTGGTAGGTCCCAGGCAACGTCCTCAGAATTGGTCATCACGAATGACTCTTGAACTGGTGATCCCAGCTGTCCGACATTTTGACCCAGTCGTTCAAGTATCACAATATAATCCGTGGCACTTTCAGTATATTCAAAGAATTGCTTCTGCATCATGTGCAAACTAGCTTCAGACTGCTGCTCGTAAATACTCGAGATCTTTGAACGTTGAACAGTTCATTAGATGAAGAAGAGCTTTACTGGTTGGCTGGCGGTTGTGACAATTATCTTCTTGCACTTGCTGTCCGCAACTTCCGTTTTTCTGTTCTTGTATCGTTCATTTGCTTGCTCTGGGGTTTCACTGTTTGCTACATTCAATTCTGGCTTCGCATATTCTCCGGTTACAATTTCAGCATACCCATTGGCATCGCATACCTAGAACTTCCATGCAGGCCAATTCCCAGCACTTTCGATCGAGTATTGTTACTTTTGCAACTTCAATATCACTTGAGTTTCTCCAAGTTTACATTATTTCTAGATTGCCTGTGTTTTCAATATTTTCCTGCGTTTTTTGTGATCCTGGGCCTATAACCACTTGAAAAATGACAACAGTGGAATATGAAGAACTGTGTACTGCAAGTATTTGAGTACCTGTGACAAGCTGACAATTTTGACTGAGACAATTTGGAATGAACACAATCCGTATGATGGAATCTTGAACGCCATTTGCGCACAAACTACGTAACTAGAGGAGCTCGTTTTTCAAATCTCAAATTCAATAAGAATACAAGTAACAGCGCCTAGAGCGAGTATGCAGCACAATATGTTAATCCTAGTGACAGTGAACACAAACAGAAAGCCTCTTACCCAACAAGATAAACCGCAAACAACCAATCACAGGGCCGAACATTCCGTTTACAAGCAGCCTCATTGGCACAGCTACTCAGTTCTATCTGTATGACGAATGAACTGTACACCGAGTCGAGTTCCTAGTGTATACGCAACCTATCATTTCTACTCGGGGTTCGTTTCCCTTGTACCACGAATCGTCACTCGGAAGTTTGCACGAACTCTCTAAGTACACAGTAAAACAGTTACTGTAATCGATCAGGTGGATGCATAATAATATCTAACTGCTGTCAGAACGTTTTCGAAAGTGTTTGATGTAGAAACCTGAGCGTTGAGGAACTCCAAACAGGTAGGAGTTCAAGAACTGACAACCCACAACCTATCTGCTATCCGGCCTGCACAAAACGCCTGATGGACCTGGTACTGAAATGAATCCAGTACCCAATTCAAGAATCAGATTTGGAGCAGCAGTTGTGTGATGTTTGGCTGCACAGAGGAGGCACCTACTCAGGTTTCACATGTTCCTGGCAATGGTCCACCTTTTCATTACAATTACTGTTCAATGTGTGAACAATCTTTTGCATTGAATTCCGCGAGCGAAATGGGTTCAATCCTTCACTCATTCAGACAATTTCAAGAACTGCGTATTAATGATGCGCGTTCTCAGAGTTCACCGACTGATCCACACCTGGCTGGGGAGAACATGGTATTAAGGAATCCATCTGATGCAATGACGTATCATTCCAGAAGTTCCAACCAACGGACCGATAACCCCAAGTTCACAAACCCCTCTGCACCACATCTGTAGGAACAGTTCTGTATCAAACCCGTTCAAAACGTTTAGCGAACACAGCTAACATCAAACATTCAACTTTAACAAGAATATAAATCAACTTTACTGTACAAACTCAATTCAAACCATTGTTTTCATACAGTTTAAGCATATGAACATGTGTAATGTCTAAACAATATTTAGAGGTAGGGTTACATAATGCTACATAATATGTAACATTTTGGAATGCTAGGTTGGAATGACTTTTAAAGAAGACAATGATTCGTTGATGTCCTAAGTGAATGGAAAAATATTCTATTATTCAACAGTTCAATAAAAAATATATGAGTACCTATAACGTGCATGCAAACCAAATTTCAATTAGAGATCACAGTGCATTTACGAATGTTTATCGAAAAATCAATTTATATCATTCAACTAAAATAAATCCACTTCACTTACACATTTTACATTAAGATAAACAATAAAATCAATAATATAGAAAACTTGCACTTCAATGTAGTAAATTGGCGAGCGTGATCCCTGGTGCGACCAGTGGAGGAAGGATTTCAGTACGTGGAGCAGTGGGCCCCTGAACCCAAAACCTTGAATATTGAAACGTTATGGTTGCAGAGATCATCAATCGCACTTTTGCTGCAGTGAAGCGCAAATTAGTTGAAAACTTCGAGTAAACAAGACAAAATGTCCATTGTCGAACCAATGGTCGCCTAGGTAACTTCCAGCCATAAGTAGGAACATCAAGTCTAATTACCTAAGTTATTAAATGCAGTAAAAGTAATTATTATTACTTATACTCCAATTAAAAATTATAATTTTTTAAATTATAAAAGCAGTTTTTAAACAAATGAAATCATACGAAAGTACAGGTTTTATTAATAACGAATAAGTAGATTTAACATCACACTAACGATAAATAACCTAAATAATTACTTGACAAATGATAGTTAACCAGTCACAATTAGGTAGTAATGGTAACATTATTTGGGAACAAAAACGTTCCATTAAAATATAGTTAATGAAAAAAAATTATTTGCAAAAATAACATGTTACAAGTCTGATGGAATTATGATATTACCTATTTGATTTATATACAAAATCGATGGAAATTAAAACATTTCTTCCTCCCCTTCCCTCAGTACCAAATGGATGCTGAACACTTCGTCCTCACATATAATAATAATTTAGACTCAACAATAATTACCTACATAAAACACCAATGATGAACTGTTCTTCAAGTTCATAATTTGAATCCACAATGAACAGTTTGAAAACGCAAAGACCTCCCAAATGAGAGAAAAACAGCAAGTACTATAATAATTTCTATACATTGGTTGTCAATTTCTGAATTTTTGTTGTCGCCAAAGAAACTCCCAGTGATGAAAATACAACTGTTGTTTCAACCATTAACGCAATTGGAAGAAAATAGAGTGAATTACCTAAAAACAACAATGGAACGGTGGAACGGCAGGAGTCGTTCACTCCACCAACAGATCCTTATTTGGGATTCAATCAATCAAACTAACTGCTTAAGAACCGTTCAGCTGTGGCCCAGTCACTGACGGCCCTCCCAGAGTTATTCTTTAGCAGAACCCCTGTGAGCAGCAATAAGATTCAACGTTATCGGACGTGACTTAACCTTAGGTTTTCAAAGTTCACGTAAGTTTGTAACGTTTAATTTTTTAGTGCCGCTTATGTAAGTTTGTATGTACATAAATAAAACGAGTTGCAATAACGTCTTATTTCCTTGTTAATTGATAAAGCCTGATGAAATACGAAGGTTCTTTTTGAACAAAAATGGATTTTTCATGGGAATCTTGGATCAACCTGCCAAACTGGGTCTCGGTCCCGGCCAGAACGGGGGTTCTACTGTGTATGATGTTACGTTCTTGCAGCCATCGTTCCGATGAACTTGATTTCACTGAGAAGCTGTCGAACTGTTCCAAGTGCTTTGTGTAAACGGCTCTAGTTCCAGTTGGTGTATGAAATTGTTAGCTAGAGCCATCCCAAGGTCAGAGCTGCTCTGGGTGTATTTAATACGTACTGTTTTAACCTGCAGATGAGAGTGGTATAATATCGATGAAGCCCAGTGTAGCCCAACAGTATAAGACCCTATTCATAAAGGGTTCCAGCTCCAGTTTTGAGAGGGCCAATGAAAACTGCCCAATCGTAATGGTTATGTTATCCACAGTTCCACAGAGCACATGGATAGGAATGCGTAAATCACAAAGGGATTAATTATGAGGGTTACCTGACTGTGAAGGGGAGTAGGGGCTGTTGAATCTGCTCACTCAGTGCCTTAGTGATAGTTTCTATTAGTAATCATAATTGAAAGAAAATGGTTTTATAGAGAATACTGATATAGGTATTCTTCTACAGTGTGATTTATTGGTAAGGATTCTTTGGGAGTTTGATTTTCGTCAGTAGTAATTGGAGGATGTGGCTGTTGATATGTCAGAGGAAGAACGGGATGGGCTCATGGGCAGACACGTTGCGTAGATTCCCGACAGTTACAGTCGGGTCCGGTGACAGTTACAGCATCGACAGCTGCTATCTATCTCGGCTCTGGAGAACACTGAAGAGCACCTGGAATCGAATGGAATTCAGATCGTAAGGAACTAGTCAGAATGTCAATTTGGTTAGGTTTTGTTTTTGGAAGTACGAACTGGACTTGGACTGTACACTGCTCCCTGGGTCATACGATACGTGACACATAACACACAGTAATTTTATCATGACAGTGGGAATAGGGCGTTTATGATGATGGACAATGAGGAGTAGCCATGTCTTCTGTTTATATTTTTGAATGGCAGTAGGTTCCATTCTATGGGTTTTCAAAGATTCCAGCATTACCTACCTCACAATGGGTAAAAGTTTTCATATTATGCAGGAACAGGACAGGAAACGCCGTGGGTAGGACACGGGATGCCGGCTGACTGCCGCCTACCCACACTAGGCAGAACGTTCCTTAACTCTCTTTCCCCCACTGCTCGCCATGCTCTCCTCCTTTCAAGCAAGGGTGTGAGGGTGAACGAGGGGAAGGTGTACGTAAACGTGGGGAACATAAACATTGGACGGTGGAGGGGGAACGTCCCGTGCCTGGCACCGCCGCTTTTTGCTTCGAGAGCAATCGCAGTGTAACCCGTCCTGTGCCTACCCCATACCGTGACCGCTATGCCCCACCTAGTGTAGTGATCTACATTCAGATACACACAAGCGAAAAAATACGACCCGTGTCCCACAGCTGTTCCCTGTCCTGTTCCAGCATAGTGTGTGAGAACCTTAAAGGGGTCCCACCCAGGAGGGAGGGGTGCAATGACGTCACTCGTTGCCGGAATTTTTAAAGCTCACAGAAAAATAACTATTCGTCGTAGAGTGCCGTTGGTCTCCAAATTCATAGAATGGAACATACTTTCATTTAATAATGGGAAAGTAATATAAACAGAAGCCATGATTACTCCTAATTTTACCTCGGTATTTACTTTCGACTCGTAGCGCTTACATTCTGAATGAATGGTGGCTACGATATTTAACCAAACTGGTGGTTACTATTCGAAAACTTTGAGGCTGTTTTTGAATACCTTAGCGATAAGTAGCTAAGATCTTATCTATCTGTAATACTCTTCTATAATCGCCAAGATAGCTCTCTATAATACTCTTCGAGTCAATTAATTTCACCGTAATGGCATGTGGCAATTCAACTGAGAATCGATTCCTTCCTGGCTTCAAAACTTTAATGATTTTTATCTGATACTTTTCAGGATGGTTTTCGTATAATAATTTTCCAAGTGACAGGATATCACCTGAACCTTTTAGTTCCAGTGAGATATTCATTTCTACTCTCAACATGGACAATGAAAGGCCCTGGATTGGAAGTACGATAACAGAGCGTATTTACGTTTGTGTTATGACTTTCTATTTGAGTTTAATTTGCCATCCTCCTGTTCCATGCCATTAATTCCATTACTAGACTCCTCCATGTTGGAGGATAATTATTGGCGATTTGCTGTTGAAATACAGCTTATCGGCTTACTTTAAGAATAATAATCAGGGCTCGGAATGAGCTTGATGACCAAGCCTGACACAAGACTGTGGAGCGCCTTTTCAAGACGAATCCAACGGTTACCACAACTCGAAATCGCAAAAAATGGTGCGTACAATATACTGTCTTTCAGGAGATGATATTCATCATAATCCAATTCCAAGTTCCTTCTTACAACTTCTCCTAATCAATGCCGAATTAAGAAAATCAGGTATCACCATAGGGCACCATAACAACGTACTAAGCATGCAGAGTTTGTTGGAAGCAATCGAGGTAATTGTGGAAAGGGATCAAAGATAGGGGTTGTTTTAGGGTCCTGAAAACTACACTTGTAAATAATTTCGTTTATATTTCTACACAACTTTTCGGTTAACTTTAGCAACATGCAATAGCGTGCAACAAGCAGTTTTCACCTCGGTCGAGGAGTCGTCCCTGTTGTCATCATCGTCGTCATCTGTCGTGGTTTCAACATCGGCGAGAAACCGAGCGGACGCCTCGTCGACGATCTGCTTGTGACTGGAGTGTCCGGCACGTCGCGTTTTGAAGGTTTTGTGGACCACGTGAAGAACAATACCGCCCATACAGAGGAGAAGGCCTTCGAAATTCAGGCGTGACATGATGTCACCATTCCATTCAATGGCCAATGTGAGAGTGCACACTTCCTGTGAGGGAATATGTATGGTTTTCAAAATATTTATTAATTTAAACAAAGAGGTTAGAACCAGGCTATTCAATGGGGGGAGGGGGGTTCCAATCATCTCCAGGAACAAACAATAATGAGGAATGGACATGGGTCGGAATTTGCTGGTTTTGACCTCAGAATCGGAATAAGCACCCTCGAAAACCCCTGCATCCCAATTTTTAGCCCTGGAATCAGTGAAGTTGGGCGGGAATAAGCTAAAGAAAAAACGTGTGACGTCATGTGGAATGTATCTCTCTCCCACTCGGTTCCCACGTGAGGGACTGAGAGGGCAATACATATCAGATGACGACACATGCTTTTTCCTTTTTCGACCCAGCATAATAATCACCTTTCAGGAAAGCTCTACGTTGGACCTACATTCCTACAATTAGAAAGAATATATTTTTAAAAAATGCACGTCCATTCCTCATTGGGTATGTCTGCCAGGTAAATGTTAACATACAATTGAGAAAATATATAGAAATTAGGAGTTTGGAAAAAGGCAGGGGTGGAGGCCCAGATAGATACTGGATTATAATCCAATATCCATCTGGATTATGGCTATAATGCAGATAGTGAAGGCCCAGATGGATACTGGATGATAACATGAAAGGCGGGGTGGACACCCAGATGGATACTAGATTAAAATCCAGTATCCCTCTGTATTATGGATATAATCCAGATAGTGGAAGCCCAGATGGATACTAGATTATAACATGAAACTGGAAGCGGTACCTAGTATCCATGCAACTTTAGAACAACAACATCCATGCTACAACAGAATCAAGTTTAGCACATTTGAGAAAAGAGGGAAAAAAGGAGAACTTTTTTTTTAAATTCTAATGATGAGTAACTAAATGGCCAGTGTGCTTAGAGAAGTGATGGAACAGGATGAACACTGATGGATGGTTACCACACCTTATAGCATCCATGGGTCAGTGAGCTCACATAAAGCAGTTCAACACAGAATCTACATAAGAACTAGGGTATCATTAAGGGCCCATACCCCACACTTGATTCCTATTTTTCTTGTGCATTTCATTCCTTCCCTTGTGAAATAATTGCTTTCTTGCAAACGGTACTCGAGTAATTTCCACTGTCACTTGAACTGAAAAAGGCTAACCAATATCCTATTGCCAGGTAATAACACTCTCCGTGCGGGCGTCTACCCGGGTAGACAGAGCCCCCTGCGTGTTCTCTCTTTATTCCAAGGCTCGTAAGTGATATCTGTTCTCCATTTTGTGGTGGGAATAGCTTCAATACTTTCTTAACTTCCCAACTGAATGCGTCAGAAGCAGGCGGTTTTCAACAAAACATTCAGGGGTTTTATTGAGTTGGTAGTTGTGGGTACGTTTTTCACTGGGTTTTGCCAATGTTGCATTCTTTTTTCCACCCGGTTATCCAGTTTTACTGTTTTACTTTTGCCTAGTTGTTGTTTACTTCTTCTCCAATCCTGTTTCCGAGTTGGGGCGATGGAGCTGAGCTGAGGAAAAGGTACCAACAGGTGTTTTCCAGTAACGTACCTAGGTAAGTAACTACACATGATTTTTCTCTGTGATTCGGTGTAACTGTTTCGTTCTGAATACAGCGATATTTTTGGAAACCGTTCTATTTTTTAGCAAAAAGTGTCATAAGAAGCCCCTGGTTCATCTGGTCTACAAAAAAAGATGGCCATGACAAGGTGCTCTGGGTTTCTCAGGTTGGTGGTACCTACTTACCACAGTGTTTTTGAAGGTGGTACTCCAACTGATTTTTTTTTTTTTTTGAAAATCATTCTTTAACAAAAATAGGGTAAAAACGAGTCGTCCTCCCCTGCCCACATTTGGGGGGGGGGGGGGGGGGGCTATTTCCTCGCTACCAAGACGTCACGCAGTTCTATTCTACTCTGTTTTGGGTGAAAACGACACATTATTTTGAACTGGAAATTGGTAGTCAGGGGTTTTCAAGGGTGCTGAACCCAAATTTGAGGTCAAAATGCAAAATCAGCGGGACAGAGACACTGGTCCAATGCCGCATGTGGCCGTCTACCCCGGCAGACGGGGCTAGAAGCAGGCTCGCATGGGCAGGTGGCACACAGTGGTTCCAAAAGGCAACTAAGCGATCCATATTTGAAACTATTCTAAGGGCTTATATGGGTAGAATAATCTTGTTACATGGACAATAGGGTTGGTCTAATCCGATACTCCGATATATAAAAGGGACTTAAATCCATTTCCTCTCCTTGAATCCACTCCCCCGGCAAAGTTCAAGTAATGTAAAATTCCTCAAATTCCGCATTACTTTAAAAAACCATTTTTTTATTAATTTTTTTTTCAATGCTCGGAAAATGTTGTTAGGAAGCTGGAAATTAGTGCTCTCTGTTTCTAATCAGTTTAATAACTTTTTTGTTAGCGAAATTTGCTGATAATTTTGATAGTATGTGTTGCAGCTCTACAAACTTATCGCCTCTTCCCGACTCTTAATTTTTTAGTTACATCTAAGTGTTCTGAACGTATTCCAACCAAAACTAGCTGCGACCACCCACGACCTTGAATTCAGAAGCCTTCATTTACAGAATGTCCACACTGGCCTGATGGTTCTTACAGTCTCATACATGAAAGGGTGGTTGTTAGGTGAGGGACACATCTTTTTTTCTCTGTTCATCCTAATCGGATTACCGGGCTACTTGACCAATTTCAATTATCATTGTCCTTATAAAGGTTAAAATTTTTGATTTAGCGGATGTCCTACTTAAAAATAATGAAGGTGGATGTAACACTTTATTCTGCATTCTCCTCACCTTTGTAACGGTGTGGCTGTTCTCGAGTCGTTTATTTTTCCAGAGGAGATGGGGGGTCGTTTGGTGGAAGCATAATTGATACCCCTTCTTAACCAGTGATAATCTCGCTGGTCCAGGAGGGGGACTCTCGAGGGCCCACTGCCACACTATGTCACATGGTAGCAGAGCGTGGTTTGGTAGTATGCACTGAGCAATTCACCATACTCCATCCACTTTTTGCGGGCTTACCAGAAGGATAAGGCCCAAAGGTTTCCCAGACAGATAAGCCCAAAGGTTTCCCAGAAGGATTCCTTTACAAACACCGTGATAATCTCGCCACGGGTGTGCATACCGGTGATAATCTCACTGGTCTACGAGAGGGACTCTCGAGAGTCCACTGTCACACTCTGTTACACCTTCTTACCGTCTGGAAAGTCTTCAGGGAAGGGATTCAGCGTGAAGAAATACAACGAAAACAAGCCTAACTTGAAGTTTTTGAAGTAAATTTTGGGTGCTTCGGCTATTATCTCATTAACGGGTCATTCCTACCGACTTGGGGATGGTCTAGATCGGCTCAGCGTGAGAAAAATACATAGGATTCAATGTTCAATACACCAATTTACGTGGTTTTTCTAGCTTGGCCGAGTTTTGATCGTTTTCCCACCGTTTGGAACCACTGTGCGGTGTCCAGTATGTGGCGTTAGCATGGGTAGAGCCGCCCGCACTGAGTGTGTTAAATCTAAAGGGTACGTCCTTAAATCGAAAGCGCTCGCTTCCAGTACTCAAGCAGCTAGTGATGAAGGATTCCTCCGGAAGATATATGTTAATATCCTATTTTTAGGTCCACTGAAATACCCCATTAATTAATCCATTTTGCGAAAAACACTGTCACGAACACGAAGCAAGAGTCTTATTTGAGCATGTTATGAAAGTAGATTAGTTTAAACATGGAACAGCTCATAGCTGCAAGGGAAGATAGCTGTTGGTTGGTGCTTTACTAAACAACATCAGAACTTGAGACAATATGCAGAGAGAAAGAAACCCCACAGACATCTGGTAACAGTCCTGCTACGCATACTGGAAGCCAAAACCAATAGTATTTCTCACCTTGAATATACCAGCAACAGAGAGAGTGAGTCCAGAAAGCTGACCGATGATGAGATACTCACTCAGTTCCATCATGAGCGCTATGAAACTTCCAAGAGCAACATACATTGCGTTGCTCCAGACCAGGCTCGTGTCCTGTGGGAAAGACAGAGAATGCCACGCGTTCCATCCCTTGTCAGCTGAAATGTTCAACGTTCAAAACACTTGATTATTTGAACGAAGTGAAATGAGAGCGACAATGAGAACAGGGAAGTCCTGATGAATTCCTCATACCTTCAAAAGCGATGACGAACGGGACCACCGAGAGGCACATCCAGGGTTGGACGTTGTATAAAAAATGCAGAGGGTTTTTCAAATGCAAATCGGATTTTTGCATAAGGAATTGGGCCAGCGTCCATCGTATGCCACTGCAACGTTAAATAAGACGTACTGCTAAGTACCTACTGTGAATGATACAAACATACATAGAGGGAACAATACATAACACAATCAGCTAATAACAATACAAACCTGTTGTTTTATATATACCTATATATCCCCCCCCCCTCCCCAAGGAAGATTGATACTGTTGTGATGCTACATTGCGGAACATCAACATTTGAGGTAAAATACGTATACTGTCAACATAATAACGCATGATAAAGGATTTCGTGTTTGATAAATGTAGATTTTTATTTTTTATTACGAAAATCGACAGAGCTGCTCGATTTTCCAATAGTTAGAGAGAAACCCCTTCCTGATAGGTTAGAACAGAGCTGGTTGATGGATTTTGCAGAAGTCTCGCTCTATTCTTCAGTTTATGGAAGAATCCCATATCAACTTGAAAGTCAGAAAAACTGGTACTTCATACAATGGAGAACACCTCTGCGATATGGACACCTTGTTTTGGTGTACACAACTACCATCTCGAGAGTACAGCATAAATTTCTTCGGTAAATTGCGTTCACGTTGGCAATCTCGTCGTATGACGTTGGTTATGGGAAAATGATGAATGCATGTCACTGATAGCCGTTGGAAACAAGAAGGTCTATCGCCAAATTATCCCTTTTGCATAAATTATTAAATGCCCAGCCCTGCTTTAAAAGATTCAGCTACATGTTCCTCGATTGACCACACGCTCGCCACCTCCGTCCACACTCAGCAGAATTCCTCGTCCACAAACCTACTCCTTGGGGCTAAACCAGTTTTTTTTTTTCACCAGTTCACTATTACTGCTGTAACAGACGAGCAATCAAAGCCGCACGCGCGTGCATGTTCCATTCACCCCCCCCCCCCTCACTCAATGTCTTTTCCATAAGCGAAAGTTGTACACTATTTTTGTCCTGACCATTATTATTTTTCACAATGTGCCGTGAGTAGTATTATTTATGCTGAATGGCCTTGCCCCTGTTTATATAAATAAATAAAAAACAGGACTTCTGACAAGTCCTGAGCCCTGGGGGCCTATTCACTAAAAGAGATAACGAAAATAGATTATCTATTTTGAAAAAGATTATCTATTTTGAAAATCTCCTACTTTAAGAGATGAAAAAACATACATCAAAATGACTGATATGGTAGCCGATGAACGAAGGATGATACACGACCACTATCAAACAAACGAGAAATGAGAAAGGGACTCTCGATAAAAGACACCTAATTAGGTGTCTCTCTGAGAGAGATCGAAAATGCCAAGATGGCCACCAACTCTCTCTTTTAAAAGTTACTGAATAACCCTGTCATGGATACTATAAATATCTCTTCTGCCAAAGGAGTCGGTCCGAAAAGATGTCTCTTTGGCTTAGTGAATAGGACTTGTCCCAGGACTCGAACCTCATTAATGTCTGAAGAAATACCTACTAATGTCCACATGACCAATAATTTCAACAGTTTTTTAAATTTAATAATTTTTTCCATTCCTAAAATATCATGAAAATCAAATGAAATAATGGCTGAGAGAGATAAATTTTAGAGCTTACACCTAATAGGTTGCATCCGACGAATGCACACTAAGCTGGAGATATTCTGATGGGAGACCTATAATGATATACACAATAATAATTTTAAAAATCGTAAATAAATATTTAATGGTATTGAGATTATAGAAAAATTATTTACCTGGAAAACGAAGCGAACAACACCAAAATGAAACCAAGTGTGTTGAACTGATCAGCTTGGTAAGTGAACATCAATAAACCACCTGCAATGGCGAGAACGATCCCCACCAACATCCAAGACTGAAAATAATGAAGTTTGTTTGAGTTGAAGATGAACTTGAGGACACAAACGTCTTAATGACTGATGAAAATCGATTTGTACCGACCGGTACATACCATTTCCTCGAGTTTGAAGAGTATGGCGAACATTAGGATGAATACAATACTGCTAGACTTTGTCATCGTGTACCTACAACATGAAATTCACGTACAATTTATGATGAAGAAAATACTTCAATTGGAAACCGAATGCTAAGTGTAGCAAATAACTTCCTCGCAATCGTAACCCTTAGACTTGTATAGGTACCAGTTTAGAACCACCGAATAAGCAAGGAATATTCTCTCCTAATATACTTCGCTTATTCGGCTATAGATATATTCGAACTCCATCAATAGAGTTTTTGCAGCACCCTCACACCGAAACGAAACGGAAAAAATGGCGGATAGGGCGACCGAAGTCAGATGCTAACCTTTTTCGGTTCAGTTTTCGTTCAGCTTTGGCATCTACCGGCTGGTCAAGTCACACTAACGTTATGTTAACCTCTCTTTCATCCATTTTACTCCGTGGTGAATACAAATCTATGTCCACACATAGCGTCAAGCGTCCACACAAAGACGCCAAGGAGCAGCTGTGAATAGGACGCTCGACACTTTTATTTTCCAAGGAAAACAGACGACGGTATGTAGCGTTATACAGATGTAAGATTAAATTACGTTTCGTTATTTCAACACGACGAAAGCTGACACCGTGAGAGCCCGGTATTTTTCGTTATCATGGTTCTTCAATCTTTTCGGTGTCTCAAGTGCGCATGCACAGCACTGCTTTCATTTCGTTCGTTTCGGCGTGCGGGTGTTGCAAAAACTCTCTAATATGAGGATGACGCCCAGATCTACCTTGAGTGCTCAAGCAACTCTTTTTTTCACGCCGGAAACATTAAAAATTGACTCAGTCAAATCCCTTATTATTCCGCTGTTAATATACGGAGAGTCATTATTTGCCTTCTCCACGGATAGCTGCTGCACAAGAAAACTCCTTGTGGCATTTAACAACAACTGTGTCCGCTACTCATATGGCCTCAAGCCACACGGACACGTATCTGGTTTTGCTTCCAAGATAGCGGGGTGTGGATTTATTACCTACCTCGAAGTCCTCAAGATTATTTTTGAGTCCTTCACCCCAAAATATCCTTCCTACCACCGTACCTTATGTAGGATTTTTCTATCCCTCGTAACTCGGCCCCCTGGGGGTCTCCGGGGTTGATTTTTCGAACAACCGATCTCGAGTGGCCCCTGAGGATGTGCCAAATTGCACCTCGGGACCATCGGGTGCTCCAAAGAAGTGCCTTCATGCAACTCTCCCCCCTCCCACCTTTTGACCACCATGAGGGGGGGGGGGGGGGTGTAGTATTTAGTAGATTAGAGAGGGTTTAAGAGCTGAAATTAGACAGAAATATTCGTAATGTTCCAACGAAGTGCCTTTTGTGCAAATTATTCGTCCCCCCCCCACACAACATTTGCCCCGCCCTTAGGGTGGGGTGGGGGGAATATTTAGTAGATTAGAGAGCGTTTCAAGAGCTTAAATTTTCACACACGTTCGTTATGCTCCAAGGAAGAGCTTTTTGTGCAATTCCACCCTCCCCCCACCAATGACTCGTAACAATGGGGGGGGGGGGAGGAATAAATTAGAGAGGGTATTAAGAGCTAAAAATTCCAACACACATTCGTTATGCTCCATGGAAGTGCTTTTTGTCATTTGCCCCCCCCCCCCCCCACGTTACCCATTTCGAAATTTTTTAGGTATAGGTAAGTAGGTACTTAGACATTTTATAAGGTACAGGTAAAAAATGGATAAGTGCAAAGTAGGTAGTACTGAGTAGGTACCTACAGAGAAAATGTTTATTTACCTACAGGGAAAAAATGTTCACTCCATCAATGCAAAAAGAGGTGACATCCCTCCCAAAAACAGCCCTGTTGTAACCCCTCAGCCGCAAAAAGGATTGATATCCATTTTGCCCGCCGAAGTAGCATGCTCCTTGCTTCGCACCTCGCTCTTGGTTGTGCATGTAGAAACCTGTTCCTTCCCCCTCTGTTGGATATGAGTAAAGAAGATGGCGGGGGGGGGGATGTTATACAGCGATAACAGATGATCACTTACAAAGACACTGTGATGAAATGGAGGCCCCAATTGGAAAAGGCAATGTCGATCCCACTGACGACTCCCATAGGGACGATCCGTCGGAGCGTGGTTGCCCAGTCGAGCCTCGCCGGCTGCTTCCCGTGCCAACACTTCCACACCCACTGGCAGAAGGCCGCCACGCAGAACTTGATGGCCATGTGGCACATCGTCACGGTTAGTGGGTAATTGAATTTCTGCAACATTAACATTGAGGTAATAAGACGGATAAAAAGATGAGTCTTGAACAAGACGGACGCAGATATTCATTCATCAGCAATCAATAACGAAGAACTCGATTCACACTGGCTTACAAGCGATGCAGCCTGATGCAATAGAAAATACAGCACTCTAGATTAAAACTCCATACTGTAGCATAGTCAACAAAACTGGAACAGCGCCCCACCCCAACTCATTCTCGTCCGATATAAGAACAGAATTTGACAGAGGTTAAAACTATTGGTGAAATCGACCAGTGGATGAGTACAAAAAGAAGTTGGATAACCACATAATATGCAGTTAGGATTTAAAAAATAAAAACGCTGCAAAGTCCTTGTCACATTGGTTTACTATTCTATTGGGCTTACCTACAGAAATGTTGGCCGTACATTTATTGTTTCTTTCACGTGCAATAACTGAAATAGGTAGCTATTTTGATGGTTTCCACCAATTCTGGCCCCCAAAAACTCGAATTAGGCTCCTATTTTTGACAAATCATCTTTGATCATTGATAGTGCCATTTAATTGTCTTGATCCACCTGTTGATACTACTTCTAGCGTTATTATACACATTTATGGTGATTTCAGACAATATCCCAGGTTTTTGACTCATAAAAAAAGAATTTTTGGGAGCTGAAACTTCGTTAGAATCCCAATTTTCTACTCTTCGGCCAAAATCGACTTCATATTCGGTCTCCTCGCCCTAAAAAAACATGCTACTTCATAAACCAAACTTTACAAAGGCTTTAAAAATACTTGAGCACAAATGTTTCACCCATAACACCCATGGGTGTATTCTGACCGGGCTGCCAAGCTTCGGAGCACAACTAGGACCCAAATGGAGCCTGTGTGCGGAAGAACGACTATTTTAGACCAAATTTTAAGGTAAATTTAAGGCTGAAACTTTGTTGGAACCTCAATGCTTCGCTCGTTGGTCAAAGCCGACTTCATATTCGGTCTTCGGCCTGTTTCATAAAACAACAAGTGTACAAGTCTACAAGTACTACAGGTACTTGTAATGCACAATATAGAAGTACAAATGTTTCACCAAAAGTAAAGGTAGGTACAAGTTCCAACAAGTTACGATTCTAGAGCGAAAGTTACTAGGTTCGTTCCAGCGCACTTGAGGTCATGAACTGATTCGGAGTAATCGATCTGCGCAGGCCTTGGTGGTCTGTGAGGCATTCCAGCGAGGTTATTTCACATACTGTTTTACCCACCCCGAGTTCCAGCGCTCTGAGTTATTGAGCTGGTAAGATAAGAAGGGTTAATACGACGATATAGGTAGGATGGTGAAACGAAAAGCAAGATGCAAACAAGGAAAACACGATATGGGAACGGAATGAGCTGGCTTGGAATGGCAGCACGGCTGCCAACATAAAAGAGTAAAAGTCCCAACATTGCATCCCACTCAGGCTGCTGAGCCCTCAGCTTCTCCCATCCTCCTATAGAGTGCAGGGTCGGAGGGCAATATTCTCGTGCACGACCTATAGTACATTCATGTTCTACTCATGGCGCTGGAACAAAGCTACTAGTGTGCGTGTGTGTGCACTTCCAGTTTTATTGTCATTGACGATGTATTTTAGCAGTCAAGTCGTGTTGCGTTGACGTTTTGAGTCTCTTGTTGTAGCTGCCGGCTGCCATTCCCGTTCGTAGTTTCATTCAACTTCGACGTATCACTTGTTGTCGAGTATGTATTGATTGCAACAGAAAAAGAATACTTCTACCTATTAGGAGGTAGATACAGCGCGACTTAATTAGCCGGTAGCGGGCTTATCTCAATTTCGGAGAAAGATACTGATTCCTACCCATAGGTAGGTATAGGACATTCGATCCGTCGATCGATCGGAAATTGCTCCTGGGCGTCAACGGACATTCCAAAACTCGTTGAATACAAACTTTTGAATTTGCAGTTAGTCCTTGATCAAAAACATCTAGCTCGTCTTCGGCTTTGAACAAACTCATATTCTTGCTATCAAGGAAATAAAATTCCTCTGGGTCCATGACGAATAAAAAGGAATAGTCCCCACTTTTATCGAATACCACCAGAAGGGTGGTCGTCCCTGGAAGCGTATTTACACGGCGCGGCGCTACACGCGACACAAGGGACAACCTAACAAGCAGCTACGAGCTACAGGGGTCGTCCACTGCAAGCGCCTTCGCGCGTCGGGCTTCAGTTTGTTTTCAAGTGTATTCGATAAAAGTGGGGACTATTCCTTTTTATTCTTCATGGACCCAGAGGAATTTTATTTCCTTGATAGCAGCAACCATTTGCGATGACGGATGTTGGATCAAAGAGCATGTTGGGTGGACCCGATCCTCTCCAAAAGGGAATCTTTCGGGGAGTTTCACCACCTTCACCATTAACTTGAGGCTGACCTTAACAAATTTTCCGACTATTATCCGTTTTATTAGTGTTATGATCAATTTTCTGCCCAGAGGGTAATTTTCACCTGCTCAAAACGGGGCCTACGCGTGAAGTGGCTCAAAATGACCAGGGATACGAGTGAAATGGTAGGTAGGTGTTCTGATGAACCGTCCATTAGCGATTCCAATGTTTATTTACGTGGAATTCCTAACAAAACCGGTAGGAAAGTGATACTGAAAACAATGGTATTGACCGAGCTACGAGCAGCTACGAGCGGCAGATCCAACTTTTTTTGGATCTGCTGCTTGCAGCGCGTTGCCGCTCGTGTACGCCCGTAGCCGCCCGCTCGAACACGCTTCCAGTGGACGATACCACATATAACTCAATGTAGTTGGATCTGTAGCGCGTGTCGCTCGTTGCCGCTTGTGAAGCGCAAAGCGCCGCGCCGCTTGAGTACGCTTCCAGTGGACGACCCCACTAAAACTGAAAGGGAAAAGCGACTGTTTAAGAAATGTGAAGTGAATCCAAACTCAACCATTTTACGAATTCAACAAGGTTTACAGGCAGACGACGGTAAATCGGCCGACTTTTACACTTGTAGAACTGGAACTTGTAGAAAATTACGGAGAAACACCTGTAACCTGTCAAAACCTGCCTGTACGGTATTGTAAGAATTCACTGCCACTTACAAGTCTACATTTTAGCTTTGTGACACACAATTCATCACGTTTTCTACTTGTTATACAATAATCGACTTGTAACTTGTCACTTGTTGTTTATGAAACAGGCACCAGGTCAAATTACTGAAGTGCAGCAAAGAAGAAATAGGAAAAGGACACCAAGTCAGTAATGAATGTGAGGGGAGAAAATCAAATTGCACTGCCCAGCTCAAGTGACGTCTTTACAAACGGCAAATTCTTTGATCCAATCTTATTCCGCCGGATAAACCTCTCAACTTGAAAGGTTTCTCATTTTTAGGGTCAATTCGATCCAAGTCAACATCCAAGGTCACGAGGGTTTTGCATAATACGAGGGTGGATCAAATATAAACGGAACTTTTTTTTTTAATTTTATTCGTTAGAAAATAAAAACCAGGTATATGTCACTTTTCTACATAGTCTCCTGCTTTCGTGACGCATTTTTCCCAGCGAGTCTGAAGTTTTTTAATCCCAGCATCAAAAAACGATGAAGGTTGCGTCTGAAGCCAATTGCGCACGAACCCCTCGACCCCCTCATCATCATCGAATCGTTGTCCGCCTAGCACTTCTTTAAGCGGTCGAAACAAGTGAAAATCACAGGGCGACAGGGAGGATGACCAAGTGGAGTCCAATGCATTTCTTCTAATTTTTGAACAGTTAGAGCTGCAGTATGGGGCCTTGCATTGTCGTGGAGGAGGATGACGTCACGAATTGGTTGATTCCGTCTTTTGTTGCGATATGCAGCCCTCACCTGAGTCAGCAGCTCGCAATAGTAGGCAGCATTGATTGCTCTTCGCTCATGCAGAAAATCAATAAGCAAAACGCCTCGATAGTCGAAAAAAACAGTTGCAAGGACCTTGCCAGCAGACAGTCGAGTTTTCGCTTTCACTGGGGCTGTCTCCCCCTTCCTCCGCCACTCCATACTGGCTTGCTTCGGTGTGTAATGCTGGACCCATGTTTCGTCGCAGGTGACGATGCTAGGCAAAAATGCTTCCCCTTCTTCCTCAAACCTTGCAAAAAGCCTCTGACAGACCTCCAAACGTCTCAACTTCTGACCTGCAGTCAAAAGGCGAGGGACCCACCTGGGACACACTTTACGGAATCCTAGGTGTCGTGAGTCCCTCCCGGAACCACTCCTACTACAATTAAGTTCTCGCAAATAATCTAACAGCCAACTTTAGTTCTTGTCAATAAACGGTACGAGTGGGGACACAAGCCGCAGGATCCAGTGCACAACCTGGAGCCCCTCCATCCTCTCCCAACAAGGAAGTTGGAAGGAGAAGGCTTCCGGGTCTATAAAACCCCGGATCCTGCGACTTTTTACTCATTCTACGCTTCCTCTAGCCGCTGGCTACTCTTCTCTCTCTCCTTACCACATCTCTCTCCTAAACCCAAAAGATCCAGAACATGGTGGACGGTCGCCCTTAACCAGAACTGGCAAACTACCCTAAAAGATCGGTGGAGGTCCGCCCTTAACCACACAAACAACCCAAAAGATCCAGAACATGGTGGAGGTATCGCCCTTAACCAGAACTGGCAAATTCCCTAAAAGATCGGTGGAGGTCCGCCCTTAACCGCACACATATCCAAAAAGATCCAGCACATGGTGGAGGTATCGCCCTTAACCAGAACTGGCAAATTCCCCCCTCGCCTCTCATGGTGAATTTTACGCCAATTTAAATTCATCACACTAGGTGCTCTGTAATGATCGTTTGGCAGCTCCCATAACTTATCCCAACCTGTTCAGCAATTTCGGAGACAGTCACACGTCCATCACCTTCAAGAACGTCACGAACCGCTTGAATGTTCTCATCCGTAATACTGCTCCGGGGAAGACGATCGTGTTCCTCCATTCTCTACTCGTTCTCTTCCCTCCTGAAACTCTTTGTGCCAGGCAAACACACGGGTCCTACAGAGGGTTTGGTCCCCGAACTGGGCGGTCAACCTTTGAAAAATTTCCGAAGGTTTGACTCTTTCAAGGGCAAGAAATTTTATGATAATTCGTTGCTCAATGGAAACTGGCACCTTTTGTTCAGACATCGCGATCACTACTCATGAAAGGTCGTGAGATGACGCCTACCTCATCCACCTTCTAATGAACCTGTCCAAACAATCTCGAAGTGACTGCCCGCTTCTGTCAACCGTCGGCGCTCAGAGGTCAAAGTCCCGTTTATTTGATCCACCCTCGTGTATATAAAGAGAGAAATTCACTCGGTAGGTCCTATCTTATCACCTACCCATATCCTATCACAATCTTGAAAGTTTAATTAAGTAAGCAGGTACTCGTGAAGGTAAGCGTCATAGGTGAAATACAACAGAAGATACGCTACGCTATCAAAAGCTACCTCGAACAATGTGCCGACTAATTAACCTCCCCACACTAAGAGCCAATTAGGAGATAACTTTAATAACTGAATACGAGTGCTCCCTGATTGTAGATACGAATACTTGGGTACCTACCAAGAATATTAACTACCCTTTTGGGAAATATCAACTTAAATTATTTTACGTTGTCAAGGCGAGTTAGGTAAATAGAAATACACAATACTCCTCCTACATGCGGGAAGTTTTAATAGTGTCACCCTATTGCAGCAACCTCACAGACATTATTTACGGCGGATGCCCTGGAGTTAAGCAGTAGAGCCGTATACACGGCCCCATACCAGTGATCTGTCAGTATTTGAAACGAGTGATGGATGATCCCTTTCCGCAAGAGAACATTAAATTTCACAGCAAATTCTCAAAAGAAATCGAAAAAAAAGTTCCTGCCGTGCAGCATGGCTATAAGAGCGAATTTTCAAAGAAATATTCCTGCTATCGTGTAAAAAGATGATACAGCGAGAAACCATACCACTTTTCTTAAAATTATATAATTTTTCGTGATTTTAGCCATTTTTACCGATGTTTGACCCTAATAAAATCAAATTTGACCCACTTGTTTTTGAGATTAATAGTTTTATCATCCAAACAGTCCGTCCGTCGTGATTAATCATTCCCACACAACGTCAGGGGAATTGATATTGATTTTAGCCATTAATCAATTTTTTACCCCCAAAAATCAAAATCCCTTCTCTGTGTGAAAAACAACTGAAATGGTATTTTTCTGTCTTTACTCACCCTTCCATACCATTCCAGTGATTTTACATCAATTTTTTGCAATTTTAGCCGTTTTCAACGACATCTGACCCTTAAAAACTCCAATCTGACCCCCTTGGAATTTTTGAAAATTGCTCATCTTCGAACTCATCCTTTTGTTTGACAACACAAACGTTTTGGAGAAATTTGGAATTTTTATCATGTACCCAAGGACGGATATCATCTGGAGTGGCACATAAATATATATACATAATGCATACATTTTTGTTAAAATCTAGGGATGAACTGAAACGGATTTGTCTGTAAAAATATTTCAAAAAATCATGTTCTGAAAACGTTACCCATAGCAATAGCTTCATTTCCTTTGAAAATTCGTTAATAAGGTTTGACATTACAAATAAAGATGAATTTAAATTAAATTTAACAAAGCACTAAATGTTACAGGTAACGTTAGGTAAGATAAATTGATGAAATAAAACATTTATTTGACAACTATGTTCGAGAATTTTCAAGGAATGAAGCTATTGCAATGGCTCCAAAATTTTCAGAAAATAAGTTTTTGAAATTGTGTTACAGGCAAATCCGTTTCAGAGCATCCTGATGCATCTCTAGATTTTAACAAAATGTATACGTATATTATATATATTTATTTATGTGTCACTCCAGACGATATCTGACCTTGGGTACGTGATAGAAATTCCAAATTTCGCCAAAACTGCCAAACAAAAGGATGAGCAATTTTCAAAAATTCGAAGGGAGTCAAATTTGAGTTTTTAGGGGTCAAAACTTGGTAAAAACGGCTAAAATTTATATATATAATATAAAATCACTGAAAGTGGTATGGAAGGATTAGTGACTACAGAAAAATACCATTTCAGAAAGAATAGGGGTCTAATTAGCATTTTTGGGGGTCAACAATTGGTATTAAGGGCTAAAATCAATATTATTCACCTGAAGTGTGGGATGGTGACGGTGAGGGACTATAATTTTTGTCAAAAAGATTGGATCAAATTTTTGGGACAGATCGTTAGTAATCAAATAAACGTAATATTATTTAACTGTTTAATCATGTTTGATTTACCTTTTAATATGTTTTTGTTGTATTTGTTTGTTACTTTTGTGATTGTTATCTTTCTTAAGATTTAATTTTAATTTGTGATAAAGTTTTCGAGCAATGGGGGAGGGGGTTATGACCGCCACTAACTCCCCCTCAAGGGTAGGTCACTGTACACAGGAATGGAAGCGTGGTGATACCGCCAAAAATATGTGTTCGAGAAAATCATGGAATCTTGTTAAGAAGTGTTCAAAACTAGTTTCTAGACCGTTTTCCGCTTGATGTCGCTCCGTACGTACGTTGGAATTTTAAATAGTCGTAACTTCCTCAAAATGAGGGCTTTTTCAAATTTTCTTTTCGGGTTTTTTTCAGCTCGTGAAATTCTTCAATTTGAGAAGAGAATGAGTGTTTTCTATGAGGAGAAATGAGGGAGTTATGACGGGTTACCTCATTTTCCGATTTTCGAAGTTAACTGCCGTACAAATGGACAAAAATTGGTGCGGTTGGTACCAAAATATCCGTTAAGATGTCTAGATCATGCCTACTGATTTTGAGCTCGGCCGCATTTGATTTGGACAACTGGAAACAAAAATATGTCAACGGACCAACGTTTACTAGGTAATTGATGGTGTGGTGTTGGAAAGTAATACTTATATATTGAGTGAGGCAAGTATATTTCTATGCTCAGTATAGTATATTTTCATGATCGGCCTGTAAGGCCAACATGAGCACCCAATCGGGCCGAAATGGGCGGCCCCTGCCGACAAACTTGTGTCCATACTATTTTGAAGAACATGGAAGTATTGTGGGGCAATCTCCACACCGGAACTTATAGAATCTATAGGTACAAGATTCTACATAGAGTAACATCTAACGTAGCGTAGCATATCTTGCTTTCGACCAGAATTTAATAGAGGAATTCAAATTCAATCAATGTCTCAAGTACAGATTTCCATTTCCAGCACTCGCATATTCTAACGGGTGTGATTTATCGGCCCGGCAAAATAGAGGTTACTCCCTACATAAAAGGCGGGCATAACAGCTTTTAATTCAAACACACGTCCAAAAAATACTTCGCACATCAAAAAAGGGAGTCGCACGGCTAATTTGGGAGACGCCCGTCTAATAAGGTGAATTCAACGTTCAAATTTGTTATTGCCCTTCCAGAAATTGATTATAACGGCAGAAGAAGGATTCTCACAGTAGAAATGTCCAACTCCACATCAAATAGCTGTGCAAAACCCCTTTTTTGCTGTGCCAACCCCTTTTCTGATGTGTGATTGAATAATACGCTGGTATTGATCACCTATTTAGCCGTGATTGGAGTCAATATTGACGTTTACTTTATTCTGGGAGTTTTACTTTTTCTGAAGTGAAGATAATCTTTTTAGATGGAGATTCGCAGAAGGGAAAATACCATTTTTTGCCGTGCAGTTAAATATATCCCTATTTATTCTAACATTTCCAGCACTTATGCTAACACAAATGTGTGTACCTAAATATATCATGCAACCTACTTCGAAAAAGGGGATTTCAAGGTGAAATGGTTCTACCAGAGATAGTAGGTAGGTAACACACCACAGCGATACGACCTCTCTCTGTTCTGCGGATGCGATGGCGTAAACACCGTGAAGGTGTGGTTCAGTGACCACAGCTAAACTCATTGGTCACAAACATCACAACACCTGGATCATAAAGCTTCGTAAAGATTTCATTGTGCTCTCTTTGCACTTTCATAGAAGTGCAAAGTGCTAATTTTGCACGGATGACAGAACGAGTTAAGAACAAGTATTAACAGCGACAACGAAGCGAGGGGAGAAGGAGTCTATGGTGGGTTTATGATGGACGGCGAAGTTCCTAGGTCTCAGGAATTTCATCAAAACCCACTGGATTCGCTCCAAGTTTAAAGAAAGTTTGCGACTTTTTTGAACATCGAAGTGGAGCCATTCAATTCAGCTGAGTAGAAAATGGGGAACAGGCACCCATTCAGTTTATTTATTTTTTTAAAGTAAATGAAGATAGATTCCATCCTGAGAATTTTGACACCAATTCACTTTCCTACAATAAGTAGTTTTTATTCTATGATTTTTCAATGTTTTGTCCAACAATAACGTCACTGCACCCCTCACCCTGGTTGGGACCCCCTTGGCATGTGTGACATCACCATTGCACGAAACTTCTAAAAATCATAGAATAAAAACTGCTCACCGTAGTGAGAGTGCGACTGGTACCAAAATTCTCAGGATGTAATCTAATTTCGTTTTATAAAATAAATAAATGAATGAAAGTAAGTCAGTCCATTTTTCATACCTATACCTCATACCTATTTTTTTCCATACCTGTGGGTAGCTCCTGATTCAGACAAATCTCCTCAATCCAAGCTACAAAGCCCAATTTAGGGTTCCATTTCTCAGTGCCCGAACCGAAAGGACGATGGATCTCAAATTTTAGAGTTGTACCTACCTACCTACAAAACTATATAGTAGGGTTGTATCCAAAAGATTAACCGATTGTAGGTACACGGTGATGAGATGGTACACGTTGATGAAAAAAAACGTGTGTGTATCAATGAGTAAATATTATCAATTTCTTTGCTCTCGATTCCTGCCGAACCTAAACGAAATTGCAAAATCTGACATATCTGTCACTTCAAGCTCGTTAAAAATTCACGGCATTGTCCATCAGCTCATTTCCTCAGTTTATTCGGGAGTTATTGAGCAAAATTGTCAAATCCCATTCAAAGTTGCGAACTGAATGAGCGGATATTCTTATCTTAGCACACTTGACGCTCGAGCAACCTTATCCACTCCTGATGTACCCCGAGCTTTCTGAGCAGCTGCTGATAAGCTCTGTGAGTATATTACCAGCGGAAATATGAATTAATGATCACTAACACAAAGATTTTAATATGAAGAGTAAAAATATATAAGTCAATGGTGAATAATGTGAATTTCAATCTCAGAACAATGAACTAGCAACGCTAATCGCTTTGCTCGCTCGTTCCTCGTTGTGCCGGTACATCACATTTCATCACTGGATGCTGAAAGATCAGTTATATTTCAAGGCACAGAAGGTAGGTACAACTCCTTTTCGCAACATCATTTTAAAATTTCCGTCATTTGACTGCTATTCAATAATTTATAAACTTGTTGCCCACTTACAAAGAACATAAACAATATAAAGAATCAATTATTGGACGCATGTTGATAGCCAAGTAAACTCTGTGGAAAATTAGATTTTTATGACAAATTTATTAATCCTATTTAGGTCAATAAATTCCGGCTAGCTTAACCCACAAAAATCGTTTTCGTGTCGTTGGATTCGTGGTGTGAAGCATTTTACTGAGAAGACCAACATTGATTTGTATTGTAAATAATTTTAGCGTTCATTACTTTGCAGTACGGACTTTATGAACTTGTTCATCGTTCAGTGGAAGTACGGTAGGTAGGTAGGTAGGAGCGAATTTACTATTAGCAAAGAATTTACTATTGCCTATCCGCGTCTGTTGTTAGCTGATGGGTCAGATTCACCGGTCATACATGCATACGAACTAATAATAAAGTTACAGTTTTTGAGACAAATCACAGATTTATAATGTGTCAGGCAAATGACAGGTAAGAAGCTTACCTGAAGGAACCATCTTTGGTAAAACGTGAGGCCAATCGACAGTGGAAAATACAAAAATATGATTCCCGAAGCGTAGATAACAGTCCACATATACCCCTGCCGCCCCTTTTGAAGGAAAGACCAATCGCTGCTGGAATCTTGCAGGACGACTCGAGCCATTGCGATGCCGCTTGATGGGGTTGACAACTTGAACAACGTCAAAGGAATCCTTATCACATTTCGAACTTTCCCGAAGGGTTTCCCAATGTTTTTCCGTCACCAGAACGAGAAACGTCGATCGGCGCGAGACGTTTGAAGACCAACGAAACGGATCGCAGTCATCGCACCGACAGAATCGCAAAACAGATGGTAACTTCCAGTACTTTGAATATTTCGTTGCTCAACCCGTTCACGTACACAAACATGACGCATGCACAGCGTTTCGAGCGGCCCTCCGCGCATGCGCAGCGAGGGGGTTTGTTGATAATAGATAATAACGGAGATAACAGCTGTTTATGCTTTCACGGAGAAGTAATGAGCTGTTCGGGTTCGTGGATCATAGACAACTTGAGAGACATTCGTATCCTTATTCAACCAAAGAACTATTGCGGTTTCCTAAAAAAATACGTAGGTAACTTATACGAATAAAATCAGAGTCAAAAATGTTTTCGATTTCACATGACTGTAAAAGCATGAAACTGCTGCATCAGTGATCCGTTACTTTTCACGGACTGATAGATTTTTGCCGCTATTTGCGACGCGGTTTTCATATATCCTAGAAATTGATTTATAAAACGCTGGAAATTATTACACAACAGTTTATTATTTACCTGTTTACAAAACAGTTATTTTCAAAATTATTATAAACAGTTTATTATTTTCCAGTTTAGATACTGGATTTCTGTGCTTAATACCTAATTCTTTGGTTAATACCTGGTGGAAGCACCAGGGTACGCCCTGGTGTTTCTACCAGGTACCTATACAATTTTTTTTTTTTTGCATTTCGGATTCTAGTAGATACCTACCTTGAACGGAAACCATAAAATTTTGAAGGGGGTTTTTAATGCTCGATTCCACAGGTTCATTATTGAAAAATAATAAACCGAAAAGATAGGGCAGCGTTTCAAATAGGTAGGTACTGGAAATTAATACTTACGCCACAGTTTTACAGTTTTATACTGACACAATAAAATAGGTAGGTATTTTCAAAACCCCTTCCCTGAACGTTTGCCTATAATCATAGGAGTACATACTAGGTGAATGGAAATGGCGGAATATTTCTTCACAAATTGTACGTAGATCATTTTTATTTAATACTTTTTCATGATTACGTAATCGAAAAAGGTATTCCAACAGACAACGCTAGGTAACCTACCTACTCAACTATCATAACATGTATTTTCTAAATAGGTAACGCAACAATAATTGGGTATTTACCATGAATTCTGCCACACATTTTTAGGAATTAGTCGATATATTTCCTGGGAACAACATTTTTGGCACCTACCCAACATAAAACAATCAATGGTAACAATATTTTTTCATGTCCTGGAAAATGCTCAATGGAAATAACTGCTTATGTACCAATAGAACAATAAATTTAGTCCTGTCCCATTGGAGGTACAGGTTCCAACAAGTTCCTGAGATAAGTACTAGGAACCTACCTGTAAGCCTAGTTTGTTCACACGGGCGTGTGGAAAGGGTTAGTACAGGGCGGAGGGGTTGGTGCTAGTAGATGGCATGCCAGTACCTCGCCTCGTCTGAACACTTGTACTACTCTCCCAGTACCCAAGTCAACTAACCTGGGGAGTAGAGGCCTTGCTCGTAAATAGCCCTAGGGTCTATTTACTATATAACCCACTAGCTTACAATTCACTAGCTCTTCAATTTCCTACCAGCTTATCCCACTAGCCTCGTCTGAACATGCGGGATAGTGGACCAGTTCTACTCCAGTGTTCCTTTCCAGGTTTGTTTTTCAGGAGCAGAGAACTTATTTTCATCTTCAATTGAACGCTCCTTCAGCAAACAGGCTGACGCGCCCAGATTGGATCGATTGTTAATAAATTTTCTCATCCACATCTTCCTTCTCAAGGACATCGGCTAGCCCGTCTTGCAACAGATTTGACACTTTTTTGAGTTTACGAATAACTTGATAATTTTTCTGTATCCACGACATAAGTGTTGCAGGCTTCCTGCAGTTAACAAACCCGACTACTGTGTGAACATCTATTCACCCGTAATAGTAATAGCCCTCAACGATACCACTTACTACTAACTTGCCATCACCCACTATTCTACTGGCAGGGTTATACACGCCAGCATAGAAACGTTATAGAAAAAATACAGTAGGTACGTAATGTAACAAGTTACGATACTTTTTGTCGTGGTTTAGTTTAGATGACCATGTATAATGTTTACATATATAAGCGCTAGAATAGATACCTACGGTACCAATACAATGTCCTTATAAAACGGATAGGTGACATTTAAAAGGGGTAACCATATTTAGCATTCAAATATAAAAAACCATAGAACAGTAAAAACATTTAAATAATTCGTTAAATATAAAATTGTTGATACAACAACAAACACAACAAACTTGATTAACTATAGATCTATAATTTTCTACTCTGAGAGATACAGGAACATAGATGTGATGAAAATCACCGTGTGCCATTCGGCGCTCAGCATCGGTCAAATGGGGTATACGCATGGGTCACAAAAGCGGTTTATAGGTATTATTTTTTATAATGAAACTAGGTTCCATTCTGAGGACTTTGACACCAACTGCACTGTCCTACGATCAGTATAGTTATTTTTCTATGATTTTTCAAAATTTCCAGAGGTTCCTGCTTGACAGTAGGGACCTCTGGAATATTTGAAAAATCATAGAAAAAGAACTACTTATCGTAGGCCAGTGCGGTTGGTGTCAACATTCTCAGGGTGGAATCTACTTTCATTAAATTTAAAAAAAATTTAAAACGTGCGCAGACCCCATTCCAAAATTTTTTAATTTTAATGATTGACATGATCGCGTGGTCAGCATTCCAAATAATTCAATAATATGTACTTAATTTGCATTCCAAATAAATCAATATATGTACTTAATTTGATAGGTAACTTATGGTTATCTATCACGTTAAATCTTCTCTTTTGATTTCAGAACCTTTTTCTTTTTCTCACAGACTGACAGTCAAACCGGATCAACGTTTCAAAGATCAGAAACGTTTTCCATGATTGTTCGCAGTTGATTCACGTTCTGATGGAAGTTAGCTCCCGTCCTTGAGCCCTTTTGTCAAACTCCCAGACGACGGATTTCACCTTATCGATCGTCGCGAGTCGGTCTGCCATCGTGTTGTTGCAGCAGACGACCAACCGGGCTATGCTGGTGGACCAGGGCAGGATCTTCACGGCTGTTGGGTTAGGCCCCTTCAACTCTTCGTCCGTTACCTTGTTAACGTAAGAATGACATCGTGAAAAACGTGGCTGATTTCTTTGTTTAGGCGTGATAATAATCATTACCTGTATTGTTATATATTTATGTACCTATAATATATAACGCATGTTCAGTGGCGGTTCCAAGGTGGTGGGGTGGACTTGCTGTTGATGCGATGAGTTTGCTATGATGCAGGTGATGCTGGCTGTACTTGATTGCAATAATTTATTGTGATACTAGGACTAGGTTGTTCGTCTGTGTTCGTGATTAAATTATGTTACTTTAATTTAGTTATAATTATTAAGTAGGTACCTACCTACCTATGTTTTTTTATTATTATCAATTCTAGTCTCCTGCCATGTTCTACCTGTGATATTATTTCTGCTATTTCATACACCCATTCTCGAGGGGCCCCTGAGGACGTGTACCAAATTTCAACCCTCGGGACCATCAGCTGCCGGAGTTGTCGCGCCTGATGCTTTTTGCCTAGTGAGGGGGGGTTAATAGTCATATATCCAACAGAGGTGGAAGGAACAGGTGTTCCTATATGCACATCCAAGAGCGAGGGCGAGGTGCGTAGTATTTGGCGGGCAAAATGGATATAAATTCTTTTTGTGGCTGAGGTTGTTTTTTTCCCGGGTAAATTTTTACAACAAGGTTGTTTGTTGGGGGGGGTCTCATCCTTTTGCATTGATGAAGTAAACATTTTTTCCCAGTACCTAAAAAAATGTCTCATTAGGTACCTACCTGCTTTTCTAAAAATTGGGGAGGGGAGGCACAAAAGGCACTTCCTTGGAGCATAATGAATGTGTGCGCGAAATTTCAGCTCTTAAAACCCTCTCTAATCTACTCCTAAATACTCCCCCCCCCCCCCCCCCCCCCATGAGGGCAGATAGGTGAGGAGCGAATTGCATAAAGGCACTTCCTTGAAGCATAACGAATGTGTATGCAAAATTACATCTTAACCCGTTATGTCTGTGAGGTTGTAACCTTGCCAAAGAAGTACAAGAACATGAAGAACAACGACAAATATAGAAAGACTTGAAAAATAACGATTTTCTAACTTCCAAAACTCCCCGCCCTCGAGAATGGGTGTACGAAGAATCCACCCCAGTGAGGCCTGTGGAGGGGGGGGGGAGGGTTTAAAACCCTACTGGTTCTGTCCTGTAAACAGAGTTATTGGTCTCTGCGGAGGTTTCCGGTTTTCTTGTCTCCCTCGTCCCTAGATAACTATGTAAATAACGTCAATAAACAATAATATTATATGTGTATGTGGGTGTAGAATCAAAATTTGAATGCTTTATAATAGGTAAATATGTAACCCCCCCCATTGACCTTCCGTATCCGCCACTGCGCATGTTTAACACATAGAGCTCTAACTGAAAATGCATTGATGGGGGAGCTGAACTACTCATACGAGCTGACCCCAGCTGTCTTGAAAGCTTCAGCAAAGCCGGACGGTTTTGTTAAGTTTGTCAAAAAGAAGAGGAATTTAATGTTTAATTTTGCCTGTTTCCTCGGCCCGTTCAGATTGCTGATCGTTCAAGACAGTCAGCGTTATCTCGCGCAAGTTCGGTTAGAGTGGTCCAGCAGTAGGCACCGGCGATAATAATTATTTTTGTACTTGAGTAAAACTTATGTCAGAAAATGATGTGATACAAAAGGTAGACGTGCGTACCATTGATAAGCGGTGGCAAAACTCGTCTGATTTGACGTATCTGGTGTCCATCTGTATTAGGAGTATGTTGGTCTCAACTCCCTCCATATCAACAGTAATTACGGGACTCCTGCATTCGCTTATAGCTGTGATAAAAACATACAAGTCAGAATGGCTTTGAGAACCTAGGAATAAGTATCAACAAACAGTAATTTATCGCTGAGGCGAGAGAATAATGTTCGAAATCAGAGCTGAAATGATAATTATCATGGACGTTCTTTCATACCTTTCCCAATGGCGTATGCATGTTCATGGTCTTGGCTCATTCGTTCGACCATGTTGTCCAGAGCGTATATCCCAGCTGCTGCCATCAGCCCCACTTGCCTCATCCCTCCTCCAATAACTTTCCTTAGGTATCTCGCTCTGAAAATTCGATCAACAAATTCGATCGTGAATAGGTGCCTACATTACTGACATTATGTTCTCTATTATGGCATATATTCATTTATGAGTAGGTACTGAAATCTTGGAGAATGTGAAAACTGCTATAGTTCGTTTTGATTACAGGGAATACCTTGAATTTGTATTTAGGTTGATTGCAAAGTAGGTTAAACTGAGGGGATTATACTATAGAAAATGGGAATGGGGTATTCCAGTCATTGAAAAAAAAAGAAAAGTATATTGCTTGGGGTCAACGAAAAACGGTCGAGTAAATGTTAACATAAAATTAGAGAAGCAAACACAAATTGGGAGTTTTGAAAAAAAGGCGGGCCGTGACGTGGAGATATTTCACTGCCTCCTGGTATCAGGGACAAATTAAAACTGAATAAACAAGATCAAGTTGAAAATTATAAATATAATAGCGGAAGTTTCCTCTAACGTTCAAGAATGGTCAAGTCCCCGGCTGTGACGTAACGTACGACCCGCGCTTTTTGAACATCCGATATCTTTATTTCGCATTTCCTTCCTGATATTACACCATTATCACCTTCTCCCACACTCTACGTCCTTTTCACAGTTACTTGAACTGAAATATTCCAAAAATCATCTTACTTTTAGACTCACTGGAATACCCCATTGATTGATAGGGAAAAATACACTGCCAAGGTGATGGCACAGGAGCTTCCTCGTCACAATCAGAGTGACCCATTATAAAATAGAACAGACTCGGAAGCAAAATAACATAACATTACATTACATTACATAACAAAGCATTACATTACATTAAATTACATTACATAACATTACATAACATGAAATATACATATTACATTACATTACATAACATTACATGAAATATACATATTATATAACATTACGTCCATAATACATTACGTCCATTATACATAATTGCGAAAGTTATGCGTGTTTGAAGAATTTCACGTTAGCGCATGCGCAGGGCGAACCGCTGGCTCTATCATGTTGAAATTTATATGGGACCTCAATGGGCCCTACCCGCTTAATCCCTGAGAATTACATTGAAATTGGGTGAAATCTTTGGTTACTACGGCTGTAACAAGGAAATTGAATCTATTTCACGCCAGCGCATGCGCAGAGCGCACCGAGGGTCCGATCATGCTAAAATTCATACTGGAACTCACTAGGCCTTGTCCAAACAACCCTTGAAAATTTGAGCGAAATTGAATCAAAATTGTGAAAGTTATGCGTGTTTGTTGAATTTAACGTTAGCGCATGCGCAGGGCGTACCGCTGGATCAATCATGTTGAAATTTGTATGGGACCTCAAGGGGCCTTATCCGCACCATCCCTCAAAATTTGAGCTGAATCAATTCAAAATCGTGGAAGTTATGGCTGTAACAAGGAAATGCGGACAGACTCACAGACACACAGACTCACAGACTCACAGACCCACAGACCGACAGACACGGAACCAAATTTGTTCAGTAGGCTTTGAAACGCAAAATGCAAGTGGAAATTTTGATTTCTGAAGACAAAAATTTTTTGGCTCACGAAAGTGAACACAAGGCTGTTCACGCTGCTTCGCAGACTCGGAAGCAAAATACTTGAGTAGTATGGTCCTCGTCTCCAGAACTGTGAAGGTTATACAGTGGGCACTATACATTTCGAATGGTAGTTTTTGTAGTACTAGCACATCAATAGAAAAATGTCATCAGTAAGCCTTAATACTTCTCGATGAAGATACTGGAGCCGACTAGCAAACTGCCCAGAGGAGCGCCCAATCCTTTACTGAGGCAGAGATTGATGGAATCGCATTCCTTGACAACGTCAGCAGCTGGAAGGCCGTAGTAAACGATGCTGTTGAACAGCCTAGCGCCATCCAAGTGGAGCGGAAGATTGAAGCTTTCCACAACTTCGCCCAGCTGGAAAACGTAGTAGGTCCCCTTGTAATAAACTTATTAACTGATAACACTGCACGCCGTGCGATAGTTCTCAGCACATTAAATATACCTACATATATAATATAATACAGTATATGAAATACCCACAACTGTAGTTGAATACCCACTTGTTTGAGCCAGGGTATAGGCAGCACTCGGCCTCCGCAGGAATTGTGGGTGTTCTCGATGCAAACTAAGGACGTCCTGGGTAGGAATCTGACTTTATTGCTTCTGATTTTTGATGCCATTTCATTCAAGTCGAAAGTTCCATTAGACAAATTGGCAACAGTTCTTAATTGTGCTCCTGCAATCTGCAATATTCGCTTACATAAATATAGTAACATAGTGGCTAAATAAAACTACACAATAGTTCTCTCTTTGGTTTCATGAGCTAGCATCGTTTGCAACAAGACATATATTCTGAAGAAACTGAGTAGGTACCTATTCCAAGTGATTAGGGAGTGGTACATAACATATGGAAAGGAATAAGAACAGTTCGCATAAAATTCAAAACAAACCTGGGCGGCACCGGCTTGTTCCCACATCAAAATATGGCTTTCATCTCCAACAATCACTTCGCAGCCTCGCTGATCGGAATGAGTCATCACTGAAATAAGGCATTAACATGGTAATACAGAAAATAAGGAATTCCCACGCCGAAAGAGCAAAAGTATTCTAATGACAACGGTATGCGTACGCATTTGCATTTAATTCCCACCAAGAAATTCGGATCAGACAGGTGTCAGCAAAAATGTTTTGGCCCACTAAAGATAGGAGTCCTCATTCTTAATATTTACGTTGACCGTGGGTACATACCCAACAAGGCAAGGTCTGTTATATTCGCTAAGTAGATGAAACACCGCATTCGTCCCCTAACTTGCCAACTTACCCGCTAATAGATTTGACATAGTTCCGCTAGCGCAGAATAGAGCTGCTTCTTTGCCGAAGAGAGCGGCCCCTTTACTTTCCAGTTCTGGAAAAAGAGGCACTTGTTCATTGCGATTCTTACAGCTTTTAATGTTCACTTTATCATATCAATGAATAATTCAGGAGTAATTCACCATTTACGGTGGGGTCTTCGCCATACACGTCGTCTCCTACTTTGGCTTCGAACATGACCTGTCTCATCTGCTGACTGGGAATGGAAAACGTGTCGCTCCTATAGTCGACCACCTTCACCTGAACGGACACAATAAATTATTATCAAGTGAGCAACCGATTTCATACAAGTAATTATTATAATAATATATAATTTATTATCATGATTATATATTATTAGAATATAGTTATGTAGGTACTTAATTATTCAGGAGGTTACAGGTTTCTTGACTGCTTGTAGATAAACTGGTACTGGTACTGAGTTTCGGTCGGGGGTGAATGAAAAGTCTCATGCCAACGTTTCGGTATACTTTTACACCATCTTCAGGGCGTATCAGCGTGCGTACCTTGCACATGAAACTCAAATCTGTGCACTGACAACCTAAATTTTTGTTCGCCTACACCGCTGAATGACTTCCACATGAAACGGAAATACACTTGATAACACCTAAGCCCTGAAGATGGTATAAAAATATATCGAAACTCAAGATCGTGTTACCAGAATATCATTATTGTTAAAAGCAGGTTTCAAAACTATTGTACAGACTATGCCACTGAGGCGTACCAAACTGGTACTGATGAGTAATACTGACTTGGAAGGTAGACATGTATATATATCATGTCGATTGGGTGCTGCTACTTACATTTTCAGGATATTTTATTTCTTTTATGCCCATGTAAATAGTTGCTTTAGCGTTTTTCTTCGGGGAAGCCCTCTTTAGTAAGCTCTCCAAAAGCCGTTTGGTCTGACGTGAATGCATTTTGATATTTATTTTACTCGCAAATGTATTTCTCGGGTGATAATATTGTAATCTTCACGTACCTGAAAGAAAATTCGGACCAGTTGTTCAATCAACAAACTGAAAACACCTGATAAAACAACATAGGCAGTAGGAAATTTGAATGAGAAATCGTTAATACTCGTATTTGCAGTTCCGAGTGGAGCTGTCAATTAATAAACTTCGGTATTCATAATAACTATTTCTGAATAATTTCACGGCCACAAGCCACACATCATAAAGAACCATTCATTAGTCTAGTTTGTCCTTGAGTAGGTAATAGGTAAATGCTGGATGTTAGAGAAACTCTTATGTATAATTTAGACGAAATTTTTCACAATGTTTGTGTTTGTTCCGCTCAAAATGACCCAAATTTCAGTTACCTGCCTACCATTTCATATTATCCACACCGACATATGTTGTCTCAGATCAGTGTTGGTTAAAATGTACCTGTGATGTGGTATCTCTAATATCATAATTATCGTGTGGGCACCACGCCAAACTCAACGAACTGCCAAATCATCGCTCCGAACGAATATGAAAATTTCGCTACTTGGAGGCGAAATTGAAAGTTTGGCGAGTTTGGCGTGGTGCCGACGATATGAGTAGCACTTCATTAATAACATATCCTCCTCATTTTGCAGTCTGTATAATCACAATTCACAAATGAACCTTTATTGAACAAACATGGTACGTAACTATGAACACATCTTGGTTACTGGTAAACAACTCGATAGGGAATCAGCACAGTGCCATTTGGGGGCGGAATCATCTGTGGGATTCCCCAGAACGAGTAATACGTATTACAGCGTGAATCAACAAACCTACATAACCCGCTGTGCCTGCTTAAAACTAACCTGATATCACAACCTTTGACATAATGCGTGATGTGACATTGGAGGAAAAGTAGAACACATAAATTGAAGAAAAATTTGCTGCCTCAATACGTTAGCTCTAATTTTCCCTTAATGACTTGTATGTTAAGGTTAATGTTGATCAACTCCGTTCTCACTCGGCAACGGGATGGTCAATTTTCAATTTGTACATTTGTTGAGCTTCTTTTAGTCAATAAAAGGGTGGTATCATACGGAATTTTTTTAAAATAATTATGTTTGTATTAGATTAGGAGTAAGATTAAAGATTATCAGTTACAACTGATAGGTAGGTGAAGTAAAAGAAAAACAATCAACAGTAGGTATGTACATAGGTACTTATCACACGTCCTATATATAGTATGTACATACCTATATTAATATTGTATTTCAAAATTATTTCGGTGAAAGAATGAAAAATAATTAGGTACCTACTTTTTCACGAAGTCTGTAGGTAGGTGGGAATTTTAGTGTGGGCTACGAAAACCGTTCACTTACCCCTAAGAGGCATATAACGGCACCTGCGGGGATCTGCAAGTTCAGGCAGCAACGAGTTTTCGGAAAATGGTGATAGTTTTCATTCGTCCCAAATTCCCGGACCCAGTTGAGATGTCACGAGCAAGCACCAGCGGTGGTAGGAGGGGACGCGTGGCAGAGGCGCTGTAGCAAGTGGGCTCCTCCCCACTGCACCTCAGACACGAAATTTGGGCTGCGTTTCTCATTTTCCCGTGAAATTGGTCAACTGTGCCAATAGTGCCCAACATATCAGTACACGAGTGGGGGGCTGGATATGTTTTTGTTAGAAAAAAATGGACTTCAAAAAACCGTATAAAACTAATAAGTCAAGAATAATTTTTATTCTGAACAGACGTACATAATTTATTCAATGCCAATACAACAACATTTTTGAAGTCTGCGCCAAATTTGAACGAAAAATACCCACACACGACAGCCTTCATACCTAGTATCCATCGGTTGGACTTCAAAATTTTGTTGTGTTGGCTTTGAATAAATTATTTACGTTTGTTCAGCATAAAAATTATTCTTTACTTTTTAGTTTTATACAGGTTTTTTGAAGTCTTTATTCTATTCTATTTTATATTATTTTTGCTTTTTCGTGCCATCGTTTTTGTAATATACCTACCTCATGCTATCAAGTACTGATACCATCATTTTGTGGCTTTTGGGGCATCATGCTGTCGTCAAATCGTGCCATGCCTGTCAAAGCGCTAGAAATCGAAGAGTAAAGTTAGGTTTGCCGGAATTTTTCTGCAGAGACGTTCACATGGCACTAGGGAGCTGGAATCCGTGAGCGGAATCATAACCAATCAAAAATGTCGAATTCCAATATGGCACGAACAACCAAACGGGAAAGGTGTGCACAGTAACCTCTGAGCAGATCCGGCAAGGTTCGGGCAGTGGGAAATATAGGAGATTTTGATATAGTGTCCGTGTGTTGCATTGCCGTAATCCATTTTACGTTGGCCAATAGCATTGCAGAACGATTTGCCGTACCGTATTGCTGTACGGTATTTCCTCCCCTTGTGTACCTACCTAGCTTAACTGGTCTAGTACAGGCGCAGTACTACTTTTGGCTTTTGGTTTATTATTTTCAATAATGAACCTTTGGAATCGAGCATGGAAAAAAAATTTAACCCCCCCCCCCCCCCCCACTCATCCTTCAAAATGTGAAGATTGTTGTTTCAAGGTAAGCTGAATCCAAAAATGGAATAGAAACGCTACAAATGATTACACAACGGTTTATTATTTACCTGTATAGATAAGCCCCTTCTGCGTAGATCACTGTTTTCTGTGGTCAAACCTAACATCGACCTCCACCCAGGGAAGCCGGCTCGACCTCCACCGAGTATTGGAGCCGGTCCGGGAATTACAATTTCATAAAAATGTGCGAGATTCAATGCCTAATTAATAATTATTTGTTGTTTTTCGTGAAGCCCTTTATTGACTAAAAGAACCTCAAATAAATGTGCAAATAGAAAGTTGACTGAAAGTTGAAAACTGGGGAATGGAGATCCTTTTGAGGCGATCGTAGCGCTATCTCTTATCACAGAATCTCACTAGTGGCCCGTCCACATCCACATTGGCCATGCAGGTATGCAGACTGATTGGCGAAAGGGCAACGGTAGGTAGGTAAGTCAATTACTGCAAGACTAAAGGTGGCCACACGCGTAAACCTGTAATCCTCAAGGCGAAATCCTTGAGGATTTTGTGAAGTGAACCGCCCCACACACGGCACAGGAAATCCTCAAGGCTTTACGTCAGTTCTTAGTTACTTGTGTAGATGGTAAAGTCTGATGACATTTTGGTAGCAGTTGGGTGCATAGTCGCTGCGGACTCTCTGAAGCCACCAGAAAAGAAGAAGTTGAAGAGAAGCGCCTATTTTGGAGAGAAGAAAGTTATCCCACACTATTCTCCTATGTCCTATCTGAATTGAAGGGATCCTCGAAAGATTTTCATAATTATTTGAGAATGGACCAAGACACGTACCTACATCATCTATCACTTTGATAGCCAAACGAGACACAACTGCCTCAACAAATCCTCAAAGCCGACCTGTGTACGCTACAAACGTTGCGATCGGCCTGCGCAGCCCCCGGCCTTGAGGAAATCCTGATCGCTTTTCGACTCGGATTCCGCAACTGTTCAGTGTTCAGTGCAAAAAGGTCTCAAGGCAACACACGATCGGATTTTCCTCAAGGCTTGGACTGTTCAGTCAAGGCCTTGAAAATCCGATGGAGTGTGGAGGCTTTAAAAGTGGAAATCCGTTTGAAAAACGATTTTAAAAAAAATGAAGTTCAGTGGGTCCAAAATTTTCAACATAGGTAATATGAACTTTTGAAATTTTTTATTGGGCAAATCCGTTTCAAGGCTTCCTGAATTTATTCCTAGATCTCAACACAAAGTTATATGTAAGTACAAAAACTAGGTGAAGGATGGGGATCTTGAGGTTCGGTCGAGAAATAAGATCAGATGGTTTTAGGCCGACGTTTCGATGTATTTGTACATCATCTTCAGGGCTACATGAAAGAACCGAAAAAGGAATGTTACACTTAAGACTATTTCAGTAAGTGCCAGTTATGGTGATAGATCTGATCTGGTGATAGATAAAACCATCTGATCTTATTCCTCGACCGAACCTCAAGATCCCTATCCTTCACCTAGTCTGAACATCAATGGTCAAAAACCCAAATATATATATTATTTATATATATTTATATATGTATATTTATATATGTAGGTATATATTTATTTATTTATGTGTCACTCCGGAAGATATCTGTCCTTGAGTACGTGATAAAAATTCCGGATTTCGCCAAAACGTTCGCGTTGGCAAACAAAAGGATGAGTTCGAAGATGAGCTATTTTCAAAAATTCCAAGGGGGTCAAGTTTGAGTTTTTAGGGGTCCAAAATCGGTAAAAACGGCTAAAACCGCCAGCATTCTATATAAAATCACTGGAAGTGGTATGGAAGGGGGAGTAAACAAGGAAAAATACCATTTCAGTTGTTTTTCCACACAGAATAGAGGTCAAATTTGGATTTTTAGGTGTCAAAAATTGGTAATAAGGGCTGAAAGTCAATATTAATTCGTCTGACGTTGGGTTATACACAGCGGATCAGTTCGATGATAAAAATATTTTCCTCAAAAACGGATGGGCCAAATTTACATTATCAGTGTCAAAAATCGGTAAAAATGGCTAAAAACACCAACAAATAATGATACAATTTTACGAAAAGTGGTATGGTTTCCCGCTATATCATCTTTTTACACAAAAGCACGAAAATTTCTTTGAAAATTCGCTCTTATAGCCATGCTGCATAACTGGAACTATAAAAATGCAGTCAGCAGTATGATATTTGAAGAGTTGCTGAGTGTGCTGAATGTGACGGTGTAATTTTCCGGTTTTAATGTTTCGTCACCGTTGATGATAACACTGTTAAGGCAACTGAATACTCTATTATCGTCTACTGATAAATCAATTTTCTAACCAAAGCTTGTTGAGCAAATATAGTAAATGTTTTTGTATCCGATATACCCTACCCATGACATAGAGTCTACAAGGACATACATAGTAAGTAGGTAGGTATCATACTGGGTAACAAGATAGGGTAAATATGAACTACTGACGGAGGAATGAAAACTAATATCCTAATAACAAAACTATATCGAACTAAATCAGTTTGTTGGGGGTCGGGTTATCGCTAGATACCAGGCTATCGCGTTCTAATGACGTCAGTAATGAGTATGCGAATTGAAAGATGTATGTAAACGATAACTGAATATTAACGCCTTGAAATCGTGGACTCAGTTCAAATAAAAACGCAGCAAATTATTACACAAAGGTTTATTATTTACCTGTACATGTGCCCCTATATAGGTTACTGGAGCCGGACCGGGAATTACAGTTTCATAAAAATACGGTGGATTCAATAATTCAATCATTAATATTATTTGTTGTTATTCACGAACCACAGCGTCTGTTCAAATTACAAAAGTACCTATCAACGGAATCCAAAATAACCATCGTTCTTCAAATGAAATAATATCACAAAACAACCAACTCGACTCCATACAGCCATCCGTCACTATAATCAGGTAGTCCCTAGCAATGATTATCTGGGCCGGATTTGTACGTTTCATTTACGATCATGTTGGCGAAGCTTTTCGGTGCAAACGAACGGCTGGTCGTACAATGCTCCGGGTGGTCTCAAAAAGTCATTAGTTTTAACAAGTAAAAAAAAAAACATAACCTTCTGCTGAAAGTTTTCGAGCTACGGCGTTCTGAAAATGTCAACCCCTTAGAGATGACTAACGCCGAGCTTCGCAGGCCAACGACTCCAAATGGGACCTATAAACCAAATTTCATTAAATTCCATCAATCGATTCAATTTCATTAAAATTAATGAAATTTGGTTTATAGGTCCCATTTGGGGTCCAGGTGGTCCACAAAGCTCGGCGTTACTGTCAGTCATCTCTATGAGAAATTGAGGTTGAAATTTTCATAACGCCGCAACTTGAAAATTTGCAATAGAAGAGCTTGGTTTATTTTAAAGTGAACTAAAGAATATTTTGAGACCACCCGGAGCATTGTACGACCAGCCGTTCGTTTGCACAGAAATGCTTCGTCAACATGATCGTGAATGAAACGGTGTAAATCCGGCCCAGATATCATTGCTAGGGACTACCTAATTATAGTGACGGATGGCTGTATGAAGTCGAGTTGGTAGTTCTGTGAAATTATTTCATTAGAAGAATGATCTTTTGAATTTCGTTGGTAGGAACTTTTGTAACTTGAAAAAATAATATTGTACTTCATGAATAACAACAAATAATAAATAATTATTGAATTATTTAATCCCGCGCATTTTAATGAAACTGTAATTGCCTCCAATGCTCCATTTAGGGCTGGGGAAGCACGAGGTACAGAAAACAGTGATCTGCGCAGAAGGGGCGATACAGGTATATAATAACCCTATTGTGTAATAATTTGCGGCGTTTTTTATTCCATTTTGGATTCTACATACCTTGAAAAGGAAACCATCAGATTCTGTGGAAGGGGGGGGGGGGGGGGGCTAAAAAATGTTCATGCGTGATTCCGAAGGTTCATTATTGAAAATAATAAACCAAAACGCAGAGTTATTGAAAAGTTGTCTCCTGAAAACAAAATTAACATACACACAGGTAGAAAAGTACACTTCTGTTTTGCTGTTCAGTAGCAAATGATTATATCAGTGTAACTTGGTCACCGAAACCGGTATAACAGTAAAGGTTTGTTTTCAGTGGAAACAGACACGTTGCAATAACTTCGTTCAATATTAACATGCTTAATGTTTTAGGGCTGGGGGTCATTCTGTGAATTCCGACACGCAAATATGCAACGTTTTTCATTGGTTACTACACAGTTACTACCTTCTGTTGTAGCAACCATAAAGAATATCGCACTCGAAAGAAACAAGAGTCAATAGCTACGTTTTTCATTGGTTACTACACAGTTACTACCTTCTGTTGTAGCAACCATATGTTGATGGCGAGTTCTATAATAAGTACAGTAAATGCAACATTATACTTGTAGAGTTCAGTGAAATTGTGGCTTTCATTTTTTCTTGACATTAAAAAACTATATCTAATTTCTCCCTTGCGAGGGAAAAACATTAAACATGATTTAATGTTTTTCCCTCTCAAGGGAGAAATTTCAAATTATGTAGATCGTTTCTTTTTTCTTCTTTTTTACCTGGCAGTAGGGATGGGTATCAGTTGCTATCAAAATCTCGCAACCATCCGGGGTCTATTTCCAAGTGGAAACAACGGACAACTCTGTCGTGGAGCAAAAACGAGGCAAATGAGCGAGGGAGTAATTTCTTCAGAACTACATTAATGACGTCGGAGTAGGTATAACGAGCTAGTGGTTCGGTAAACGGTAAAATATACCTCGTATCATTGATTTTACTTAGCAAAAACACGACACTCTGTACTGCCACGCAATAACACACCTTTCTTCAGAAATAGGTAATGATTAGTTTTGGTAATTCCTTCGGCTGGAGGTAATTTGAAGATGTAGGTTGAACTACGGGACGAAATCATGTAGTTAGAATTTACGTTACCTGAACAGAAGAACAGAACTGATGGGTCCGATTTTCAACACTGAAAAAACGATGAATTCACAATTCTATTAGGTACCGACTATTACGTTCTGTCCCTTGAGGATGTATATAACCATTTGCTTCAACGAGAAATCAGATACTGATCATCTTCGCAACTATCGTCAGATGTTGTGAATGTAGTTGAAGAAATAATACAGTGGTGACCTTCCCAGTGTCATAACCAGTTCGATAAACATCAGTTACGTAAATATAACAATTGTTTCTATATTTTTGGTTTATAGCTCTTCCAATTCGTGAATGACGCCATCGGATTTGAAATGTATAGTTTCTTCACGCAATTTTGTTTTTAAAGTTCACGATCATGTTTTGGTCACTGGGGTTGAATGTGAACAATAACGTGATCGATAAACTCATACAACCTAATGTTCAAGTAAATTTCGATAAACCCTGAGGGGAGGTATACGAAAACAGTTCCAGTAGGTATAGTAAATACAACCAAAAAACGCTGCAGTCCTTGTCACATGGGTTTATTATTCTATTGGACACATCTACTATTATGTTGGCTGTTTATTTATTGTTTCTTTAATGTGAACTAATTGAGATAGCTATTTATGATGACTTCTACCAATTTTGGCCCCCAAAACAAGAATTAGGTACGCTCATTTTAGCGAATTTTCGAAGAAAAGGAAGCTATTGTTCTCGGTCCAAAATTTTTAAAACTCGAATTTCCGAAAGATTTTTATACCAAAATCCGTTTCAGACCATCCTGAATTCCCTGCCGAAAGACACCAAAAATTATATGTATATATATATATATTTATATATTTATATATTTATATATGTATGTGTCATTCCAGACGATAACTCTCGAAAGAATTGACATAAAAAGTTCAAATTTGCACGAAAAATCTGTCTTGGCAATCGACAGGCTAAGTTCGAAGATGGGCAGAATCGGGTCACCCTAAGGGGGAGTTTTGGGGAGTTTTAGGGGGGGGAAAATTACCCATAAATTCCCAAAATGAAAAAGTCTGACAAGTGACACCTCATTTTAAAGGTTTTTGTACGCTGAACACGATGGTGAAATCAGAATTGCGATATCTCATTCCATTCTCAAACTGGAGCACTTTGAAGATGAAGGAACGTGGTTATTTCTTGAGATGTTCTTCCTGGTTCGTCTGCTCTAATCTGATAACGGAATGGGATATCGCAATTCTGACTTCACCATCGTGTTCAGCGTTGGAAAATCTACAAACCGAGGTGTTACTCGGCAAAAAATGGAACAAAAAATTTGTTACGTACCCAATACCTACTCTTCTGGTATTCAAAACATTTTTGATTTCCCCCTCCCCCTCCTTCCACCCCAAATTTTACTTTGCGTAAAACTACTCCTGTTTTAATTTTGTATGGTATCAAGTTGGGAAAACATTGGCCGAAAATTAATTTTCAGAAAATTTTAGGCGGAGGAGGAAGATGCCGAAAACTTCGAAAATTCGCTCTTATAGCCATGCTGCATGACTGTGGTTTTTTTTTTTTTTTTTTTTCAAATCATCTTTAATCATTGGTAGTGCCATTTAATCGTCTTGATCCACTTTTTCTAGTGTTATTATAAAAATTTATGGTGATTTCAGACGATTTCCCAGGTTTTTGACTCATAAAAAAATCAATTTTGGGAGCTGAACATTTGGTAGAACCTCAATTTTCCACTTTTTGGTCAAAATCGACTTCATATTCGGTCTTCTCGTCGCAAAAAACATGGAAAACGATACCTCAAAAGCTCATGTTGCTAACATGTTACTAAGACACAAAAAGTACCAATTTGTATACACATTTTCACTCATAACACCCCTGGGTATATTCCGATCGGGCTGAAAAGTTCGGGACTCAACTAGGGCCCAAATGGAGCATGTGTGCGAAAGAACGAATTTTTTAGACCAAAAATGAAGCCGGTACACGTGATACGGCGGACGGCGGACGGACATTGCATTTTTTGAATCTACGCACCTTGAAACGGAAAAGAAAAAATTTTGAGGGGGTGTTATAAAAAATTTTTTCCTGACCGAATACATAGGTGTATTATTCACAGAATAATAAACCAAAATCGTTCATTTATCTACCTATAGTTTTTGCATGATGACTCACCGATATTTCTGACAAATCTCTTGGTTAACAATATAGTGATTGTGGTAGAAAATTATCGTACTGGATCAAAAATGTGCGTAGAACGTACTCACTGTAGAGATGAGCAACCTTCGTGGCTGTTCCCACCGCAGGAGAAGGTGACGAACTGAGAGGGAAGTTGGGATTGGGCTAACGAGTTGTCGGTTCATCAATAGGGTCATTGTAATGAAATGTGGGTGGTTAACAATTTAAATTGATACAACATTTAGCGAGTGATGTTAGGTCATGGTAGGCATCAAGAGAGAGCATACGGCAAGGACGATCCAATGAAATATTCGCGTTTGAAAGACCTAACCTGCGATATAAAAGAATATTCGTTATTATGGTACCTACCTAACTACAAGTACTCAACTGATGATTTTTGTCTACTGATCAATTTAGATATATATATAATTATCTGTAAAAAATATCTTTGAATTTCAATGACATCACAGGAAGGCAGGTTCAACAACATAGTCCAAAACGTTTTTGAACAAGAATTCTTGTTCAAAAATCCTATTCCAATAGGTGCTTGTCGATTGTTTTTATCGCCAAAGTTCTTTGAACTACAACTAGGACAGGGTAGTGATAAGAATGCTTGAAAACTGTCCCAAACAAATAATTAAAGGAAGTATTACCTACTACCTATTAGGAACACCCTGATTGAAGCCCTGCGTTCTGGTTTTATTCTCAGATGGAAGTGAACTTGAATTCACACATTTTAGAAGAACAGCAGGCCTAAACATGAATGGAATATTCAGCATGCTCTTAAATTATGTCTTGCCAAACTGTAAAAAATAAATTGGGTAAATATTTATTTATTGGCAAAACAAAGCAATGTACAGCTAACAAGGGGCTTGGTAAATGAGACGTGGGCATTCAAAAAATTGTATGATTTGCCCACCAAGGCTCAAGTTTAACGAATTACCGTTGGGTGGAGCACATATCAGTAGGTACTTACAAAGAGATTACAAATATTCTCGTAGTGCTTGATGGGGAAGTAGTTGTAGGTACATTTATTTCTAATGTGTTCATCCAAATAAGTCGAGCAGAAATATAAATCTACTTGTGCGCCATTTTGGAATTTGGCACACGACAAAATTTTAAACCTAGGTACACGAAAATAACTCCACCAACAATAGCTCATTTAGTATTTATTTATTTCCTTACTGAACATTCCTTACAATAAATTAGTGCACAGTGATTTGATTGAAACAGACTGTCAACCTACTGGCATCATGAAGTCACTCTTTTGGTTTATTATTTTCAATAATGAACCATTGGAATCGAGCATGAAAACAAAAAATCTTACCCCCCTCAAAATTTGATGGTTTACGTTTCAAGGTATGTAGAATCCAAAACTGCAATAAAAATATTTCTGTCTGTCCGCCGTACGCCGTACGCCGTACGGGCCACTTTTCTTAGTTACCATGAAACAAAATTGACGAAATTCGGGTTATAGGTTCCGTTCGGGGTCTAGTTGGTCCTCGAAGCTCGACGTTACTGTGAGTCATCTCTAAGGGGTTCAAAATAGGGGCTGAAATTTTCAGAACGCCGTAGCTCGAAAACTTCCGATGGAAGGGTATGGTTTTTTTTACGTTATTAAATTTGTCTTGAGCTAAACAATTTTTTGAGACCACCCGGAGCATCCTCGTGTGCACCAAAAAGCTTCGTCAACACGATCGTGAATCAAACGGTATAAATCCGGCCCGGATATCATAACTACGGAGCATCTGGTTATAATCAAGGATGGCTGTATGAAGTCGAGTTGTTTGTTCTGCGATATTATTTCATTGGACAAGTGATGGACTATTGGATTTTGTTGGTAGGTACTTATGTAACTTGAAAAAACGTTGAAGTATTATTGATGGGTAAATTATTACACAATGGCAAATTATTACAAACCGGCAAATTATTACAGAACGGTAAATTATTACACAACGGCTCATCTACCCAGAAGGGGCTGGATTTTGTTGATAGGTACTTTTGCAACTTGAACAACCGTTGAAGAATTATTGATGGGTAAATTATTACACAATGGTAAATTATTACAAACCGGCAAATTATTACAGAACGGTAAATTATAACACAACGGTAAATTATTACCCCACGGTAAATTATTACACAACGGTAAATTATTACACAACGGCTCATCTACCCAGAAGGGGCTGGATTTTGTTGATAGGTACTTTTGCAACTTGAACCGTTGAAGAATTATTGATGGGTAAATTATTACACAATGGCAAATTATAACACAACGGTAAATTATTACACAACGGCTCATCTACCCAGAAGGGGCTGGATTTTGTTGATAGGTACTTTTGCAACTTGAACAACCGTTGAAGTATTATTGATGTGCAAATTATTACACAACGGTTCATTATTCTATCTCCGTAGAAGGGGAACCTATACTGGTAAATTATTACACAAAGGTTTAGGTAGGTACCTAGTAACGAGTACGGGGTTAGGTACTAACCTACGGAGGTCCGCGATCTACATAATAATATTATGTGTAGAATAGTACATATTATGTTATATAGACGGGTTATCTATACGGAGACCTGTGATCTGTAACAGGAGGGTATTCTGTACAAAATAATAAACCGTTGTGCAGGGATTTGTAGCGTTTTTCAAATTGTGTTTGTGAATATATTGTATAACAGACGTTGACAGTCATTGACTTAGGTACCCAAAGTTGAACCGATCTGTTTAAGAAAAACCACATTTTCAAATCTAATAGACTTGATTAACATACGATATAGGAAATGGACAAAACTGAAGGTGGGTCTACACGAGAGACATCAAGTTTTCCACGTAAACCATGCGTTTGCGCAGATTGAGATTGCCAGAGCTGATGCAGGGCGTCAGAGCTCGCAGAAGTAGTTATAAACTATAAAGTGGGGAGGTACTCACCAGTGGCAACCGATGGCGCCCGATTCTGGTGCAGCAACTCTAAATTCATGGCTTAACTCGGAAAACTAAATTTCCAAAAAGCGTCATTCGACTAACAACACATATTTACACCTCAGAATTTTTTACAATATCTTCTGGTGACTACACAATTTCTGTTCCGATTGAAAACAAACAAACTGACACTCCCGAACCAAAAAACTCTTGTCACATGGGGTTTATTATTCTACAGAAATGTTGGCTGTACATTTATTGTTTGTTTCATGTGAAATAATTGAAATAGCTATTTCTGATGGTTTCCACCAATTTTGGCCCCCAAAACACAAATTAGGTAGGTACGATCTTTTTTTTTTTTTTTCAAATTATCTTTGATCATTGGTAGTGCCATCATTTAATCGTCTTGATCCACGTGTTGACACTTTTTCTAGTGTTATTCTACAAATTGATGGTGATTTCGCAGGTATTTGACTCATAAAAAATCAATTTTGGGAGCTGAACATCTGGTACAACCTCAATTTTCCACTCCTTGGCCAAAATCGACTTCATATTCGATCTTCTCGTCCCCAAAAACATGGAAAACGATACCTCAAAAGCTCATGTTACCAAAATGTTGCTAAAACGCAAAAAGTACCTATTTTCACACACATTTTCACTCATAACACCCCTGGGTATATTCCGATCGGGCTGAAAAGTTTCGGGACACAACTAGGGCCCAAATGGAGCATGTGTGCGAAAGAACGATTTTTTTAGATCGAAAATGAAGCCTGTACACGTGATACGGCGGACGGCGGACGGACATTGCATTTTTTGAATCTACACACCTTGAAACGGAAAAGAAAAAAGTTTGAGGGGGTGTTATAAAAATTTTTTGCTGAGCGATTACATAGGTGTATTATTCACAGAATAATAAACCAAAAACGCTGCAAATTATTACACAACGGTTTATATTTACCTGTATAGATGCCCCTTCTGCGTTGATCACTGTTTTCTGTGGTCAATACCCTCGAGGTCCCCCCAGGAAAGCCCTAAATGGAGTACTGGAGCCGGCCCGGGAATTACGGTTTCCTAAAAGTGCGCAGGATTCAATAATTCAATAATTAATTATTTGTTGTTATTCATGAAGCATAGCGTTTGTTCAAGATACAAAACTACCTATCAACAAAATCCGAAACAGCCATCATTCTTCGAATGAAATAATATCACAGAACAACCAACTCGACTCTTTAACAGCCATCCGTGATTATAATCAGGTGTTCCCTAGCAATGATATAATTATCTATTTTTACCGCCTTTTCATTCACGATCCTGTTGACGAACCCTTTCGGTGGCTGGTCCTACGATGCTCCGGATGGTCTCAAAAAATTCGTTAGTTTCAGGACAACTAAAAAACGTATAAAAAACCATACACTTCCATTGAAAGTTTTCGAGCTACGGCGTTCTGAAAATTTCAACCCCTACTTTTCACCCCTTAGGGACCCCTTCACCCCTTCGCGGACCACCTAGACCCCAAATGGGACCAATAAATCAAATTTCATTATTTTGTATTCACGTTAACTAAGAAAAGTGCGAATTACGGCTAACGGTGGATGGATAGGCATTTTCTGATTCCATTTTCGGATTATACGTACCCTGAAAAGGAAACCATCAAATTTTGATATGGGGGGGGGGGGGGTCTTTTTTTTCCATGCCCGATTCCAAAGGTTCGTTATTGAAAATAATAAACCAAAATACTTGGTTATTTTAATATGATTGATTTGCCGAAAAATACTTGAAATCATAGTTAAGATGAGTATGTGGTAGGTAACTACTACGTAACTACCATGGTAGGTAGTTGGAAGTTAATAAATTGCAAAGTTCAAATTCAAACCATGAATTAGGAACTGGAACTAGGAGGTAGATAAGAGAAGATCGATAGCGCTACATATTTCGATAGGTGAATCGAGATACACACCAAACACAACTCACTTCCCCTCCCCGGGAATATGAAAATCCCGCATTTCCACCTCCTTCATCAGAGCGGAAGGAACTGGTTTACTTGGTTGGTGAAAATCTGTGGAGGGGGATCGGGTGACATTATATCGAAGTGCAGACAAAAATATCGAAAAGTAGTCTCCGAAATCTCCCAAATCTACATCGATCACTAGGAATCGAACTGTGTAGATCGATCGGTGGATAATTAATCTTGCTTTCCACTTTTCTTTTTAGTTGTCTTAGCGATTGTAGACAAAGATATAAGATGAATTATTAGGTATGAGTAGGTATGTAGACAGATTAGGTAGTAGCTATTTTTGTGTGGATGTGGTAAGTTTACCATTTCTGCCCTTTAAGATGTTGGTGTCTGCCTACCTACATCCTGGTGTAGCGAGTTAGTATCAGTATTCTATGGTCAGTTTCGCCCCAGTGAGACATCTATTTATATATTATGCTTCATTCCGTAAGCTTCTATGAACACCGATCATCCTGCTCTGTTGCATTGACTTGGCCCCCTAACAATATTCTCCTTCAAAATCGTTGCCAATTGTTCACTTCATCTTACACCAAAACTCCTCGTAGTGACAATAGACGACGGTACATGACGCCACTCAACAAGGACCAAGGAGTCCGTTGTCAAAATAATTTCGGCAAAATGTCGACCAACCTCAACTTCCGATGGATTTTTACCGATTTTTCGGGCGAAAATGGTGAATTCGTCAGAAATCCATACTGTCATCGCGAACAATGCGTAAAGCGCGCCTCGGAAGAATTTAAACTTCGCGATTCACCGGAGAAAAACGATGAGAAGTAGTGTGAAATTCGGATGTTTTGTCTGCATTATGCCGAGACTGTTGAGTTCTATTATTCAATTTTTTCTTGTATTATCCTTTATAATATCTACTCACGATAGTTTCACGTTCTTCTTGATAGTAGATGGTAGGTCTTCTATCAGTGGCTCAAGAGTGATGGTGGTAGATAATCACTTGTAGAACATAACATAGGGTATGTCAGCATTATCTTTCTATTCCCAAGAGCTTACGTAGCTGGACACCTAACCTACCTACCTACCTCCTACCATCCAAATTTGTCTCCTTGTGTCTTTAAGTACCCAGGCCTTTTCGACTTTTGGAAATTTTTAATTATGCGGACGAGTGTTTTGGGTCGTAGGATTGGGCCATGGCATAATATCCAGTAAGTTTAGCTTTCGGGTCTTACTCTGTGACTGACACCTATACCGGGTCAACTTTTACCGGCCCGCCAGTTTTGCGAAAGATTATATAAGGACATACAAATTATGCCAGTACCAGTTAGGTACCTACCTAAGTCGCCCCCACACGATCACATTCTACCAATATTGGGACAACATTAAATGTTATCCTTTAACCCATTATTTCCATGGGTTATTATTGCCAAATTCTTCCAATAATTTACCTTTTAATCACAGAAATAAGTGTTCAACAAATATAAAGGTCACGCTATCCTTATAAATTACTAGCTAATAGTAAACTACCTCATAAATTAACTACCTAATAAGGAAACTTGGTACATACCTGATAAGTTTACAACAAATTATTATCCTCAACTCACACCTTGTGACTCAACTAGGTACCTACATACGATAATGAGCTTTTTTTATTGCGATAAGCTATAAATAATAATCTCAGCAGCAACATTATTTCAGTAGGTACCTATATAATCATAGGTATGATTAGTGTAGAACGTTAATTATTACTCACTCTAAAGATTTTCGCATGATAAAAAGCGATAGCGTCCTCATTATTTAGATAGTAGATACCGTCTAGATCAGAGAAGCGACCTTCTAATACTTTGAAATCAATAGGTAATATACATAGGTAGATATACCTATTATAACGATAATTCAAATAAAACGGGCAAATCACTCTGACAACGAAACAAACACGTTTCCTATACTGCCATCAGCAGTGGCGCCAAACATCGTAGGTAGCATTTATCTGGTGGGCACCTTCCTTATTTAGTTAGTACCTATACTCTCGATATTGCAACTTCCCAATCCCAAAATTAGCTGCCATCGAGTCGCCAAAATCAGTAGGTACATGAGTATTGCCCTTAATTCCAAGTCTCATTTATTGGGTCGTTCTTCCTGGGAACACGCAGAGCGACTGAAATGCCATTCGAGCCTAATAATTATAATATTTAAAAAATGTGGGCTGTCTTAAAGACTTATGGGTAGGTTGGAAAAATCACTTCTTCTTTCCGAAAAGAATAAAATTATTGAATAAAACATTCGTTAGGTATATATGAAATTTGAACAGTTTCCAAGAAATTGAAGTTGTAGGTAAGTAGATTATGGCCCAGTTTTCATTTTTAAAATTAGTTATATGTAGGTACTTTATTTCAGGCTTTACTGATTTATTTTTTCTGGATTATTTGTTGATTTACTTGCAGTAGGCGGTTTGATAGCCGGTATTACTGAGCAATAAGTTACTTAAATAACCTCATTAATAACTGATTATCTAAATTAGCTGATCTGAATGGAAATAGTATGACTGGGAAAAAATTCTGAAAAACTGTATTGACATTTTTTTAAATTCTCATTTTCTCTTTGGCTAATTTTCTAATGCAATAGGCTACATAATAACAATATTGAAATATTTAATAACAGGCAGCTAACCAAATATCCACTCAGATCCCAAATTTCAGGAAGAGCCTCAACTTCAAGTCGCGTTTTTTCATTAAATTTTGGTTAATTTCCAAATGTTTCAGTTATATTATGGGCACCTGCGTTCTAGTCATACGATACTTATGTCTGAATAAGTAAAAGGTGAGCCCAATTTGACTGGTAGGGTACGTAATTATGGATAACTTACTACTTTCCGGGTGTATACGAGTGGCGACTCCGATCGGTCCTCCAGCTGAGCAAAACCACAAGCGAATGCCTCGCAGCGGTAACTCGGGCGTTCAAGGATGTTTACATTGCCCCACCCCGCCCCGCCAGCTCAATCTAATATGTACTTGACGCTCATTTTTAATAAAAAAATCAGTCATGCAGCATGACTTAATGAGCGAATTTTCAAAGAATATTCGAATTAATGGCTATGGTTTTGAATAAAGGAAAACTTCGGTCTAAAATTTGGTTTTCTATGTATATTCTCTTCGTATTTATTTTAATTTGTACGTTTTGTCCATCCTGATTCTACCGTTTGTTTATTACGTAATTGTACTAAGTGCTTATTTATTTGATCGCTGTGGGTAAATTCAAGGAGTTGTACTAATCGTTTGCCTCCCCCTTTTTTGCTTCGAACTCTCGTCTTCAATTAATACTTCTCACATTTTTCAATCTGACCACTCTAAGGGGGTGGGGGTAAGAGTTTAAAGATTATCCTAGTTTTGGGTAATTTTTTGCGCACTTTAAATGCTCTAATTTAAGAACGGATTTAGATATCTAAAATCCGATTTCACCTATCGTGTTCAGCGTGCAAAAACTTTAAAATGAGGGGTCACTTGTTAGAAAATAACATTTTGGGGATTTTTGGGTAATTTTTGCGCACTTTAAATGCTCTAATTTGAGAACGGATCAAGATATCTAAAATCCGATTCCACCATCGTGTTCAGCGTGCAAAAAACCTTTAAAATGAGGGGTCACTTGTTGGAAAATAACATTTTGGGGATTTTTTGGGTAATTTTTGCGCACTTTAAATGCTCTAATTTGAGAACGGATCAAGATATCTAAAATCCGATTCCACCATCGTGTTCAGCGTGCAAAAACCTTTAAAATGAGGGGTCACTTGTTAGAAAATAACATTTTGGGATTTTTAGGTAATTTTTGCGCACTTTAAATGCTCTAATTTGAGAACGGATCAAGATATCTAAAATCCGATTCCACCATCGTGTTCAGCGTGCAAAAACCTTTAAAATGAGGGGTCACTTGTTGGAAAATAACATTTTGGGGATTTTTGGGTAATTTTTGCGCACTTTAAATGCGCCAAAACCCATCCTTAGAGTAGGCCAATTTCGCCCATCTTCGAACTTAGCCTTTCGATTGCCAAGATAGATTTTTTGTGCAAATTTGAGCTGTTTATCTCAATTCTATCGAGAGTTATCGTCTGGAGTGACACATATATAAATAAATATATATATATAATTATATATATATATATATATATATATACATATAAAAAAGTGTTAAATTTCAGGAATCGTTTTAGAATGGTCTGAAACGGATTTCTATGAAGAAAATTTCCAAAAATTTATATTATTTAAATTTCGAAGCCATTGCAATAGCTTCATTTTCTTTGAAAATTCGCTAAAATTATGTTTTCTACTTTCACTCAGCTTGAGCTTTCGAAGTATAACTGTGACTGAATAGTAAACAATCTCATCTTGCAAGAAACCCAAGGCTGAGCAGAGGCTTACATCATAACGTACGAACCTGGGAAACGTGGAAGAGCTAGGGAATCTTGCAAATCTGAAAAAGTCAGGGAAAGGACGAAAATCAGGGGATTTATGTCGAACAGACGTCAGTTTCCTACCTACCTTAGTCGTAGTGGGAGGATAAATAAGTACCTATCCACGACCTAGGTAGGAAAAATGTCACTGTTAGCGTCGTTAATTTTTGCAACTTTTTGCTACCACAAGATGGTGACTTCGTTACTTTCTGTGCGGTTTATCATTATTTTCTGGTGGATCACGAGCAACATGGAGCTAGAAGGGGAATCATTAGGTTGGTAGGCACCTGTTATTATATTATTTCAACAAACTAATCTTAATATTAGTTATTCAAATTATTATAAAAAAGTCAAAAACTTGTCAGTAACCCATTCTTTAAAGTGATGCTCAATTTCGCTCAAGTTAGTAATATTGCAGTAGGTTAGTAATATTTTGCTCGTTTCTTTGTTTAGCAGTAATAGTTTAGTAGTGAAACTATACCCACTTAGATTCAAATAATTAGATTCACATGAATTAATACATCTACTTGACTGAAAAATTACCCATGTAGGTAGGTACTAGACCTGAATGAATGGGTATTTCTTTGATATTGCAAGTACCTGCAGACCTATAGGAAAATGAAAAATAATTACCTATCTACCTACAATTTATGCTGAATAAGTTCCTATTAAGTTCCTACCTACCTAATTTAGAACAATTTATTACTGAGGACGTTTTGGCTATTTTAGTCTTGTTCAGTAAATACTGGATTTTTTCTCATAAATACAGGGGCGTTTTTTATTCAATTCATGTTCATTTCTGTCTCAACCCCTCACGTCATCTCGAGATCTTCCAAAATCACAAGTTTGGCTTATTATTTTCAAATAATATTATAATCAAATAATAGAGCCTTTGGAACCGAGCATGAAAAAAAAAAAAAATAAATAAATACTAATCCCACCCCCCCCCCCCCCCCCCCGAACATTGGATGGTTTCCGTTTCAAGGCCTACGTAGAATCCGAAAATGGAATAAAAACATTTCTGTCCGTACGCCGTACTTCGCACTTTTCTTAGTTAACATGAACCAAAATGAATGAAATTTGGTTTGTAGCTCCCATGCGGAGTCTAAGTGGTCCGCGAAGCTCGGCGTTGTCAGTCATCTCTAAGGGGTGAAAAATTAGCGTTGGAATTTTCAGAACGCCGTAGCTCGAAAACTTTCAACAGAAGGATATGGTTTCTTAACGTTTTCAATTGAGCTCAAACTGAAGAATTTTTTGAGACCACCCGGAGCATTATACGACCAGCCGTTTGTTTGCACCGAAAAGCTTCGTCAACATGATCGTGAATGAAACTGTATAAATCCGGCCCAGATATCATTGCTACGGAACACCTGATTATAAACACGGATGGCTGTATGAAGTCGAGTTGATTGTTTGTGATAATTATTTCAATTTGAAGAATGAAGGCTCTTTTGGATTCCGGTGACAGGTACTTTGTAACGAACAAACGCTATGCTTCATGAATAACAGCAAATAATTAATCATTGAATAATTAAATCAACCGCATTTTTATGAGACTGTAATTCCCGGGCCGGCTCCAGTACTCGATTTAGAGCTTTCCTGGGGGGAGGGGGAGGGGAGCTCGAGGGTGAATATTGACCACAGAAAACAGTGATCTACGCAGAAGGGGCATCTTATAGAGGTAAATAATAAACCGTTGTGTAATAATTCGCAGCGTTTTTATAAATGTGCGAATCGAATACATGGGGAACCGATGTTAGGGAATCTTATTCGTTGTTTGATTCATTTCTGAATGAAATCTGGGAAAAATCGGGGAATTTCCCATGAAGTACCTGTACACCTACTTACACCTTGATTACCTGCTTTTACACTTGAATTTGGAACGGAAAATTACGATACCTACCTTTGGAAAAAATGAGTGGAGGAAGATTTGCAGGGTCACCTACGATGTGTTATTGTAAATAATATCACAGCACGATGTTCTATTTGGAAGAGATGGATGGCCCAATGGGCACGAGGAAGGCCTGATATTTGTGTGGTACATAGGAGTGAATTTGATTGCTATCTCGCGTCAGTTGTAAGAATGTTAAGTGCTTTTCTTGGTTCCCACTAGAGCGGGCCAGTGGTACCCACCTACCACAGGAGAGTCTGGACTCTGGAGGATTGATGCGGTGATTCCGCTTCCTAGTGAGTGAGTGCACATGCGCCAAGAAGAAATCTGACGATTTTCTGCTCCACTTCTATAATACTACTTCAGTATTATAACTTCTATAATAACTCCACTCCATTTCTGTAATAAATCATACTTCGCTCTACTTCTATAGTACCTACAACTCGTAGTATCAGCTTCCTCGCCTATCGTTCAAACCATGGCTTGGACAACCGATGTCACCAACCACGAACTCGAGTTCAGATCTGTCCACGAACTTCTATCCTCCATCTAAGAACTTGTCGATGAACTTGTTAAGTATAATTAAATTCATCGTTATTCTTATTAGATTATCCATGATGTAAAAACAGGTCTTGAGTTGACTTTATCCTTCAGTAAAACGACCGTATCCCTGCTTGTAGGTAAACCTTCTACCATAACTACAACACGTGTGTCCGACATCCCTGCATTGTAGAGATCGTAAGATGTTTTACTTTTTCAAACGTTCGTTTGCCTATGCATTAAAAATAAAGGACCTACCTAGATACCTGATAATTAAATAGGAATTATTTGGAACTTAGGGAAAGAAAAAAAATAGCGAAATTCGATAATTTGATTTGACAGTGACTTATCTTGTTGATCATGATTTCGCCAGCATCGCGGGACACGATTATTATTGTTGATCTGCGGATATTACCTATCAGAAGTGGTGACGAAAAAAAAAAAATCCTCCATTCCCACCTCCAAGAGCTTACATAAAATGTGATAATCAAATAATCATAATAATCATACGCATACACTCCGTTTGAAAAGCTTGTTATAGATTTGCTTGTGGACGTCATGAATTCGAAAATCTTTCTCTCAGGTCAGCGAATCACGCCTTTCTTTTAAAAACCGCTGCAAATGATTACAAAACGGTTCATTATTTTCCATGTATGTACCTACCCCTTCTGCGTTGATCACTGTTTTCTGTGGTCAATACCTACTCTCATGCTTCCCCAGGGAAGCTCTAAATTGAGCTCTGGAGCTGGCCGGGCAATACCTGTAGTTATATACCTACAGCATTTCCAATACCGAGGCTGTTTTCCACCGCCCCTATCTCATGTGTCCTGTCATTTCGGCGAAAAATTCAAACGCCCTACACATCGGCGGGAAAAATTCAACCCCCTATTTTTCACCCTTTAGAGATGACAGTAGCGCCGAGCGGGCTTCGCACACCAATTAGACCCCAAATGGGACATATGAACCAAATTTCATTAATTTTGGATCATGGTAGGTAAAAGTAACTAAGGTTTACCATAAAAATTGGCATAATTTTATTACAACAGGTCTCTTCTTCTAAAAATGACCTGAAAGGAATTACGGGATTCTTATCAAGTTACCGACACACAGCAGTGCGATTTCACATTCCTAGTGTCTACTACCAACTATTCAATTGTTCTCTTACGAACCTAAGCACAGTGGTAGACTAAATTAATAATGAAAAAAATTAATTTAGTTTTCAGCTTCGGAAATAGAGAGTGAACAGAAAATGAATGGAAATGGAGGAGAGTATGGTAAAGTACCTACCTATGGAACAGAACGATTCGAGCGTATAGCTATGTACATATCGGTCTAATCATGACACTCCGGTTTCTACCCTAAGGATGAAGTCATAAATTGGTAAAAATCATCACTATTACGACTGTGTATAATATCATGCACAGTCTACCTATTAATCTCTCTACAACTCCTCTACAACTAACTCGTTCTACTAGACTGTAGTGTGATAATGAAGAATTTAACTACAAATCACCAACCTACCTACTTTGGTATGAAGGCCATGAAAGGCAACTACTGCTAGGTGATGATAGCAACTTGCTTTACGAGTTGTTAAGAATTCTCAAAGCATTCACCCTAACAAACTGGATTGGCTCAGTAAAGGCATATGAGGCAAGTTGCTTCAGTTACTCCATCTGTGAGAAACTGACTAGATGCCTACTTATGCTTTCTTGCAAACACTCGTCAAACACAGAAATTTATTTATGTAGCGTTATGTGATGCGAGTAGTTATCTCCATATTGTCAAGCAAAGAACGTTGATAATCGATCAATCAATTAACCAGAACCAAAAACATTAGGAATAAAATCAGAAATTTTTGCAAAGTGGCACAACCAAACTCAAGCGTAACACTTGAAAACCTTGGAGTGTAATAGGTACTTACTACGGAGAAGTGCTCTTATTTTTACGAGCCGATATAATTCGAAATAATTATACTAACTAATTATACTAAATAATTATACTAACTAATAATTATACTAACTAAAACATGAACTTTTACAAGTTTTTACAAGGTTGCCAAGTAAGCAAGGCAAGCGGACACCTAAGTAATGGGCCCAATATGGCAAGGTACCAACTGCTTAAGTAGAACGGACGTAGGTACCCAATTAGTTGAAAAGATTTTTCGGGTTTAACTGTTGGGGTGAATCGTACTGCACTGTTCACCTCGCAAAATTATGCGATTTGATGCAGCCACGCAATGTATTTTACATTTTTTCACAATTTTTACACTTGTTTTTTATTATTTCCTCAGTAAACATTAGGGATTAGGCAAAAATTTTATACTTTTCAGCAGCATCTTCGTTACTTACCAGCACATTTTCGAAGCTCAATAATGCATTTGGAATTCACAAGATTAAATACTTTGGAATGAAATTTTCGTCCCTAGTTTTAATTCCCCTGTTACAGGGGCAGGCAGCTTCATACCTAGGGATAGATTGGCAGGATGCAAAATGAAATGAAAACGAAGTAATTTTAATAAGAAAATGTAATAAACTCTTCCAGAATGTAAAAGCAGGTTAAGGCACATTAGGATCTCAATAGAGCATAAGTTGCTGAAAAACAGAATCACATTACGGAACAATATCAATTTCGACTAAGTATAATAATTTAATTGCCTAATTAAAATACCAATTTCTGCCACTTTTATAATGAAGTTTCCATGAGCATGACTTGATATTGGTAATGAGATCCTTTCACATGACTTGTGTTGTAAAAAAATGGCGAAGCAATCTATAACAAGTGGCTGGTTAGGATGTATCACGATCACGAGTCTTCCAACATCTGTTGAATACATTGGGAATAAGGGTGTGTTGCTAGTTCACCAGGGTTGCCCCACTTTGGAGACTGAGGTTTCTGAATATGGGTAAGTGACTTGTTCTGACGTCGAATTGAAGTGCTAGGCCAAAGTTACAACATAAACCTTGTGCCTTGAGGTAAACGAACGTTGATTTGATTATAGAACGCCCGTACTATATTTCGCACCTGGAACTCTGAGAGGCGTTAATGATCCTGTGAAGCTTCGACAGGCGTTAGCCGTAATGCCCATGTGGGTTTTCCTATTTAGGCCTGATGGACCATCAAGTACGTTTACGGAGTACCTATAAAGTGAAAATGTTGTCAGGTCGGGTTTGTGTGAATAGGACCATAACAAGGCGAGCTCACGGCATGGAAGATTCCATTTCAAACTGACGGACAGATGTCATCTTAGTGGGCCAAGGGTGGTTAGAGCTGCTCCGATTGATAAAGCCGTTACCATAATGAGAGATGAAGATTCTAAGAGCAGGAACCGTATTAAGGCAAAACAAACAGAATGAGATGCTGGAGCGTAAGGATGAGGTTTTATTGCAACACTGAAGATGAACGCAGCATCTGTTGAGACCTGCTGTGAAATGGCATCTTTCCTTACCTTCGTGAATTTTCTACCAATCGCTGGTACTTACTTCTTACATACCTATAAAAAAAAAATAAGAACCCACATGGAAAAATATACTTAAAACATAACCAAGGAACAACATTTTGATTCCGATTCTACCAGCTTTAGCTCCCTAAATCAAAATCGGGTACTGTGCACGGCTATTTTTCAGAAATTGTGGAAGTTCACGGGGAGCATTTGCCAGGTAAAAAAAGGCACTGTCGAAGTGCACTGTGTGGTTTTCCTTCCATCTTATACTTCAACGTTAGGTACTTCCGTGCGCCTATTAAGGGCCTGCAGACCCTGTGTTGAAAACTACAAGTTTTCTCAGGCTGTGATTTACTTACAATTGTGGAAAAAACGTTTAAATTCACTATATTCGTTGGGAATTACCACTACGTCAGCCGATCACAAAAATTCATCAAATTTGAACAAAAATAAAATTTTAAATTGGGCCAAAATTTTTTAAATGAAAATGCCTTACGTAGGGGGATTTTCGGAAGGCTACCCCGGAGGCACCGCGGAGAGGTTTGCTCACATTGCCTCTCAAAATCCATCACCTGTAAGGTGAATCATCAGTTTTTCTAACATGTTGTTCAAGCCAAATCCTGATCCTCTTCTTGCTGTTTTTTTCTTTTTTCTTTTGGTCGTATAAACGTAGGTAATTGCTCTCATGAAGTCCAAACGGGACATTTGATTCTCTTTATATCGTCGCTACAGCATCTCAACAGCGGCTTTACGACGGCAACATCGAGCGTTAATGTTGGTAGGCTGATTATTTATACGCCTTTTCTTCGCCTCAGTATTCACGTGGACTCCTTTAGTGCAGCGATAAGTGTGACTGTGTTGGGATGGCCATGGTTGAAATTTCGTCTGAATTTTGCGTGAAAATATGCGTACATTCTGAAGTGTGTGGAACCCCATATTGGTGGCGGAGAGGTGAAGGTACCTACCTGTCGTAAAAATGTCTCAGAAGGGTAGGTGCGTAATGCGCGAATTGCCACACTTTTGGTTTATTATTCTGCGAATATTACACCTATGTATTCGCTTAGCAAAAAAAAAAGTTATAACACCCCCTCAACATTTTTCTTTTACGTTTCAAGTTGCGTAGATTCCAAATATGCAATGTCCGTCCGCCCTACGCCGTCCGCCGTATCATGCATAACTACTTTATTGTTGGTATAAAAATTCGTTCTTTCGCACACTTGCTCCATTTGGGCCCTAGTTGTGTACCGAAACTTTGCAGCCCGTTCGGAATATAACCAAGGGTGTTATGGGTGAAAAATGGGTGTAAAAATAGGGTCTTTTGGTGTTTATTATAATGAGCTTTTGAGGTATCTCTTTCCATGTTTTTTTAGGGCGAGAGGACCGAATATGAAGTTGATTTTGACCAAAGAGTGAGGCATTGAGGTTGTAAAGAAGGTTCAGTCCAAAAATCCATTTTTTATGTGTCAAAAACCTGGTACATTGTCTGAAATCACCATCAGTTTGTTTAATAACACTAGAAAATATGTCAACGGGTGAATCAAGACAATTAAATGTCACTTTCAGTGATCAAAGATAATTTGGAAAAAAAGGAGAGTACCTAATTCGTGTTTTTGGGTGCCAAAATTGGTGGAAACCATCAAAAATAGCTATTTCAATTATTGCATATGAAAGAAACAATAAATGAACAGCCAGCATTTCTGTAGGTATGTCCAATAAGCAAGGACTATGCAGCGTTTTCGTTGTGTGGTTGATCAAGAGAGAGATCGAATGTGAAGCAGTTTGTTAACAAACGAATTGATAACGTCAGCGGTGGCACGGTAAGAATGCAAATAATACTTTATGAAGCCACCTTCCAATCGGAGCTGCGGGATTGCTGTATGTCAGTATGCGACTTGTTTCACGACTAATTGATTACATCCTTCAACTGGCATTATCAAGGAGGAGTCCTGGGAGAGAAGGAGTGAGACAGCAGCGCAGTTTGACCGTGTCTCTAATCATCCTTCATCAGGAGGATCATCACTGAGATTTTATAGGAAATTGCACTATAATCACGAACGTATTATAATACCATATTTTATGTTGCTGATTAAATCACAACATTTTTTCTACATTATCTACTTATCTACCTATCTTGAGCAAGAAACACAAACAAACGCTCAAATCGCAACTCCTTGTAGAACACGTTGTGGAAAATTAACGAATTAATTTAAATTGCCTTCTACGTATGTTGTTTAATTTATTTTCATTTTTTAATAATTAGTTTGAAAGAATTGTCTGTGATACGAGAAGACATATGCACCTTCTCGTCTTTTGTTATCACTTGATTTTCGAATGCTCAGGAATGATTTTTCTTGTAAGGTGGAATATTATGTCGGTCCACATCCTCCTCCATAGTTCATATATAACAAATAACTATCTCAAGAGCCTTATTTAGTCAAAATAACCGCCCCAGCTGTAGAGGAGGCCTGTGGTAACTCTCGAGGATGAGTGTGGCGTCTATGGGAGAACCAGACCTTTCTTCCCTTACATGGGTACGGATTATTCAGATCGTGAACCCCCTCGTCTGCGCTTTGCGCAACCAGATCCTTTTTCGTGGCTCGATTAGACCTCTGGACCCATCACCTACCCCCACCAATCAGAACCTGACTCATTCTCAAACCTCCTTTATATGGGCACAGAATTATAAACCCGTGTCTAACCCCGCACCAGCCGAAACCAGGTGGTCTACCGTGTTTTTGGTCCTCGTTCAACAGCCCGGGCAAATTGGAAACAAATCGATTTGTCCAGAAATTTCCCGCCCCACCGTCGCAGGGGAGCTACCGTCTGGTTGAATTAAGATGAAAATAATATATCGTTTTTTCGCGATACTTAAAAAAGCCTCTAAGGAGGCTTGCAAATCAATTTTTCCAATCGGGTTCTCAGATGCAGATCAGTTTATCATTCTGGGCCGCCTTGATCCGTGTAATGGACCCCGCTCCTTCTCATTTACATTTGGGCTCCTAATAAGGAAACTGTGTTGCCACCACACGCGTTGATGTCATTAGCGGCCTTTCCTTCTCAACAAGCTGAAAAGGCAAGTTGTCCGCGAGTTGGATTGGGTGTAAATTCATTTATCATTTCGCTCGATCCCAAGTGTTTCCCCATGTCAATGGAAAGTCGCGAATTTTATAGAAAATTACTGTAGCTGATCAAGATGTACTGTTAAACGCAGATATGCAACCCAAAGATCTTGGTTCAAGTATAAGTAGAAATATTCCAAACCCCACCCCAACCTTTGCCAAACAGCCAATCAAAGGGTGATTTAATTTGAATCAAACCCCACAAAAATTAAAGAAATTTATGTAAGTAGGTGGTACCTGGCAACTGATGAAAACTAAGGATCAACAATATTCATTTATTAAGAAATCTACTATCATGTTTAATTAGTTCTAACAACCTTCCATAGGAATCAACCATACTAAATTAAGGTATTATACACCAAGGTACCTATTTTTCAAAAAAAAAAAAATAGACGATGTACCCATAATAGAAGATGCATAGTTACCTATACTTTTTTCTGAATAGAAGATGTCTATAGTTTGTTGAAGCTGAGGGTCAGAAATAATATAACATTTAACATTTATGTTAATTAACCAACCATACTAACCTTAAGAATGAACCATGTTTAATATGTGGGTAATGCCAATCATACTGAAGAGATGAACCATGACCCAGTTGAAGCACCTATTTATTTTAATCCTTTGAAGTGGTATTTATTTTGAGCACCTACTCATTACCTTATTTTACAACAACCATGACACTTCTTGTCAATCAACTTTAATTATTACAGAACTTGTACAAACAATGTGAATATTGGGATGAAAAATAAGTGTCAACAATATTGAAGATAACATTCATAAATTAATATGACTGGTATAATGCACCAGCTAACAACACTCAAGAGCTAAACCTTATAGAAGCATGAAAAAAAAAAATAAAATCCTACCTATCGTAATGCTGATCGATTACCAGGTATCATGCGTATATATTATGTTATAGGTGTATAAAATCTATGTTAGTTGTCAGTTGTTGTCAAAATATTTGTCTGCTGAATGACAGTGTTCCGTCTAAAATGTATCGGAAATAGTTAAACTGAAGAACGAAAGAAGTTTAAATTAAATAGCAAATCGATTAAATGAAAAAAATGTATGTGCTGCAGGGAGTGGTGTCTGAGAAGAGTGCCGTTAGGTGCTGCTTCTAGCGGTTCTTATTCGAACTAAGAGCTAGACAAGTTCCCGGGTCGCAACCCTGTGATCCAAAGAATCGCTGGGCAGTCAATAAGTGCGAATATGACCTTAGCTGGACATATTAAAACACATTGATGGCTGGTGGTACAAGGTCAATTGATTCTTGCCTACGAAGAAGTGAAATCTTATAGCACCAAAGGCCAAAATGACAAGTAGAATTGCCAGCAATGAGAATGACATTGGGCAAGACAATAGGTATTGCTTTCCGCCGACTGAGATTTAGTGGGTATTGCGGCACATGACAGCTCATTCTCAAAAAGGCAAAGGAACGTTTCATTAGCGATAAATCTAATTTAAAGCATAAGAACCTGAAAATTAAAAGCTTCTAAATTCTGAAGGTAGATGTTGCAGTGTCAGCGCACGACTAAAAACGGTTGCCCATCAATACTGGATCTGTATTAGTCTGTATGATTTCCGCAGTGTAGGTATAATATTATAATTAAGAAACATATAATAGGTACGTAACATTTTATCAGGTTTTATGTAGTGATAACTAATTTGTATGGGTGCGAATGCTTAAATATAAAAAAATTATATAAAAATAAAATAAAAATATTATTACATATCACTCGGTAGTATTATAGTATGGTGGGTCCTTTGAAACTGAGCCTTGGTTGGCAAATCGTATCCTTTTTTTTTTAGGTTTCCCAATGCCATACTATGCTTACCTACAACTCACTTCACATGCCTTGACATATGTATTTATTTTATTTGATATACATTTCATTGTGTTTTTGCCAATAAACTGTTATCTTAAGCAATATGCAGCACAATTAAAATCAGGAAAATACGTGGTCTCTCCAATTCTGATTGGTTTGAGGTGCCGGTGAATTTTATTATAGCAATACTGCAACACACTCGAGGGGGTAGGTTACCTACATAGTTAACCAGGTTAGTAGGAAGGTACCTACCTGCTTTCACATTATTTGAAATACATTATTTGAAATTTGAATCACACGCTATAGACCTAATGAAGTACCTGCTTACGAGTTACGACATACCAGATAATAATTGCAGGGGCTGGTTAGGCATGCGCAAAATGATTCTACCGGCACACATCCCTTCTTACCTAGTAAGTCCTAATTTGATTACGAATAGATACATACAAATTATAGGTAAAATTACAAATTTACAAAATATCCGGTGGAGGATTGATTCAACTTTCCTGTATATCAAGGTTGGGGATGTTGGATTCATTTTGGAACCTCAAATTCGGAGTTTGAATATATGGGTTTTTTTCTCTTTTTTTTTTTGTTTTTTTGTAGGAAGTTGAGGAAATCTTTAAGATCCGTATGTGGGATTTGGATCTCGTAAGATACCTGGAGGGGACCGCACCTGGTTATGAGGGACTCATACCACACTAACCCCCTCCCCACCAGTATGCCATAGTATGGGGCTTTTATGCACGTTGATTGCGGTGGAAAAGTCGAAAGATCTTTTTTGGAAACTCAAAAATGGAGTTTTGCAAATCCGAATTATTTCTTGTTGAGTATAATCCTGTTAACCTGTCCTTCCACCTTCATTAAATTGGATCACGATTTGAAATGCTTTGGCTGCCATGATTGCTGGTATTTGGGATACACCAAACTAGATTTCGAACTACAATAATTCTTTTAAAAACTGGCATTTGAACAACGATCTTTCAGGTGGAGCAGTTGAAATAGGCGCGCGCGGGAACTCCATGGGAAGGGGTTTGAAAGGCTGGAATGGAGGGGGCGCTAGGCGGTTGAGTTCAACAATCGATAGCTCGCTTGGGAGCGCCACATTGAGGCGTTAGCCTGCGATCCTCTCACAACTACTTTTATCCAAGTTCGTCTGTTCTGTTACCACGTAACTGGATTTTGTCCCTCCCCTTCGTAGATGTGTTTTAAAACTTGTGATATGTGTATTTGACGGTACTGAAAAAAAATCACCTGTTGATACCGGTAATAACGCGTCGCGTGTGGGGTTTGTCGGGAAGGAGTTTTTTTTTCGGGTTTGTAAAAACCTGGGATTGTTTCGTGAAGGAGAGGGAAGTGTGCCGGTAAACGCGCTTTGAAACACCATCAACATGGCTGACGGCGACCAGAAGGTGGACCGCAGCGATCCGGATTTCAAATATCTCTATGTCGACAGGAACAATTTCAATGACCCGGCGACTCAGGCTGAATGGACGCAGAAACGCCTCGTCTGGGTCCCCCACGACGTCATGGGGTTCGTCCCTGCAGGCATCAAGGGAGAGCACCGCGATGAAGTGGAGGTCGAACTGGTCGAGACCGGGAAGCGGATCCTGGTCGCCAGGGAGGACATCCAGAAGATGAATCCCCCGAAGTACGATAAAGTGGAGGATATGGCGGATTTGACTTGCCTCAACGAAGCGTCCGTTCTCCACAACATCAAGGACAGATATTACTCCGGACTGATCTATGTAAGTAACCGCTCTCTATAAACTATTATAGAAGCATCAACAAGTCGCTTATCAACTCGTAGTCGTATCTAGTAACCGGATAATGTTTTGATACCTTAATTCTACGCTGTGATCGGTTCCCTCGTTACCTACCTTTGCTGAATGCAACGGCCATTGTAACCTCCCTGCCCTCTGAGAAGTGCTCCTCCTCGTCTCAAGAACCCTCTCTCATGGGTCGTCTTCTTTCATATCCCTAGACGGTACCTACGGTTTAATAATTCGTTTGATGGTACTCAAAATTATTACCTAAACCTCGTTTTAACAGAATTTGAGGGAATCGCCGGAATAGGTACTTTTCTCATATAAGTATCGATGTTCATGCCCATGTAAAAGACATGACTGGACTTCACTGAATCAGAAGAGTTGCTATTTTATATCGGTAGTACTTTAGGCGTCAGGTTATCAACAGGGCCTGTCAAATTACATAGCTAGTCTCCTAACAAATATAGAATAAATTCTGAATATGGGCGACTCCGTAACAAGTCCTTGGAATTAACGATACATGGCAGCATACTTGAGACACCGGAATGCCGTGGTAACTACTAGAAAATTATTTTTACAAGGGTATTGCCCCCGTCATTATTATTCGTATAACACGTAGGTAATCGGTACAATGACCAATAACTTCTTGTATGTTCCCATTCTGTTCCATAAATGCTTTATATGCGTTGTAGGGATGTTTGACTTTCGGTCGTGAAATTGGAAATTGTCGTAGATGAAATTGGAATGTACAAAAGCCTTCAGTCTTTGTTTTCATTTCTTCGCCGCCTGTTGCATTGTTGGCTGTTTTCAGTCTCTCATCACTACACCTGGCATTTTCGCAACGGTCGTTCATGTTCACCCATTGTCTTCGGTAACAAAAAATACCTACTCAGTTCTAGTTACGTGTCGACTGCTCTTGGCCGATATCCCTTAAGGTATTAATTGAGGAACCACATACAAAAATATGGTTGTTGGTATGAAGGCACCTGTTAATACGGATGTTGCATATTAATGCACTGCTTGATTTGGTAGATTTACCTACCAGTTTATTATTATTATTATTATTATTATTATGTCATAGTAAATTGGGCCTTGGCCCTTGTTACAGATAATAACTAAATAAATACACCAGCTCTTGCCTAGAATCAAATGAAGGGCGCCGGAGTCAGTTCTACAGTTGTATTAATCTTGACTTGAAAGGATCAATTTCCATTTAATGTATTGAAGAATGCTCTTAATAGGTCCATTTCGGTTTCCAAGATTTCGCGTTGACGTCACAATCTTTTTTATATTCCAAATTATTTACCCGAAAACTCGGCTATCTTTTCTGATTATATTTCACAACGGTCGTAAACCATCCAGTTTTATCTGAAAAGGCCCTCACTGTTGAAGGATTGTTTTCTCGTCTTTCTTTTGTATTAGATTTTATTTAATTAAATGTTGCTTCGATGGGTAATTCTGAAATTTCAAGTCAATTTCACTTGTAGTTGGGTACGGAGTAAAACTTGACTGGTCTAAAAGGACATGAATAGAAGTTGATAGAACGAAAAGTTCCATCCATATGATCAAAATTTCGAATTACCATTCTACACTACCTTTGGTCGTCATGTATAAATTTCTGATATGTACATATTTAGTCTTCTTTATTGAGAGAAAATATTATTGTTGAATACCACTGTAGCTGACTCATTTGAATATTAATTACCTATATTTGAAACCAGCCCAATATAATTATTATTTTCTTGGCTGCCCTGGATTTGTTGGTTTATGGAGCGTTCTTTGGAATCTGCTGACTGCATGTTTTCTTTTATTGAGGTTACGCTGTTACAGTGTAAAATCTCTGATACCACATTTCTTAACTCCCTCTTGTGCGATAGTGGAGCGGAAATATTAGTGGGACAAATTGCTATTTTTGGCTACGTTCATTTCCTCATTATTGATTGCACTAAACGTTGAAAAACTTAAGTATACTTTTTATGGACTGGTAATCTACAGAACGTTTTGTTCAGCTACATTTGTGTTTCTAGGACCTTGAGATTGAGAAAGTGATATTTTTCGGAAGTTCAAAATTACCTCAGTCTGCGAAAATGTAGGTACATATTTATTTTATGAACACTTAGGTATATAATATGATTATGAATAAATATAACGTCTAATTACTGTGAATAATGTGAAGTGTAAGCGGGCATGATTTGTGCAGAATATGGATTTCTGTATTTCACGCAGAAACCTGTCAAATCATGTCCTCCGTCTTCTCGGCGGGAACAAAGAAACTTGGTGAGAGAGAGAGGAATGAGTTTATTTATTGTCAAAATCGAGTGGGAAATCTTAATTATGAGAAATATCTCATTGCGCCTGGAAATCCCTTTTCGACAGTTAAAGCAAGGAGAAGAGACGGAAATTTTAGATTAGCATGGATACAAAAAATAGGCGTAGGTGTCGTACTTAGTACAGACCTCTGAATTATCATTCACCTGACGAGATTTTCACAATTTTATAAGTGTATAATAAGCAAATTAGGGGGCATCATAATATCTTTGGGTACACAATTTGGTACCTAATCCTTCTACCTCTTTGACACGGTTGGTTACACTGTTTGATACCTTCTGATTGCGTTATAACACAACATCTTGTACCTAGAATGTGTTTGAAATCATTATTAGCTGTCTTTAATATACCAGTCACTGTCTGCTATGAATTGGTTAGACTATAAAGTTATACGTAGGTGAGCAGCAAGGTCAGCATAAGTATAACAACATAACAGAAGTATTCGTAGTTAACACTTGGAACTTGAGGACTGGCTCTGATGATTAAAAATTACAATCATTTATATTATTGTACTTCTATAATATTCTATATGGAATTATAGAAATAGTACTTATTAATCATTGTTCTCTTTGATCCAAACGCATAGTGCATTGAGATGTAACAGCAACAGATTTGACGATTGTTCTTTCAGTTGCAAATCGAGTAGAACCGAAATGCACTCAAATTTCTCCGTTTTAAAATCGGTCGCCGGTTTGATTTGGTTTGGGAAATGAGTTGAGTCCCTCCCTGGATCCAAACCACACCTCGCCGGCTTCCCAAGGTCGTTGGGCCCTCTGCAGCTCGGCATTCTTCGCCTCGTATCGGTTTTCTTCGTGGCGAGGCGACCCCTTTGGGAGAAAAAGAAACAACAAGGAGACTGGAAATACGTGTGGTGGCGATGGTAATGTTTCAAGATTGGGAAGGCATGCGGTTCGCTTTAGACGTGGCACAGTGAAGGGGTGTCTTCTCGGTGTCAGCAAACTGAGCCACTCCCCAGGCCATGTTGGTTGTTTAACCCCATCTTGGTCTTACCGTGGATTTGAGGAAAAATTATGATTTATATGATGTGGATTTTCAGGACTTGATTCCAGTCCTCGTCCATTCAAATAATTCCGGTTTCTCCTCCCTTCATCACTCCGTTGGGTGGGCTCATTTTGGTTCATTATTCTGTAAATGATGACATAATGTATTCGCTCAGTAAAAATTGGAACACCCCTCAAAATTCGTTTTTTTTTTTCAAGATACGTAGATTCCAAAAATGCAATGTCCGTCCGCTGTACTCCGTATCTCCATATCTACCTTTATTGTCGGTCTAAAAAATTCGTTCTTTCACAACACACAGGCTCCATTTGGGCCCTTGTTGTGTCCCGAAACTTTGCAGTCCGATCGGAGTATAACCAGGGGTGTTATGGGTAAAAAATGGGTGTAAAAATAGGGTTTTTTGGTGTTTAGTAACATGAGCTTGTGGCAAATCGTTTTCCATGTTTTTTAGGCCGAGGAGACCGAATGTGAAGTCGATTTTGACCAAAGAGTGGAAAATTGGGGTTCTACCAAATGTTCAGCTCCCTAAATTATTTTACATGATTCGAAAACGTGGAAAATTGTCTGAAATCACCATAAGTTTGTTAACGCTAGAAGTAGTATCGACAGGTGAATCAAGACAATGGCACTATATAAATGATCGAAGATAATTTGTCAAAAAAAAATTAGATAATTTAATAATAATAAAAAATAATTAGAAATAATAATAAATAATTGAAATTAATTGAATTAAAAATAATTAGATAATAAGAATAATAAGATAATTTGTCAAAAAGCCTAATTCGTGATTTTGTGGGCCAAAATGGGTGGAAACCATAAAAAATAGCTATTTCAGTTATTGCACATGAAATAAACAATAAATTATTAACAGCCAACATTTCTGTAGTTATGTCCAGTAGAATGATAAACCCATGTGTCAAGGACTTCTGCGTTTTTCATCTCATTTTGGAACTGCCTATTGATTTGCTAGGGACTCATATCATATGGTATAATTCATAATTTTCACATTATTTCGTTGCGTAAAGTCGATCTTTTGTGTGTCGTCTGGTGGTCTCTCTGTGAATCCCCTGGCCATGTTTATTGTTTAACCCCATCTTGGTCTTACCGTGGATTTGAGGAAAAATTATGATTTATATGATGTGGATTTTCAGGACTTGATTCCAGTCCTCGTCCATTCAAATAATTCCGGTTTCTCCTCCCTTCATCACTCCGTTGGGTGGGCTCATTTTGGTTTATTATTCTGTAAATGATGACATAATGTATTCGCTCAGTAAAAATTGGAACACCCCTCAAAATTCGTTTTTTTTTTTTTTCAAGATACGTAAATTCCAAAAATGCAATGTCCGCCCGCTGTACTCCGTATCTCCATATCTACCTTTATTGTCGGTCTAAAAAATTCGTTCTTTCACAACACACAGGCTCCATTTGGGCCCTTGTTGTGTCCCGAAACTTTGCAGTCCGATCGGAGTATAACCAGGGGTGTTATGGGTAAAAAATGGGTGTAAAAATAGGGTTTTTTGCTGTTGTAGTAACATGAGCTTGTGGCGTATCGTTTTCCATGTTTTTTAGGCCGAGGAGACCGAATAGTGGACCAAAGAGTGGAAAGTTGAGGTACTATGGAAGTTTCAGCTCCCTAAATTCTTTTACATGAGTCGAAAATTGTCTGAAATTACCATAAGTTTGTTAACGCTAGAAGTAGTATTGACAGGTGAATCAAGACAATGGTACTATAAATGATCAAAGATAATTTGTCAAAAATAGGAGCCTAATTCGTGTTTTTGTGGGCCAAAATGGACAACTATTTCAGTTATTGCACATGAAATAAACAATAAATTAAAAGCCAACATTTCTGTAGGCATGTTCAGTAGAATGATAAACCCATATTTCAAGGACTTTGCTGCGTTTTTCATCTCATTTTGGAACTGCCTATTGATTTGCTAGGGACTCATGTGGTATCATTCATAATTTTCACATTATTTCGTTGAGTAAAATCGATCTTTTGTGTGTCGTCTAGTGGTCTCTCTGTGAATCACTACTTTCTTTGAACCGAGTGACTTTGTGGGGCCTTGTCATGACGTAATTTTAGGAATCCGTTACCTGTTCGTTTCACTTGACCCCTTCTAATCACTTTCTTCTTTTACTTGGAAAAAATGTGAATCAGCTGGTAAAAACTAGGCTTGCGGTTCTGCGTAGAATGACGTTGTGGAATGAATAAGATGATTGTCTTCTACTGGATAGCTGTTCTTATAGGGTGACCTATAAAATAATTGAGTAAAAGTGACCGGAATCTGTTTTACTCCTTCTTCCATTTAAATTTCATTCTTGTCTCCTCGGAGACAAGTACTTTATCTCCATGGGGTTGTCCACCTCCCGCGGGGGTTTTCACCATCTTGGTATTGGTATTTGATTGGATAAGTTCCTGTACCTACTTTGAAGCTGTGCTCCTTTTTTTGCAGATAATAAGTTGTATGTTGTCTGTTAGTTACTGGCCATTCCACAATATCATCGCGGTGAATCGCCAGTTCCTGTAAACCGAGTGACGTCACCTGCTTGGGTGAAGTTTGTGACATCTCTACGGGAATCCGTTACCTGCTCATTTCAGTGACTCCATCAATATTGTTGTTAAAACCTGTCTGTGACATGGTGCCGTCAACAGCCTCTTTTTACTGCAGTTTTGGTATTTAAGGTACCTAGGATTACGTTTCATCGTTGGCCATCTTTTAAGAAAATATGAATCAGATGCTCGAAGATATAATTTATCATTGTTCTCGCTGAATTCCAAACTCTGCAGCTCACGACCCAGTCGCGAGCACCACAGACGTAATCTGGCTCAACAGGGACGACTGTCCCAGGGCAGGCTGCGTCGAGGCGGTGAAAGGAATCCTCACTTTCGTTCACCAGATCAGCGCTCCTCTGATGCAGGAGCCTTCCAGGCGGCATTGCGCAACTTTCGGCGTCTACCCAGTTTTTAACAGTCTTGTTGGAGGTCAGAATCGATTACCTACCGTTACGTCGCCGTTCAACCTACTCTTTCGAAGTGCAAGTTCTTTGGTTTTCCTCTCCGAAAAACATCCTGAATGTCTAATAAAATACCCTTCGGTAGGGCAGCCATAGTATTCGCCATCCCATCATTCATGTATTGGCGTTAGAATGGGGTGTGCCAATTTTGATCGAAAATTCTGGTGGTTTACACTATTGAAACTACAGAACTGCAGGAAAATACTAGACAAGAAAAAATATAATGAATGTTGTCAACAATTCTTTCCACAATGGCGCGGTGGTTAAAATTGAAGTCTGTGCTCAGTTTTATGAATAATCTTATGAGAATCGCTTGGATTTGTAGGTACTGGATGACAATAAATCCTTTAACTTTCTGCTACCAACGCCTGGCTACATCAGTATTGTATGCTTTTAGCTGATACGAACTAAACAGCTGATACCAACAGTGTTTTTCGCATTTTTTCGTGTATTAGTGGAAATAGACTATTTTTTCAATAACTCCATTCTTCTTTTAGCTGAGCTGCTAAGGGTAACTTACATTACAGTTTATATTACAGTCTGTATGCCGTAAAATCGCTGCACAGTGCTTAGTTTAAAGCTCTTTCCAAATATTTCTGCTCCATACGTCGCCTGTTCCAGTTTGCTTCCCCTCGCTAATGTTGCTGCTCGCCGGTGAGCGCCCGAAGGTGGCTCGTGCCTCTCCATCGCCTTTTCTTTCGCCACAAAACAAGAGGGTAATTTTACGCTTATTTGAAATTCCTAAAAGCGCGTACGTTAATATCAGATGCCTTCGAAAAGTCGCGATCTCAGCAGGATTTCAGTCGCATTTGCTGTTATATTATACGGGCTGAAACTGGGAAATTTCCATTCCTTCGTTGCCAGTCCGGGGTATGAGAAATCTATTGCATGTACCAAAATAAACTTCCACGAACTAGAGCAAGCAAATATTGCCGCTCAAGACCGGATGTTTATTGGGTAGATGAATTTTGATGGGCCCACCAGAGGTGCAAGTTTCGGAGGCTCGAGTTGCCTTGGGTAACGGACAAATCGATGTCTTCCTATCTTACTTGCCTCACTGACTTCCCACGGCTTGAAATCTGTCGTCGACATAGCGGATTTTCCGTGTTTGTTTGAAAATCCATACCTTGTTTGACGAAAATGAACATGTTTGACGAAACAGTCTATAAAACTCAGTGAAACAAATGTTAGAGAATTAATCCTTATGACTTAATCTAGTGTACTGATAAACTCCTTTTTGATATAGACTCTTGAGAAAGTTATCATGATCTTGTGGATCGATTCCTCCGTCCTAGATTATTTATAGTATTATGCGCTCCAAATATTATGCGCTATTGACAAACCCGTAAAGAATTCTGCCAGTTCTAAATGTTCTTGGTCAAGTTTAAAGATGATTAATTGGATCGGATCGTTTGGTGGTTGAGTGAACGAACATCCGGAAAACGAAAGGGCGGAGAAGGTGCAACGGCTCCATTATTGAGTGTTCTAACGGAGAGGTGAGCCCGGTCGTTATGGTCGGGGGGGGGGGGGGGGGGGACCTTTAGGGAAACTGGTATGAGGAAGGTCCATGGAAGATCCTTGGTTCCAGACTTGATAAACCAGTCGTGGCCTAGGGATTATCTTGGGGGTCCTTCACCTATCCTGCCCCCAACTGTCTTGTACACTCCCAAGGAGAGACGAGTTGTATGTTCTGGAGGTAGATTGACAGTACCAATTGCTATAATATTCGCTGTTGGATAGGCACAAAGTATGCGTTTGTCTCCTTTGACTCTCGATTTCAGCTAAATGTTTATTCTCGAGCTTCAAAAGGGAATATTATCCATAGTTCGTCATGTACTGAAATGATCACATCTCATGATGACATTACACCAGTCCAATCATTGATCGTGTTTTTGGTATCTGTAAACATTCTGCTAATCAATCGCCCGCCTCTGTTTTATTGATGGGGGAAAAAAGGTCTCGTGGCTTTCGTCATTTCTCTGTTTGATCAACTCTTCAAATTCTCTGAAATCCCCACAGAGTATCAGATTTATATTATTTCATTCCTGATGCTATTTTGTCCTAGTCGTAATTGGTTCGTAATAATTGGCATCTCTTGATATTATTGTGACCTCAAATATGATAAAATTGTTGAGTTTTGGGCGTACCTTTCCATATTAGGTACCCATGTTTTGTTCAACAAGTAGAGGAATAAAAAAAAAAAAAAGCCTAACAGGTATTTTGGTTGATCAAGTGTAAATTTGGGGCTCAGCAATTCAGTGAACGTGCGTTCCGACTGGAACTCGGAGTGCGAGGGGTCGGAGAGAGAATTCGGGTGCAGGAACAAAGAGTTGAGGGCGGAGCGACAAAGAGAACATTTCCACGGATCGCCGGCTTCAATAGCGACAGATCCGGTCTAGAGGGGGCTCTCCCCCCTTTAAAAAACAGGTTTCTACTATCGCGTTCAAATGTCTAATCCGCGGGACGGAGAGTCACCAACGAACAGTAACTAACTAAACCTAAACTCAGGGGTTTTTTTTAGGTCAAGACAGATGTTTGCTGGAGGTGGCACAACGTAACTTCACGTCCATGGATTCCATTTGGTCGTTGGACAAACAGATTTTGAGAATAAGGCAACTTAACCGCTCCAACTGGTCGTGATGTAGGCTGTTAATGGCTTGATAAGGATGCCATGTTATTCAAAACAGCAGCATCCTGAGTACCAACCGCATCAACAAGCATTAACCAACATGCTGGGCTAGAGCAAGACAGCTGTTTTGCTGGAGGTGACGTAATTTGACTGTTCGTCCATAGATTCCTTTTGCTCGTTGGATAGCGAAACGTGGATCGTCTGCCTTGCTGTAGTTCTAATCAGTAGGACCTGGGTATCATGGTGAAGGTAGCGGTACTGACAGATGCGGCTGGGTAGAACTGCACACCAACTGTACTTTGTGAACGCTGAAATGAAATGGAGCATCAGAATGTCGTGTTTTAGGCACCTACGTGAAGTTGAATTGGCTGAGTACTGAAAAACACTTCCTAAGCATTATTAGAATGAGTAGGTCGAGCAGCATTGCGACTCCCCTTGTCTGTGGTTTGACCGAGCATTATCTTGGGAAGTCATGGAGTCCAAGGAGGTATTCGATGGTAACTGATTGCTGAACCTAACTCAGCTAACAGCTGAAGTGGATGTCGGTGGCTTGACATTTTTTCAGGATGCTGATTGTGAATCAGTAGGTATTTCAGATTTTTGTATTGCTGACGCAGAAAATTCTGTGGGCGGTTTCAGGCCAGTTTCAACTGGTCTTGTTTCTATTTTGAATGTAACTACTAGACAGTCCTCGTTAGATTTTCTTCTAGGAGATCTAGGAGATTCTTCTGGGATCTAGGAGATTGCGCAGCCCCTCCGAACTATTTTTTTTAGGACTGACTAGACTGTTCAGTCGGACTAGTGCTGAAAGTGACCATGTTGTGTTAATGGTTGCGAGTGCATCCTAATATGAATGCCTAGGAATTGTTCGAATACACCTATTGATTTCAAGGTTGTTATTACCACTGGAACCCCCCAGCGTGTGCAGTAGTCACCGAAAGTAAATCCATTGAAAGTTGTTGACCCTTCGCGTTCATAATGAGATATCTCCATCCTCCATAAAGTTGAAGGGCAAACCTCATGATGCACCAGCGTCAGCTTGCGGGGGCTTGAAATATTGACGTAACCCTCCGGAGTGAGCTTGCTCTTCGCATTCGCCGATATGAACAAGGGTGAGGGTGAAGGGCTCATCACACTGACAGCGTGGAAAGGCAAATGAAAGGAGAGACGGTGGTTTGAGTACACTCAGCTCAGTTGCGCTTGTCATTAGTTGTTCGGAACTTATAATTGAGAATTGAGATCGATAATTCAGTTCCCAGGAAGATGGCACCTCTAATGTTTACCGTGGAATTTCAAAATTATCCACTCGCACTCCACTTGAACTGTCGTTCCGATGGCTCCATCAATATGGGACAACTTCCAGGTTAACGAGTAAACGAAATTTTTGATTTTCTACCCTCAGCAACGATAGTTTACCAAACGTTGGACACTTTGAACTCTCTTTCACTTCCCGATGTGAGTGGAAAATTCAGTAGGTACTGGAGCCCCTCAGAACTAGGTAGGTACTTCATACGAGGAATGTCAACATTGATAAATCCCTCTAATTTGCATTGCAAGTGCTTTCCACTCCATGTTACCGGTTAGCTTTCATCGCATCTCCAAAGCAACCTTTTTCTTTAGGCATTCACCTCATTTTTGTTTGAGGTTTCCTTCGTGTATTTAAATGCTACTCGTAGAACTATTGGCAAGTTGGTAGGTACTTATTCATACTTACCTTTTAATTTTTCATCTGATGGAATAATGTTCATCAACTCATTATCAAGTGCCTACTGTACATAAATATTATCTCAAAACATGATAAAATATTTAACAAATGCCGTTAACATGCAGTATTTGTTAGTTTGTAATTTGTGTGAGACCATCTTGCCTATACGAACCGATGAAAAACAGGCTCCGAGCTGAAAAACGATGTTTTTAGTTTTAAATATTGGGATTTAGAACACCCATTTCCAACCATTTTGGCGTTGGAAATGGGAAACTGCAGAAATTACTGGTCTTCGAACGCATCATCGCTATTAGAACTGTTGATTCGAAAAAATACTCATTTGAACGGATTTTTTTTTAATAAGTAGGTACTTATTTTTCACATGATTTTTATCCCATCCCGCGTAGGTAGGACCTAAATTGTTTCCGACCGCAACAGTTGAACCTCCGGCACCAAGACCACAGCTTTTTCTTTCGCCCTTCATTCGAGAGAAAACTTTTATGTATTTAGATCTTTTACAGACGTGAACTGCCAAATTTATCAGAGATTCGGGGACATGTACGGCGTCCCACGTTTTCTGTTTCCGGCGCCGGGAGTTCAACATTGGGAACCTCAATCCCGGCGTCTCACCTAAAATTATGACTGGACGGCAGGAGCAACAAATTATCTTGAATGAAACAGAAAGTTGTTGAGCAGACCTCAACTGAAACACAGAAATAAGTTCGAGGAGCTGGTATAGGTCAGAAGGTCCTGTCAAGCCCACTCACAGAACACATAATAAGGAGCCCTTTATGTGTTCTGGAAACCCACTGTCAAGCCCACCCCGATTTGACTCCCATAATTCAAGCAAACCGAGCGGATGTTTGTGGGTGGTCTTATTAGGAATGTTTTAGATGTAGAAATGTATTTTGCTTATAGGTTGTATGACTTGGAACTTGTACGTATGTTCCAAGTTTCGTCTCTGACTGATACAGAAAATCTTCAAAAATGCTTGTCATAATCATACTTTTCAACAACTAGTATAATGTGTACATACACTCACTACGCCGTTGCAACAACGCGTTCCTCCAACTGGCAACCCCCATTTGGATTGTGCAACCTTATTGTAAACATTCCGAGCTCTTTATTTCACCAGTAAAAAATGCATGCACTTATAATTTATGAACAGTATGATATTATAACTTGATTGATTAGATTTATACGAGTTGACTTCTAATTATACTGAACTCTGTTTCTGGAAGGGCGAGGCCTTACGTCAGCATTTCACCCCTTCCTCTACATAAAGGTCTCCTGCGGCGCAAACCCCCTTTTCGTCTCATGCAATTCTAAATGTGACCCTTAATTACTCTCCGCCACGGCACAACTTCCCTTAATGAACTCATCGTACGTCGCAAAACTTTGCCGTAATAGGGACGCTAGTGGAGGAGTAGAAGTGGCCAACATGAGGTATTTTCTATTTTAGTTCTAGAAATTGGGTAGGAGCTACATCTTCCTTCGACGGTAATGGGACAGCAAAGAGCAATCACCAAGCTTCGGAGCACAACTAGGGCCCAAATGGAGGAAGAACGACGATTTTTGACAAAAAGTTAAGGTTAATTTAAGGCTGAAACTTTGTTAGTACTCAATTCTTCGTTCGTTGGTCTAATCGACTTCATATTCGGTCTCCTCGCCCTAAAAAACATGGAAAACTATACCTCACAAGCTCATGTTACTAAAACACCAAAAAACCCTTTTTTTACACCCATTTTTCACCATAACACCCGTGGGTATATTCAGATCGGGCTGCAAAGTTTCGGGACACAACTGGGACCCGAATGAAGCCTTTGTGCGAAATACGAAAGATCGAATTTTTCAGACCGACGGTCATTTTGGTTTATTATTCTGTGAATAATACACAGACCTATGTTTTGGGATCTACGCACCTTGAAACGCAAAAGAAAAGAATTTGATGGGGCGTTCGAAAATTTTTTTGCTGAGCGAATACATAGTGTATTATTCACAGAATAATAAACCAGAATGAATCAATTTACTGAAATAGGTAGGTTTGTACATTTAGCTCCAGAAGTCTGTAAATATTATTGTGATTATGAACAATCATGTATCACAACATTCCGTCATGCAAACCTCTTCCAACTATGATGCTAGAAAACAGAAAAATGAGCAGTAATTAAAAATTCGGCGGGTTGCTTGTGGGGGGGGGGGGGGGGGTTCAGCCTGAGTGTACCAGAAAAATTAACCACAAGAAGAATGTCATGGTTTATCTTCAGGAGCTGTCTGATTGGGGTGGCGATAACTGCAGAAATTAAATATTAGGAACGTTCTGGATGTAGTCTTTATGTTGCAGTTCCCGCCCTCCTCTTCATCTGAAAAGTTAGAGAACCTGGAAAGAGAAACAACCTGTCCAATATATTTTATTTGCTTCAATACCTCGGTTTTGTGAGGAGCACGATATTTCTAAAGTCGTATTGTAACTATCAATAGTAATTTTTAAAATATTTATATTGATCTTCAGTGCTAGTTTTATGGTCGAATATAATAGGAGAACAAGTATTATTGTAGATTGATGTTAGTTGCTGTTTTTACTACATCGCTGACCGAGGTGGATGGCTCCCAGAGGAGAAAATCCCCTAGGAATGCCGCCGGTATTGTTTGCTTTATGGTTCCAGTTTCCTCCGTCTCCTTTCATCTTCTTATTTCACTTCTTTGACCGATGCTTTATGAGGGAATTTACCACTAGGTAAGAACAGACCGTCGGTTCGCTAGTCGATCGATTCTCACTAAAGTCACATAATTATGTCTATGGTTTAGCTGAGACTCGAGGGATTTTCTATTTCATCACAACCTACCAATCAGTTTAATTTTAGAGCAGTATCAATTTGAAGTTCAAACATGAAGTAAGATGGAATAATTGTCATGGATAAATTCAAAACGACTTGTTGAAATGTTTGGATCTGTGTAGAAAAGCACGTTTTCAAACTTTAGAACGTTCATTAAATTCTTGACAATATTTAGAACTATTTTCGAACGCCGGGTCTTTGAGATGCGCCTTTAAGATTGATATTTATATGCAGTTTGGTTTATATTTCATGACGCTAGACTAAGCCCTGTGGGAACATGAAACTGGGGGAACATATTGCAGTAACTCTGCCACTACTATGGGATTTCATGAGATCCACGCGAAGCTTTTGACCACTTGAGAAGCAGCTTCTCTCCCAATGCCAACTATGCTGGGCCGGTGTCGTATTTTAAAACTAAAGTGCAAGTCCGATTCAGCGCCCCTCAGTCAAGAATTTGGCGCGGAAGGAGCCCTTTCTTATTTCTGAACACCACTGACGGGATATTCCTGGGTAGACTTGTTTCTGTTCTTGATATCTATTCTCGACTCCGGTGAGACAGACATTCGATCGTCCGATCTTTTCTCGGAATGACGAGTCAACAGTCGAGCTGTTAATTTCTGATCGGAGTTCAATTGGATTTTAATGCGGTCGCTCGTAATCATTAGAAATTTAGTTGTTTGTTTGAAAGATAACTTGTTACGACTGCTGGTCGGAGGAGGATTCAAATGAGCGACTCAAGACTAAATCGAGTCGACTAATAGGTGGAAATGGCATCTTCTTCAAAAGAAGTGGCCTCAATTTTATTTGGACATTATAGCTGAAATTTTTTGTTTCTTAGACAGTATTTATTGCATACTTGTGGAATAATTAGCAAATTTCTTGAACCCAGTGAGTGATGCTGGCCCTCCTACTATGGCGGCTTCCGTAGCTCCTCACACTACAACTTCTGCATGTGCTGTAATGTATGTACAGCACATGATAATATAAAACGCTAGCATATAATTATAACGTATCAAAACCTTCATCATTCTGTCTAAAAGCAGTAAACTGATAGGAATATAAGCGAATTCAGTACGGCTCCAAATGTTAGAGACTCAGTTGGTATCGTTACAACTTAAGGTTTTCTAGAGTTCATATCTGTCAAAAAATCTGCCCGAATCTGTAATTTAAAAAAATTATCTAAACACATAATTTTGGGTAGGAATCAAATCAGGAAGTGTTTCTTTTCGTGGCATCTTTCATTTTATAGTTATTTATTTTAAAGGAAAATGTGGGGGTCTGTAAAATTCTGGGGGAAAATACCCGGTCTATTGTTGTCTCCAGTTTTCATTGGGTCGAGTTTGAAGCTGTGCAACGTGTTGTAATTCACAAAATGGAGCTACTGGGGCTAGTACAGGACTTGTTGACTGTTTTAACTCAATTAGCAATTCTAAATCATGAGCCTGCTGTTTGACTTACAGCTACCTCTTTGCTGTCAAAGTGACTTAGTGGATGTAGCGATTCATTTTTCATGCCCCCCTTGTTCATTGACTGCTTTTCACATACGCGTTAATCATGAATAATTGAATCCCGCTGATTCACTCAGAGACGAACTCAAATCCGATTGAACCGAGATTAGGGTCTACAGAATCCGATTAACATTTTGATAAATCCATAAGTCAACCTGGGCGACGGGAGTAATGGTGTGACAGGTGGTGCGATTGCCGCAATGCCCCCCACGGTTGGGAGTACCATATAAGGAATCAAACTTGCCATATATAAGGTCGTCCTTATATGGTACCACTCTGTGAAGTCGTATCCCCGTGCTGATGTAGGTCGAGGAAGGTGAGTCACATGAGGGGACCACAAGGTTCAGGGACTGGCGCCGTGAGACGCAATTTCATGCACCCCGCATAATAGTGATTTAATGATGGGCTGGTATCATGTCCAACACCGCCTCGAAGGCCATACCAGTCGAAAGATTTATATTAAATGAAATTTATACCACCATAAGAAGATGGTAGTCGAGCAGAGGATGGCGTTTTGCTAGTTGGTACATTTCACCGTTCATATCCATGTCTGTGAACTGTGAGAAATCCTGTGTGTGAAAGATATCTCCTGGTCACTCGGATTACGACCCAGTTGGATAATCTAGCCTGCATTTGTTGTACTAATTATTGCAAATAAATCGTGATGCGATACCCAGTTGTAGTAAACCAAGTAGCTGTTGAGCTTATATGGATACCTTCCAGGTAAAACTTCGGTTAGAACTTTAAAATAAAATTCACAGGTCTCCACAACATTAAAACTATGCTCATTATGTTTATTGTTGTATCGCCAGTTAGGCCACACTATCTAGCAAACTTAGGTATCAATATACTGACCAGTCTTTGTCCACCCGTGCGGCGTAGTAGGTATGTACCGGACAAATCGGAAACCGTTAGTTGTAAATCATGAGAGCAATTAGATCAACGAATAGAAATAGCAAAGACCACTCGCAGCCGCTATTTGATTGAATAGGATTATTAAGCTACAACTAGAAACTAAAAAATGCTGCAGAGTCCTTATCACTGGGCTTATTATTCTATTGGACATACCTACAGAAATGTTGGCTGTTCGTTTATTGTTTCTCAAAAACATGAATTAGGCTCCTATTTTTTTAAACAAATTATTTTTGATCATTGGCATTAACATTTAATTGTCTTAATTGTCTGTTGATATTACTTCTAGTGTTATTATACGAATTTATGGAGATTTCAGACAATTTTTGAACCATAGAAAATGAATTTTGGGAGCTAAACCTTCGTGACAACCTCAATTCTTCACTCTTTGGTCAAAATCAACTTCATATTCGGTATTCTCGCCCGAAAAAACATGGAAAACGATACATCACAAGCTCATGTTCACTAAAACCTAAAAAAAACTTCGAAAGCCCCTATTTTTATACACACTTCCCCCCCATAACACCCCTGGGTGTATTCCGATCGGGCTGCCGAGCTTCGGAGCACTACTAGGACACTGTGTATGTGTTCCCAAATGAGGACCCAAACTGCGTGCAGACGAAGTCGATTTTAGACAAAAATTAACGTAAATTTAAGGCTGAAACTTCGTTAGAACCTGTTTTTCAGTCGTTGGCCAAAATTGACTTAGTATTCGGTATCCTCGTCCTAAAAAACATGGAAAACGATAGCTCACAAGCTCATGCTACTAAAACATTTTAAAAAAAACATTTTTACCTCCATTTTTCACACATAACACCCTTGAGTATACCCCGATCGTGCTGCAAAAAGCCATTGTGCGAAAGAACGAATTTTTTAGACTGAAAATAAAGGAGATATGCATGATACGGCGGACGGACATTGCAGTTTTGGAATCTGCGCACCTTGAAACGTAAAAGAACAATTTTGAGGGGGTGTTATAAAAATGTTTTGCCGAGCGAATGCACAGATGTATTATTCACAGAATAATAAACCAAAAGAACACAGCTGTACAAAGAAAACCACCACTAAGTATTGCTGCTCTTCAAAAGAATATTGCGCAGTAAACCCCGATACCTGCAAAGAATGGACTTCTCATGGTCTGCGAAGGAAATTATATACTCTAATTATTAGAATAAATCAAGTACCTACTATAAAGGAAATCAATAAAATGATTAATATTTGTAATCATGATAAAAGAAAGATTTATTCAAGAAAGTATGAGAAAGGATGTAAATGGTAATTTAGTTTTAATTATTGTACTCGCTAGTTACGATTTATAATTAAGGAGAGATAGTACTTTGACGTTGAACACAGTCTAACCCAACTGCGAGAATGAGTCCCACATCGTGGAGAATTTTCCTGTATAAAATAGCATTTAACAAAACAATAATATTACAAAAATAATAAATCCTGCTTCATTTTTAGTGCGGTACTGAAACATTTTTCTGTAATATTTAAATAGAAATGAAAATTGAAACAGAAAATACCGTTGCCTATAAAGAGCTACCAATTTAAACGCCGACGAAGCGGTAGGAACATGGAAATGGAGTAACCAGACTCTTGCGTGAGCTACTAGCGAGTAAGGAAGTATAATTACAAAAGGGCGCCCCAACGGCTCGGACTTGACAATAAGGTTTCTGGCGTCTCGACCGTGATCTACGAGGCTTTCACCCGGATTCGCTTCAACTAAATGAGAAATTGGGGTCAGCTCCGGTGCGAGGTAAAGGGTTAATCCTCTATTGTTACCCACCGGATGGAGGCCACTAATAGGGCTTGAAGTACAGAGATCTGAGGTACTTCATTGAGGGTTTCAGACTCAACAGTCGAACCATATGAATGAACCAATTTTTCTGACATGCGTCTTAGTTACCTACTAAATCTGCGTGGTTAAGTGAACAAAGACCTTTCCAAAACAACGCTGTTCATGAGGATTTAGTTAAACGCTCCAAAATTGTTAACCTCGCAAGTCAGTGTGGAAATTTGATTCTAGGTGTCGCGGGTTAGAAACCTTCCTCGTTATCGTTTCCTGGGGTAGTCTGTGTTTGGATCTACTGTTATGAAGCAGGGAATACCTAATGATAGATTTAAGGTACCTACCTACCTGGTACCTACTCATTGGCACATTAGTTCATCTCAGTCGCCGCAGCCTAACTACCTACGATGAGGAGTAGGTAACTGGTACATGCTCGTACCATTTGTTTGAGTTTGAATTAATGAAAGCTGGAATAGTTTGATGAAATCAGAAACCGAAACTAGAATCGACGGATAGTGATGCTGAGTGGGTAACGAAATGAACGGTGTGTGTAAAAAATCTTACGGTTTGAATTCAGGGGCTACCTACTAATCTCGAAACAAATTCAGCTAGGTAGTAATGTTAACATTTTAATTCAACTCAATTTTTAAATTTCTTCAAAACTCCCCAGTTCCTCTAGAAATCACTTGAAACCTCAAAAAAAGTTATCTTAGGGATATATCCACAGCTGATGCCTAAGTGATAACTAATAGTCGTAATCGATAGTTTAAATTGAAATGGGAACTGGATAAGAATTGCTTCGACACAGTGTGATCCAGTAGTGTTTGGTTGGGCGGTCGTCTTTGAGCAGTGACCGAAACCCACGGAGAGCTCTAAATATTGATGGATTGTCCAGCTATGCCCTAATTGAAATCAATTAAACCCACTCAATTCCATTCAGATCCCCCGCATTCGTTCGATCAGCTTTCATTCGGACTCCGTATCGTCAACGACGATGTATATTTTGCTATTTTGAAATACTAATTTCGAAAAAAGTATGAGCTCCAAAATGGTCTTTGACTAACACGAGTTGGCATTACTGCTGTTCTTATATTAGATTACGATTATTCATATTTGGTTGGATAGACGGTGCCCATCGAAAGAGTGCGGACCGAAAGGACGAGCCTCTGCGGTAATTTGAGCGATTATAATATTGCACTATTCGGAAGGTTGCGTGGATCCGACACTGTCCATGCTTCAAAGCGTCAAAAAATGTTTCTGGTGTATAGGTCCTGGATCAAAAGGTAACAACCTGAATAATTATAATACTCGTATATTCCCTCTCGAACTTCCAACATAATTATCTTCTTGCAACATACTTGCACAATAGGGTGTTTCAAAAAAACATCATTTCCAAATTTCGAAGTGTGCACCCCCTAAACTTGAAGTTTATTCAAAAAGAAAATTTTTGGCGTAAATAAAAAGTTTTTTGTATATAAATAACAGGTCGCTACCGACGATTGAAAAAATTTCGATTATTGAAAAATCACTAAAAAATAGCTTATTTTCTCCTCTAACTTTTTTTGGTTATGTTTTTTTATACTTCTTAATGCCTGGGTTTTGAAGTTGAACCATTTTGGAATGACCTTGATAGAAAATCCAAGGTTTTTACCAAATCATAATTTTGTTTTAATGAAATATTTTTAAAAAAATTGAAAATAACACATTTTTAAATTATTAATTGTAAAACAAGGTGACAAATTTTTCATTCAAAAAAAAATATATATATATATTTTGCAATAATTAGTTACATATAAATGTTTCAGCTACCCGTGTTCGAATTCTGTTTTTGGTTTATTATTTTCAATAATGAACCATTGGAATCGAGCATGAAAAAAAAAATTCTTACCCCCCCTCAAAATTTGATGGTTTACGTTTCAAGGTATGTAGAATCCAAAACTGCAATAAAAATATTTCTGTCTGTCCGCCGTACGCCGTACGGGCCACTTTTCTTAGTTACCATGAAAAAAAATTGATGAAATTCGGGTTATAGGTTCCGTTCGGCGTCTAGTTGGTCCTCGAAGCTCGACGTTACTGTGAGTCATCTCTAAGGGGTTCAAAATAGGGGTTGAAATTTTCAAAACGCCTATACCATTTTTTTACGTAAATATTTTTACGGTTTTAAATAGTTCTTGAACTTGCGAGTTTTTTAAGCCCATCCGGAGCATCGTACGTCCAGCCGTTCGTTCACAGTAAGGCCCCGAAGTTTGCACCGACAGGCATTTTCGACTCCAGTGTGAATGAAATTGTATACAATTCAAACCAAATCTCGTAACCAGAGACGCGCCCACAATAGGAATTTGTGAATACGGCCAATCATTGGTAGGGATCACCTGATTATATTGGCGGAGTATGAAGTCGAGTTGGTTGTTCTGTGATATTATTTAATTTGAAAAATGATGGCTCTTTTGGAGTTTGTTGGTAGGTAGTGAAACTTGAACAAACGTTGAAGTATTATTGATGGGTAAATTATTACTACGGTAAATCATTACTCAACGGTAAATTATTACACAACGGTTCATTATACCATCTACGTAGAAGGGGCTGGAGTTTGTTGGTAGGTACTTTTGCAACTTTTTTCACTCCTCATCAACAATTTCTTTTCAGAACTTCATTATGTGTGTTTCTTTTTGTTAGGTACTGTTTGTCATCGGCAGAATTATTTTAGCAACATTTAACTCGTGATTTAGGTAGGTACCTAGTAACGAGTACGGGGTTAGGTACTAACCTACGGAGGGTCTGCGATCTACATAATATGTATATAATAGTACATATCATATTATATAGACGGGTTATCTATACATAGAGCTGTGATCTGTAACAGAAGGGTATTCTATACAAAATAATAAACCGTTGTGCAGGGATTTGCAGCGTTTTTGTTAGAAAACCTTCAAAACGAGTATCACCGGTAGCGACCTAATGTTTTCATCGAAATTACATATATTATTTTCGACAGCAAAATGTTTGTCTTTTGTCCTTCAAGTTTTAGGGGGTGCGCTAACTGAGAAACAAGGAAAAAAATAAGGTTTAACAATTAATAATTTAAAAATGTGTTATTTTCAATTTTTTTTTTTGAAAATGAAATAATTGTTAAAAACAAAATTATGATTTGGTAAAAACCTTGGATTTTTTATCAAGGTCATTCCAAAATGGTTCAACTTCAAAACCCAGGCATTGAGAAGTATAAAAAACATAATAAAAAAAAAGTTAGAGGAGAAAATAAGCTATTTTTTAGTGATTTTTCAATAATCGAAATTTTTTCAATCGTCGGTAGCGACCTGTTATTTATATTCAAAAAACTTTTTATTTACGCCAACAATTTTCTTTTTGAATAAACTTCAAGTGTAGGGAGTGCACACTTCGAAATTTGAAAATGATGTTTTTTTAAACACCCTATTGCACAACTTCATTAGGTACCTATAGATTATTAAAATCCGGCCCTCCATCTACACTGTCATACACATCGAACTACTGAGGACAACTGGCTAGTGTCTGATGTTGCCTTTAATTGATGCGAAAAGCTTAGCAGTGTCAAAGTCTGCTATCAACATTAGGAGGTATTAGGTGCATGAACCTAAAAATCTAGGTACATACCTACTCATTTTTTGTTCAATAACCATTGCGAAGTTATAGACGTCCATGTATCACGCGATGGTCTTGTACGCCACTCACGAGGGTGACAAACTACTTGTTGACCTTTCATACTATCTTCATACCTGCATGGAAATTAAGTTTCATGTTTCTAAACTCGGCAAAATCACCAACAGTTATGAATATTGAACGTAATGGTCGATTTTCTAGCTGACGAAGAATAAAGGAAAATTTGTGGTGGATTTATGAGAAAAGCAGTGCTTCACTTATTGGATATCGGGATTACGTTGTAGTCTTCAAGGACAGCGATAACCTGAGATTAAATTAAAATTGAAAATTCATAGGTGTACGTTAATTAGTCGGACTTCCATTGAAATTCAAAGATGAAACGAACAGGTTCTGCTTCGCTAGCTCTGTCCTCAGAAGGGAACAGGGAAGTTTTTCAATATTATGTGAGGCTTATCCTCCGGATGAGCAAATGCGTGGTCACTGGGCGGAATGATTGAGGTTTTAAATTACCTGCACACAGGTGGTATTCCATTTCGACTTATACGAATATGTCGTTTGGTGTGTGAAACGCGTGAAATCGTTAAATGACTGAAAGGAATTCATTTGAATTTATTAATACAATGTACCTAAGTGAAAAACCGTACCTTCTAGTTTAATCTTGTACTGATTGCGATAGTTAACTGCTTTTTCTTATTTTCTTCTTACTGCATGATCCGTACCTGTTATAAGCATCTATGTAATGCGTATGTTGGGTTATTGTATCATTTCGGAACATCAGTTCTCAGTGATTTAATTGGGTTAACGAGTAAAAGTAATATGGTGTTCTTTGTTTCTTTTCAGGTAAGTAATCTACTGCCGTGACCCAATTTGTAAGTCAGATATCAGTATGTTTCGCTTCTTTCGTAATTTCCATTGTTCCATTGTGATGTATTCTGCGCTGAGCTATCAAAATGTTAACTGTAGGATGTCGCATCACCTCTTCATATCAGAAATGTGCAGTTCGCGAATCACTCCTCAATATCCTTTCAGTAGGTCTGTGTCAAATCTAAGAAGGAAATCTCGACGTGAGTTATCCTATATACGGTCAATCTGAAGGGGCGACTTTTTCTCGTATACCTATTAAATCCAGGTCTGCCATCAATTAAGTATTTAAAATACAATTATACGAACTCGTTCATGCCCCGTTAACCATATTTAGCTATGCTCCATTTACGCTGTAGCGAAGTAACGATCTTACGCCACTCTCCTCTAACATGGTGTACTTACCCGTACTTCGATTTAGTAGTTCTACACAAATGATCGTATTGCACCTTGACATACCTGTAATTTGGGGACCAGTATGATTCAGCGCGAATCTAAACATTCACCCACAGATTTCGGTCCAAGGAACTTATATTATCCTTGGCTTCTGCGCATGCACTTAAGTACTTTATTTACTTAAAGTTACTTAATTTAAGTACTCAAGTACTCTTCTTCAGATACTCTTTTCGAAACTGACGACGGTTCGATAGTTTGTGCTGTACCTGTATAACTATGTCTGCTCTTGTAGAAACGGTTTGTTTCGCTGAAATTCGAAAAAGAATTGACAGTAGCAAGTGTAGCTAGAAACTAACTGTCTAGATCTAGAGGGTGGTATGGAACTGGTCAGCTAAAAGTCCCAATATTCAGTGCCATGACAGCTTCTGCAATTACACATACTCTGCCATACTCGTAGTTAGTACGCTTTGTCTGCTCGGTAATCCGTTGCAAGTATAGTTTAAAGAACCCTCGACCCGCTTGTCTCATAATTCAGAGCCATGTTAGCTTTAGTATGCGTTAGTGTTCTCAACCGTATATACCCCCTACGTGCCGACGAATTCCGACTGTAATTTGACGGTAATTTAGTAGTAATTTAGGAGTTTTATGGATGGTCGCACACTTTTACATAGCCGTACTCTGCTGTGTTCGGCATACCATCATATCCCTGTTTGACCACTTCAAGAATTTGAACTCCATAGTTTAGTATAAAAATTCCCTTTGGAAGGAACGGTAATTCCCTGCTCAAGGTACATTTGCCATGATTTGTGCCGCTTACCAAACTCTTTTTCTACAGTGCCATATGGGGATTATAATATCATGAATTAGTCTCTTTCCCCCTTCAGTTCTGTCGCATATTTGGGTCACATGTTCGCCTTTATTTTATCGTTCGTGCGGATATTTCGGTGCCCCGAAAACGGCCTTCTATATGAATGTTAGATAACCATCCGAAATCATGGGCCCAGTGACAAGGCGTGAGGCTTCCCTTGTATGGGCATGACATCGTAGTTCGCTTTCGGGAGCGAGGGTACTGCTATGGTTCTGTCCTTATAAGGTAGGTAACCCGGGTTTTTTTCTCTTCCAAATCAGATTCCTTTAATAATGTAATAAGATACATAGTGATTCGTGTCACAACTGTTAACATTCAAAGCTTGTTTCGTCTCATGACGCAGTTGCGTTAGTTTCAACACTTCATTCCGTCCAATACTCGCCTGGGGCTATAAAAACTGCTCATAAAGAAAACAGCATCCAGTTCTTTTTATGGTTTTGAATGTAGTGAGTGCATTAGCATATTTGAGTAGAAAATTCCGATGTTTTGGTCGTGAATATTATTGCGGTCTATGTATCACAATATACTCTTACGTAACATAACAGTTATTGTATTGTGAAACAACAGATAAAATACAGCGGATTTATTAATTAGTGATTTCGGATAAATACTAACTTTTATTTTCTTGAGTCAGTTGAAAAAATTAAGACGGTGTGTCATTAAATAAGTATAATCATGTCAAAAATAGCGTTTCTCTCAGTTTCAACCAATTTGTATATTCCTGTAATTGGACGTTATTCGGCAATGATCTGTCGATTCATAGACTCCTAACTTACTAAGTCATTTCAGATCAGTGACTTGAATGAAAATGAGGTTTCTGTATGTTATAACTTCATTTTCAACGCTCACTGCCCGTCGTTTTGCCGTCTTCAGCCAAGCCAGGTGCAAGAACTTCGGTTTATATCCCCAACACACCGAATCCCACGACTCGAGTCAACAAACCGGCTCCGATGGTAAATATTCACTGCACGCTTCCTCCAGAAAAATCCGAGCACTTCCTTCTCTACTCGCCTCTATTTATTTGTCCGTGCCGGCAGTTGACTGTTGTTTTCTCTTTTGATCAGCAGCCAAGTCGTGAACCCCTTTGATTCACTCAACAAATTCCAACCCCCGAAACTTCGTATTTCGTATCTGCACCGAAAACTGTTGTGTAATGAAGAGAGGAAGGAGTGAAAAATCTGTTCAAAGTGAACCTATAAAAGAAAAATGAACCCAGGATTACATTTTCTGAGAGCTGGTGCTAACATTATTTTCTGGATTAAGAGGCAGCACGTGAATCGGAAGAGACCTATGATTGATATTTATTCAAGGTGTATCTTTTCAGGTGTACCACAGAGATGTACATAAGCAATTTTAATCGTACCTATATTGCATCGTTGCCATCTTGTATGCGTAGTAATGAAAACAGTCTAAATTAACAAGATTTGTTTCCTATTTTGATGTAGGCTAGATCTGTATTATTCAGTTTCTTTAAAGTAAGTTGATATCGAAGTACCATTTTTATTACTATACCTAGTGCTACACCTGGTTGGCATTTACCTACTGTACCTTGTCAAAATATAGATACGAAATGTATGTAGGTAGTACTTCGGACTCTTGGTTTTTGGGGGTTCTTATCCAGTTCTACCGACTCATGGTAGTTGCAAAAAACGACAGGATTAAAATAGAATAGTCTATTTCCACATAAACTAACAAAATTAGACCGGTTTCGGTTGATAAACCATCATCAGTACACAATAGAAGGAAACTACTGGAACTTGAGCTCCTATTTATACAACTCGAGTGAATGGCAGTGCTATCCCATTGGCTGTCGAGGCCAAGGAAGTGAAAGGGAGGTGGAGCCTGATTGGCTGGAATACAATACAAGTGAAGGGTGGTACATTCTGACTGGAAAGGAGGTAGGACAAAAGGAAAAGGAAACGAACGCCATGAGGTGATACTAACCAAGTTTAAAGAAATAAATCAATTAAAGGTGAATGATTTTGGAAATTTATTTCATTTACAGAAGAGCCTAATTTATGAATTTTCAGTATTTCCAATTGTTCCAATGCATCCAGTTTCGAACCTTTATTTACAAAGATGAACTATCTCAACTGATGAATTGTTCCTATTAATACTGAAGTTAAATCCATGACCCTCCTCCCTTAAATTATTATCAAAAGCCGAATTACCAGAACCATCCCTAAAACGTCGTTCGTGTTCCCTTAATCTTTCCCTGAATGTACGTCCTGTTTGATCACAATATTTAACTCCACAATCACATTTCAAAAGGTAAACCCCACTCCTCCTATCCTCTACCGGAGTTTTATCTTTTACACTACCCAGAATTTTTAAGTTATAATTTTTTAGAGTTTTTCTTTTTAAGTTATATTCATGGTAGTAGGTATACCTTGACACTCAGCTGATAGCCGTCTCCTTCAATTTCATCTCTGCACTCCTACGCAGTTTTACGGTTCCTGAGTATGTAGGATTTTTGCAGCGCCAAGCGACCAACCATTGAGCAGCACTTACAGGTCTGTCGTCAGTAGATTTTTGGACGAAGAATAACTGCACATCTGACATTTCGTTGTTTGTCGCTCGAAGATACTTACAGCATTTTTAGGTCTTGGGAGACACATCATCAAACAGCAATGCTGTCGAGGTTCCCTCCGCTGTTGCCAGTTAAAACTGTTTACGACCTTCCCGGGCCTTGGGTCGAGTCTCCCTCGTAATTTCGATGACCGCCGTGGACGATCGCATTCCTTTTGCTTTGCCGACCTTCAACCGGAGTTTTATTATGACAACAACTCCGTCTAAATGAAATTCCCTTCATTTCGCGCGTTGATTTCATCTGTTCTTGAATTAATTGAATTCCTAGTACCTAACGTAGGTGGATGTCTTAATCTGCATTTATTTAGGCTCTCTAATCTTATCTTCATCTTTTAGGTTAGTTTATTTGAGTTCTTGAAATATTTTACCGTTAAATTAGTGTTCACAAGTTCAGCAATGATGATGCTTTGTTATAAGTAAACCATGTTTTTGGTTTATTATTCTGTGAATAATACACCTATGTATTCGCTCAGCAAAAAATTTTTATAACACCCCCTCAAAATTTTTTCTTTTCCGTTTCAAGGTGCATAGATTCCAAAAATGCAATGTCCGTCCGCCCTACGCCGTACGCCGTATCACGTGTACCGGCTTCATTTTCGGTCTAAAAAAGTCGTTCTTTCGCACACATGCTCCATTTGGGCCCTAGTTGTGTCCCGAAACTTTTCAGCCCGATCGGAATATACCCAGGGGTGTTATGAGTGAAAATGTGTGTAAAAATAGGTACTTTTTGCGTTTTAGCAACATGTTAGTAACACGAGCTTTTGAAGTATCTTTTTCCATGTTTTTGGGGACGAGAAGACCGAATATGAAGTCGATTTTGACCAATGACGCGGAAATTGAGGTTTTACCAAAGGTTCAGCTCTCAAAATTGGTTTTTTATGAGTCAAAAACCTGGAAAAATGTCTGATCACCATCAATGTGTATAATAACATTGGAAAAAGTGTAAACAGGTGAATCAAGACCATTAAATGGTACTACCAATGATCAAAGATGATCTGAAAAAAAAGCGTACCTACCTATTTCATGTTTTGGGGCCAGAATTGGTGGAAATCATCAGAAATAGCTATTTCAATCATTCCACATGAAAGAAACAATAAATTTAACAGCCAACAAGAACCTCTAGAACTCCAATAGAATAATAAACCCATGTGACAAGGACTTTGCAGCGTTTTTGATAGGTCCCAGTTGCATTTAGTTCAATTGGCTACACCTGCTTTTCAATTTACAGGGTAAATTTTGAAAAAGAAGCGACTTGGTGATGTGTCGAAATTTTGAAGACCACCTAGGTATGTCAACGAAATATTGACCACCCATTTGGTGGAACGATTTAGAAGTGGATGTGCGTTATATGCGTTATAGTTTTGGGACTGTTTTGGTTTATTATTCTGTGAATAATACACCTATGTAATCGCTCAGCAAAAAATTTTTATAACACCCCCTCAAAATTTTTTCTTTTCCGTTTCAAGGTACGTAGATTCCAAAAATGCAATGTCCGTCCGCCGTCCGCCGTATCACGTGTACAGGCTTCATTTTCGGTCTAAAAAATTCGTTCTTTCGCACACATGCTCCATTTGGGCCCTAGTTGTGTCCCGAAACTTTTCAGGCCTATCGGAATATACCCAGGGGTGTTATGAGTGAAAATGTGTGTAAAAATAGGTACTTTTTGCGTTTTAGCAACATGTTGGTAACATGAGCTTTTAAGGAATCGTTTTTCATGTTTTTGGGGACGAGAAGACCGAATATGAAGTCGATTTTGACCAAAGAATAGAAAGTTGAGGTTCCAATTGAGGGCCCAAATGGAGCATGTGTGCGAAAGAACGAATTTTTTAGACCGAAAATGAAGCCTGTACACGTGATACGGCGGACGGCGTACGGCGGACGGACATTGCATTTTTGGAATCTACGTACCTTGAAACGGAAAAGAAAAAATTTTGAGGGGGTGTTATAAAAATTTTTTGCTGAGCGAATACATAGGTGTATTATTCACAGAATAATAAACCAAAATGCAATGTCCGTCCGCCGTACGCCGTATCACGTGTACCGGCTTCATTTTAGGTCTAAAAAAGTCGTTCTTTCGCACACATGCTCCATTTGGGGCCTAGTTGTGTCCCGAAACTTTTCAGCCCGATCGGAATATACCCAGGGGTGTTATGAGTGAAAATGTGTGTAAAAATAGGTACTTTTTGCGTTTTAGCAACATGTTGGTAACATGAGCTTTTAAGGAATCGTTTTTCATGTTTTTGGGGACGAGAAGACCGAATATGAAGTCGATTTTGACCAAAGAATAGAAAATTGAGGTTCTACCAGATGTTCAGCTCCCGAAATTGATTTTTTATGAGTCAAAAACCTGGGAAATCGTTTGAAATCACCATCAATTTGTATAATAACACTGGAAAAAGTGTCAACAGGTGGATCAAGACGATTAAATGGTACTATCAATGATCAGAGATAATTTATTTAAAAAAAAGGAGCGTAGTTTATTCGAGTTTTGGGGGCCAAAATTGGTGGAAACCACCAGAGATAGCTATTTCAATTATTTTATATGAAAGAAACAATAAATAAACAGCCAACATCTCTGTAGGTAGGTATGTCCAATGGAATAATAAACCCATGTGACAAGGACTTTGCAGCGTTTTTGTAAACTTTGATATTCTGTCCACTGTGGAAATGTCTAGCTTTGGCGTCCTGGTAGGAACATCGGTATCACATACCGCTATGGTTCCTATTTTGAGTGGTTGGCGGTGCGAGGGGAAGACGGAGGCGGCTGGGTCCCTCTGACATCTTCAGTCAGGTACCGGCAAGGGCGGGTAGAACTTCGGAGGAATTTTCGCGCCGTTTTTTCCCACGGTACGTTGCTTATTTGTAAAATGTTGTCGGTATCACATACCGATGTTCCTTCCAATCGATCAAAAGGTCGTCGGTATCACATACCGATGTTCCTTCCAATCGATCAAAAGGTCGTCGGTATCACGTACCGATGTTCCTTCTAATATCATTACTCAACAACTTTCTTTTTTTTTTTCTGTAAATCAAACATTTTTCATGTTGTCTACGAGTACCTACCATGCAATTTATGAGCATCCAAGTGTTTTTGCTTACACGAGGAAGGTTTTTTATGTTTTGTTATAGGTAGCGATGGCATCAAACTTTCCTGTTTCCTCTCGTTCAAAACGCCTTGTAACTCTCGCTCTGATGAAGATCCCTTTCTTGGAAGACTCTGATTCAGAATTCAAACATGAGAATAGTATTTTTCTACCATTTGATATAATTTTAATTTTGTACTCTTTACCTAGTCCAACAGGCTTTTTTTTTTGTTATCAGAATAAGACTGACAACGTAAATACCATAAATACCTGTATATATAGATGGTTATGAAATATTCTGGGTGATTGTTCTAATATGATAGGCGGTACATAATATGTTCCTATCGTATCTCCAACTCCTATCAATCACTTTCACATGTTCTCTTTCTTGTCCATGTTGAGCTATATCCTACATGTTTTTGTATGAAATGTTTCGTGAATAGATAATATCAAAATATTCTTCTAGTAGTATGTATTGAACGGAACCCTTCTTGGTGCTCGTTACACTTACTCCTTCGTCTCCTCCAATAAATTATACCCATCTAAGATAAATTAGTTCTAAAGAGAAATACTATTACCTGAATACCCACCAACTTTTGACATATCCTAAATTCTTCCTGGTGTTATTCCCAACTTCAGCCAGTTCAGTTCTCTGTGTTCTGTTCATTACCATTAGGTTTGTTGGCCCTTCTTCTTGTGTGTCCTGGAATGACGATCAGAAAACTGGCGTTGGATAGTCAGGGAAAACACGGCGAGCAGCCGGTCATGGATACTATACAGTCGGAAAAGAGTCGGTGAATCACTGCGGATGGCCATTCGCCTTTATGACGGGCAGATAACCGTCAGATAGTTACTGCGAACAAACCTATTATTCCTATGTTTTATTACAGAATCGTTCATGAATAAATACAAATTTACCTGCAGATTTGCCTTGGTAGTAAAAAATATGGTACTTCTTCATTATCTGGTATACACCAAAAAAATTCTCAAATTTTGATTAAATTATTTAATAACGTTTCTCAACAACAATTACCATTATCTCAAATACATCGATTGTTCAGTCAGACAAGACGGTGGGTGTACAAGAAGTTTAGTTCCCATTCCGCCGCTCGTATTGTCAAGCGATCTGGATGCTCGCTAGCGCTCGCATCTCAAAAAAGATAAACAATCCCAGAAAATCCCAGAAACTATCCCGTGAATGAGCAGGTTGTTTGGGACTTCTGAATAGATGGTACAAGTATGCAATAGTTGTTTTGTTGTTGAGAAACGTTATTAAATAATTTAATCAAAATTTGAGAATTTTTTTTGGTGTATACCAGATAATGAAGAAGTACCAAAAATATTTTAATCTTCCTCCTAAGTTCTTCTTAATTCATCCGTTCCTGTCTTAATGATTTCTTCATAGTGGCGTCTTCTTTACGGTAAATATTTAGTTATGTAGATGAGATATAACTTGGATACCCACCTCCCAAAATATTTTCTTCACGTGATCTTTTAAGCACTAAGTAAATTCTTCTTCGTCGTCGCTTCCGTCTCCGACCAGTTGCTTCTTCGTGTCCTCTTCATTATGCCCACATGACGTCACGACAGCTGGAGTTCTCCCGCCTCACAAATCAACCGAAACGATCGCCTCCCCGAAACTGGGCCAACCTTCTACACTCAACTCGTCGATTGGCCAAGACTTCTTTTGAACCGAAAACAAAATGCTGCCCCGTTTCAATCGGGTGCTTTTGTCTTAACTTGTCAAACAAATAGCGCTGCTCTAGTTAACCAAATGGCCGAACGGGTGTGATCTATTGAACGTCGACCCCGGCATTTCTCCTGACAGATTCGTGGCTTGTTTCAACACATGATAACGAACGCATTTGTTTTGATTATCACAGATTACCATTAATTTATGAAGTAGCTGTGACCTCCATTTTGGCAGTTGTTTTGGTTTATGAATGAAACACTTTTATGGAATTCAGTTCTACATTGAGAAAATGAAAGGTGATGTAGATTTAGGAAGTTTGTTATTTGGTGTCGAATAACTTTATCCATAATTTTTCCCGCAGTTGGTTAATCTTAAATCCCAAGGGCATTAAAATGTGTCGGAAAGTGTGATCAATTGTTTGTTTCAAATGTTCCAAATTACCTGAACATTAGAAATAGGCGAAAGTTAATTGTAAATTCAGCTGATTTTGATACAGTGACTGACGTGAGCTGCCCCTCGCAGGCCCTTGGAGGGGCCTTAATGTAGGAGAAAAAAAAGGCCTCAAAAAATGTAGGAGAAAAAGAAATGTTCAAGCTCTTAAAATTCTTTATTCAATGCTGAATCGTTGATAGCAATATGTTAAGGATTTGGAGCTGTGTAAGTAGTGTAAATACTTGTTGAGCATCTTCACGTGGTTGTTCCCTTTTCTCCATGTTCTCCTTTCCGTTTCCGAATTTCAAAAATTTGGTTCGTCGTTACAAAGGGACTACGAGACAGGGAAACAAAACCAGTTACCTACTTGCTTTCAAATCACAACACTTAACTTCAACAAAATCAAAACCAAAACACTGAAAAGGGTACCTACCATCATGTTTGTGAACCTTATTGTTGTTGTTGTTCCATTATCAACAAGAAAGGATATTATACAGTATCCATGACAATTCTATGAACTTCATTTTCAAATAATACAGAGGTAGGTATATAGCATTTTCCTGTTGAGAAATTGAAGCCTTCCAGTCAGAGTGGAGGCACTAGAACGCACAGCGCGGAAACTACGTTTGTCAACACTTAAATCTCTGATTCTCCGAAACTATTGACCCGATCGAGCTAAATTTTGTTTTGTTTTGCTGAGGAATAGTGACGCTATGCACTGAGTTTTTTTCATCCACCTAAAAAGAGTATTAGAGAGCATAAATAAGCGACATAAATTAGTAGGTAGTGGTGAGTATTATGGCATGAATAACAGAAAAACTGGAACACGAAATAGAGGTTGGGGAAACGAGTATAAAAAATTGCTAATCCAAATACCCAAAAATTTTGGTTTTGGTACCTAAACCTATAATATAGCCTTAGTTACTCTCTTTCCTTGTACCAGTAGCTTAACCCAGTGACTCCCGTGGACGTTATTCACCCTCCTTTCAATTTGCTATCTACTTATGTTCCCTTCAGCTTTATTTACAAGTTTATTTCAGCGATTCATTTAATGCATTCTTACCTTCTAGTGTATGCGAGCTGCGCACACGGCAATATTTCTATCAATACAGAAGGATTCAGGGTCACATGCTTGAAGGCACTGAGCGTTTCTCTTCTTGCTTTACATACAATCGGTCATTCGAATGGCGTCCGTTCCGGATCGGACTGTCCGATAGAGCGATTTATGATTCAGAAACATTGAGGCGGATGTTGTCATCCAAAGTATGGATAGGATTTGAATGAATAGAGATTGTATCATCAAATCATATTGTAGGCATCCTGGTTTAGCAACATCCCAGACTTGGGAGGATTTCATAAAGTATAATTATATATGCACAGTTTAGGCCTTTGTCTGGTCGTCTTTTATCGAATTAAACCCATTCCATATTCATACTTGAAGATGCGTTTGCCTCCAAGAATAATTTAGGTGAGTTGTTGTTCCTTATAAAATTCTCTTCACCATGATTCGAAAACACGATAATTTGCATCCCGATAATCCGTAAATCCCGCAAATTCGTAGTAAACCGTCGGTCCTCACGGTTATTCGAAGGAGGAAAAAAAATCCAATCTATTTCGGCCATCTCGCTAATTTTAATGGTTATGGCCACGGAGCCCTTCGTAAACATCCTATAATGGGGAATTATCATGAATTCTGTTTGCATTTTTTCTCTATAGTTTATGATGTGAGGTAGATGATCTGAGACTTTCAAACTCTTGAGATTTCGAAAAAGAGGCGGGGAAATGGGGCTCTTCTGTTCACTGTGACGTTGTACGGATATGGGTTCTAATTGGGAAACGGCCTGTCGACGCGTTATATCCGTGTAACGTAAGCAATCGGCTGCTTCGAATCTCCTTTTAGCGAATTTTCGAAGAAAAGGAAGCTATTGTTCTCGGTCCAAAATTTTTAAAACTCGAATTTCCGAAAGATTTTTATACCAAAATCCGTTTCAGACCATCCTGAATTCCCTGCCGAAAGACACCGAAAATTATATGTATATATATATATATTTATATATTTATATATTTATATATTTATATATGTATGTGTCATTCCAGACGATAACTCTCGAAAGAATTGAGATAAAAAGTTCAAATTTGCACGAAAAATCTGTCTTGGCAATCGACAGGCTAAGTTCGAAGATGGGCAGAATCGGGTCACTCTAAGGGGGAGTTTTGGGGAGTTTTAGGGGGGGAAAATTACCCATAAATTCCCAAAATGAAAAAGTCTGACAAGTGACACCTCATTTTAAAGGTTTTTGTACGCTGAACACGATGGTGAAATCAGAATTGCGATATCTCATTCCATTCTCAAACTGGAGCACTTTGAAGATGAAGGAACGTGGTTATTTCTTGAGATGTTCTTCCTGGTTCGTCTGCTCTAATCTGATAACGGAATGGGATATCGCAATTCTGACTTCACCATCGTGTTCAGCGTTGGAAAATCTACAAACCGAGGTGTTACTCGGCAAAAAATGGAACAAAAAATTTGTTACGTACCCAATACCTACTCTTCTGGTATTCAAAACATTTTTGATTTCCCCCTCCCCATCCTTCCACCCCAAATTTTACTTTGCGAAAAACTACTCCTGTTTTAATTTTGTATGGTATCAAGTTGGGAAAACATTGGCCGAAAATTAATTTTCAGAAAATTTTAGGCGGAGGAGGAAGATGCCGAAAACTTCGAAAATTCGCTCTTATAGCCATGCTGCATGACTGTGGTTTTTTCTTTTACCCTCATCTTTTCACCTTCTTTAAATGCGCAGAGGAAGATGATTACAAAATCAGTACCGAAAGTGTGGATACTTGATGATAATTCACGTGTCCATATCCCATTAGTTTGTAATGTAAACTCCAACCACGGCTGATGCCCAGAAAAAATCACTGACTTCTTTCTAAATGATATATATAATATAGTTACACACATATTTTTACATATAGCAATAAATTATCATTTAAATAATGCAAGTATAAAATAGCTTATATAAAAACACATGTAATTAAACAAATGAGTGAATGTAAATAGAATCCATTCAATTCGAAATTCCCTTGAAATATGATAATTCGCAATCCTGCTTTTTCAAAAATCTCGGTCCCTTAATTCGTAACTCTTGTCCCTTGGCATTACGAGTTATCGGGATTTTACTGTATATGTAATTCGATTGAAACTACGACATGTTTGCTACTACGGAACCATAGTTGATGGCAGAGTTATTGTACAATCGACTCAACAGATTCCACAATCGACCCAGTCACTCACGTCAGATGATTTTGACAGCTTTCATTAATGTTGTGGTAACGCGTGGGATTCTGCAAAGGACTTCTTCAAAAAGTAATGGCGAAGAAACGGTTCCTCACACGAAGCGGAGGACGAATTTAGCGAATGATCTCACCCTCCCACAACAGGTTCGTCCCGGACAGGCCGGTCACAAGTTCCATTCCGAATTGATAACAGAGTTGCTCCGTTCCCATCTCCGTTCATTCAACCTATCAAACTCCCTATCATCTTTATGGGGTCTGGAAAGCTGCCAGTTTTGTTGATACCACCCGGTCCGATTCTTCGCAGCCCGATAATTACAGAAATTGTCGACCGTTTAGCGAATTTTCTGTGAAAATACGCTGTTGCAATTTTCTTTTGTTGTTCTTTGATACACATTCACCAGACATTCTGAATCCTTATCTGGGTTTCAACAATGTTATGTATTATGTACGGTGGGGTCTTTGAACAACCAGCTAGTTCCTTCTCTCCAGGATTTCTTGTTGGTGTTAGGCTGGTGAATTGGCATGAATAGTTCTTTCGGTCTTGAAATAATTGTTAGAATAATTCAGAAATTGGTATTTTTCATTCAGATGTCGTTGGCTTATAGAGGTGTGCTGCCTGATCGGGGACAGAATATTGGCAAAAAACCTGTCGTTCGGAATTTCATCCTCTGAATCATCTCAGCGTCCCAAAGGCTATAAGTTATGATGTATAACCATAACAACTATGGTGCCAAGTAGGTACCATCCAGTGTAGGAAGTTACAAATTTTGGCGATGGTCTGGAGCACCTACCTAATGTGACTTTTTCAATCAATAATCCAACCCTTCGAACTCAAACCTAGTATTTCAAAATTGTATCTAGTAAAAACAGTTCCTGGTGTCCCTAGTGTAGACTACGCTTCTAGTTGGGAATGGGTATCTGGTAATTTTATGTCAAAGTTACTAGTATTTCAGATAAATTACGTAGAGAATTGGCTCATTAGGACATGCTGCATTACTAGAACTTTTTGTTTGTCACAGGATACATGGTGGCAAGTCCTATAAGATTAATAAATAGTGGAATACATGAAACATGATTTTGTTCTGCTAAAGATCATTATTTTGAAAACTCACCTTTCGAAATCGAAACCTTCAGAATTGGCGCGAGAACATCAAGCAGATCTTCACATCCATCCTGCTTGGTTTACCGTCATATCTTATGATGTTGACCTACGGAGCACTCTGTACAAGCAGATGTTCCCTCTCTGACAGCTGATGAGTCACTCACCGACTGGCACACAACCGGCAAAGACAAACTCGGAGCTGCGGCCATCCTAAGTGGCGGCCAAACATCTTTGTCGAGGAGACTCTTCCAGCCAGTAGAATTAGACGCTAGTATTACTCATGTGATGGTTGTTTTCACGAAATAGTGGGCATTGTCGAAGCGTTTCACAATAATTATTTAATGACGATCGATTTTATAGCCTGGAGTTTCCGTGCTGTGGTTTTCTGTCAGACGCAATTTATATAAAATGGATACGAGTATATTCGCCAATCAGAGTAGCTACGAAAAAAAAAAGATATTCTTATGGAAAAAGGATCCAACCGACTTTTTCTAGTCCACGAAGAATTGAGTGGAGTGAGCCTAGCTTTGTTTGAAACTAGGATCCTGAGTAGGAAAAACAAAAAAAATTCAGTAACACATTGTTCCACTGCAATGTAATAGTGCGGCTCTTTACTATTTGCGAACAGAATCTTTTCCCTTGCATTATTGCTTTTTCTTTGTCGTTGTTATCTTTTGCTTTGTGTTGTTGGTTTGCTGAGCTCTTCGAAGATGTACTGTTAACTAATCGGGCTTGTAAAACCTCCTTCATGTAAGAGGAAATTATAAGCCATACCTAGATGCCTGTACGAATCTACTTCCTAACCAGATACGTTGAACATGAAAAACATCGTAGGTATAAAATGTTTTCGCATCAATGTGAGTTTGTATTATAGCGAATGAAGCAAGATTTGAGCGGAAGATTACAGTCAAGGTTGGTAGACGCCATTTCGAGATGTAGTGATGAGCAGAGCGCGGGAGTCAAGAGTCAGGAGGTGGCCAGGTGTTGGGAGCGACCACCTGTTGAGCCGAGGCAGCTGGCGAGGATATGACGTCGGCCCAACCACGAGTCAAAAGCGCGAAACACGCTGTTCGAAAAACTACGATACGTATTGATTGTTACCGTACGTCTAGTTATATTTCATCTTTCATGAACCTAGAGGCCTTAATACCCATTGGAGAGGATGTTTCTTGTCCTTGTTTTGAGTTTCGGAATCTTTCCAACCACGCTGAGGTTTCTTGGTTCTTTCACAGTTGAAGTAGGTTCCTCACTACAAAGATTCTCGTAAGAATTGTACAGATGAAAGTTCCAATCTCTCCTGTCCAATAATTGCTGCATGCATTTTCATTCACTCCGGAGATAGACACCACTCTCGCTAATTTGCTGTGATTTGTCAAAATAGAGTGCCGATATCCTATTTGGGCATTGACAAGTTATTGCGAGTTTGGTAGATTAACCTTACCAACCAAATAGTGAAAATGAATAGAATATCTAATTCCATCTTCTGCGGTCGTTGAACTTCCTGTTCTCAAACATTTTGATAAAAATTGTGAATTAAAATTGCCCCCAGATAGAATGCATTCGTCTTCCTCCAGATTTTTGTGGCTAAGTTAGCAACCATACTAAAAAGCTACATTGAATCATTAAAGAATTGTGGTGGTGTCACGCTTGCTATCCCCGTCTTTAGGGACTATGATTCATGCTTGTCTCCCTTTTTCAGCAAACCTCTGGCGCCATTTGGCTCTCAGTATCGGTTTAATATGGCGCGAGTGTTCTGGCGAAGCATCAGCCTTGATTCCATGTTAGTTATTTTTTCTTCGTAATGATGAGTATTGCTTGGCCATATACTGAGTACATTGTAGTGTTGGCTCTCCATAGTCGATGTAGGAAGGGACTAGAAGAAACTAGGTGCAATGCATTCCTGATTTCCGAAAGCTGCGGAATATTACTCTAATCGACTACCAGGTATATTCACGCCATTCAAAATGTTAACAGAGAGCAATTGAAATAAGGTTTACCTCATCTCTGCGTCGGCATAAAATCGTGACGCAGTTGTCTGTTCCGCTCATGCGATGACTGATAGTTCTCCACTCGACTGACAGCGGATTCTAATTGGCTACGAAGCCCTCGTAATTGTCGAGACTTCCCAACGAGATGATTTGTGATAGCCGTAATTTGCTGGACGGAGCTTACGCGACGTACAACTCCCACACGACCGATTTCGGTTGAACGGAACTGCACGATGCATACCTACCTCAACAAACAACCCAGAGTCGAGGGTTCGACGCGTTTAGGTATTGCGTTAACTACATATATATTTATATACCTCTTCAATATTACAATCCACGCTCTATACGAAATGCACCCTTTTTCACCGTTTACCTACCTAATTAATTTTTCACCTCCACATTATCGTCAGAGTAGAAAAAACGCTGCAAATCCCTCCACAACGGTTTATTATTTTGTAAGAATACCCTTCTGTTACAGATCACAGCTCTCTGTATAGATAACCCGTCTATATAATATAATATGTACTATTATATACGTATTATGTAGATAGATTCCGTAGGTTAGTACCTAACCCCTTACTCGTTACTAGGTACCAACCTAAATCATTAGTTGAATGTTGCTAAAAATTCTGTGATGACAAACAGTAACTAAAACGGCTGAAAGAAACGCAAATAATGAAGTTCGGAAGGAAAATTGTTGATGTGGAGTGAAATAGATGCCCCTTCTGCGTAGATCACTGTTTTCTGTGGTCAATACCTATAATGAACCGTTGTGTAATAACTTGTCCATCAGTAATACTTCAACGGTTGTTCAAGTTGCAAAAGTACCGATCAACAAAATCCAGCCCCTTTTTTGTAGATGAACCGTTGTGTAATAATTTATCGTTGTGTAATAATTTATCGTTGTGTAATAATTTGCCGTTCTGTAATAATTTACCATTGTGTAATAATTTACCATTGTGTAGTAATTTACCCATCAGTTATACTTACACGTTTGTTCAAGTTTCACAAGTACCTGTTAACAAAATCCAATAGTCCATCACTTATCAAATTAAATAATATCGCAGAACAACCAACTCGACTTCATACAGCCATCCTTGATTATAATTAGGTGCTCTCTAGTGATGATATCCGGGCCGGATTTATACCGTTTGATTCACGATCGTGTTGACGAAGCTTTTTTTTTGCACACGAACGGCTGGACGTACAATGCTCCGGGTGGTCTCAAAAAATTGTTAAGCTCAAGACAAATTTAATAACGTAAAAAAAAAACCAGACCCTTCTATCGAAAGTTTTCGAGATACGGCGTTCTGAAAATTTCAACCCCTATTTTGAACCCCTGACTAACAGTAACGCCGAGCTTCGAGGACCAACTAGACCCGGAACGGAACCTATAACCCGAATTTCATCAATTTTTTTTAATGGTAACTAAGAAAAGTGGCCAGTACGGCGGACAGACAGAAATTTTTTTATTACATTTTCGGTTTCTACATACCTTGAAACGTAAAACATCAAATTCTGAGGGGGTTAGAATATTTTTTTTCATGCTCGATTCCAATGGTTCATAGAATAAAATTCCATAAACCAAAATCCTTGATTCAGAAGAAACTAAATCAAGTTGGTCTGATACAGTTGATGTGAACCGGATGGTTTCTGATGAAAATGTTTCGTAAACCTATTTTCAAGATGTCTTGCAAATGAGACTTGGTGTGTAGGCCTAGAAAGGTAGAATAAAACATTCTGACACTATATTTTGTGAGCGACCAAATAATTAGAGGAAGGTGACCCGGGAGGAGAAAATATATTGGATATTACATGATAGTTTTTTCTGCTAAAATGTGTCAAAAACTGAATTTTTAGTACTTATTAAAGATTGCGCAAAATTTGAACAAAATGGGATTATTTAACGAAAATCGAGAATATGGTAGGTTGTACCATTAACAATTTGTGTGTATAACGAAAACGTTTAGAGAGCAATAAATTGTTGTTCACATGTACCTCCCTACTTATCTAACCTGAACGAATCATCTTGCCATATATTGCTGACCTGGACACCCGTGTTCTGATGCATGGTTTGCTTGATCGCCAGATGGGTAGGCCTAGTGCTCAAGATGAGGAGAAATCCTCCTTCAGGGATAACTTGTTGTCGCCTTTTATAGGTACTTTGTTGTCTTTGGTTTTGTACTAGTGTATGCAAAACAGTAAAATTCGCTAAATTGTTCTTAATGACACTCGTTTTTTTGTTTTCAGGTAAGTGCCCATGCCCTTCGCATTGCAGCATGATCTAAGGCAGTAAGTTTTTCTACTGGGTTTTCTCGCAAATGAAAGTCTACACTTAGGTACTAGTTGAAGTTTCTGCTATTTGCCTCATTTTCACGATGTTCCAAGGTACCTCTAGAGCAGGTACCGAAGAGCAGTAACGATGATGCACTATTCATTTGAGAAATTCTCGTTATTGTGGTTTATTACCTCCATTACTCTCTTCTCGCCTTGCGATAAACTAACCAGCTTCCAGAGTGTCCTTATCCTGTAACTCCTTAGCCATCTTGAGATGCTTACCCTTCGTCATTTGCACTTCCTGTCGATCCGTTGCTGGCACAAAGATCAAGGATTTCACTCGCCTTCGTATTCTGTCGTTTGTGGCCGAGGTGACTCAGTTATATTGTAAATCTCCTTGCTCCGGTGGGAGACGTGGGCTTGAAACCCGGTTTCAAAGTATCTTGAATACATCCCTCGATTCCTTTAAACTTCACGGTTTGTCTCTGAAGACCTTTCCACCATCCTGAAAGCGGTATCTTCGAAAAATCGAATCTTTGACAACTAGTTCTTTGTACCTAATTCGAATTTCGTCGATTTTCAATCTAAGACTTAACCCTAATCTATGAAAAAACGTTGCAAATTATTACACATCCGTTTATTATTTTCCTGTGAATCACTGCACTCCTTCTGCGTGAATCACTGAATTCCTGTTAGAGAAGACCGTATTTACGAGTAGTAGGGTCATTTTTTTGCGGTTGATACCTACCCATCCACGCACGCACACATGCAGATACATAGAAAATGCTACCAGAATCTGTAGTAGGCTCTTAAATTTCGGCAGTTACAGTAATATAATTACATATATATTTTTCCACCACCCCATCTATAGCGCATTTCGGCCCCACAAGTGTGGTCATTTGTGGAATTCTGAAATTCCACTTCCGGGTTTGTTTTTTCCATGTCGATTCCAAATGTTCGTTACTGAAAATAAACACGTAATAAATTATCATACTAAATAATGATCACTTGAAACCAATTACACGTTCACCTACTTATTACGTACACCTACGTGAAAATAATTACCTGCGTGCTGAATTGATAGAACTGGTCGATCATGAACTAGCCGTTTTATTGAGTACTGCTGGATGAAAAATTCCTTGATTACTGGGACTGGCAAAACGATTATTGAAGGCGTCAAAGTCATTTTCTCTTCTAACGACCTTTAAAAGTCGTTACCTGTTCGGAGTTAGAAGGCAAGAAAAAACTGCTTGTGAGATGATTCCGCTGTAATGGGGTTGGATTTCGCTGTATCTTGAATTCCTAATAGGCAGGTAGGTTGGCACATGAGTCACTATGAAAACAGATCATCCAAATCCTAAATCAAAACCCAAAACCATCCCAAATTCCTATTAGTTTTGTTGTTCAATTGAAAGGTTTGCAAATGTTTATTCGTTTTATGCTTCGTTTTGTCCTGTTTGACTTTCTTACATTTCTTCTTCCTCCAAGTAGTATTCAGCGATACTACCTACATCCACCAAAACCCTAATGTATTTTTAACGATAGGAAATGCAACTGGTGCGTTTAATTAATGACTTCTAACTCAGAGGGAGTGAAGTTGAACTGATAGATGTTATCTACAGTACAGTGGTTTCCCCTTCCCGCAGAACTATCGAATAGGGACCACGGTTGAGGGAGTCAGGAACAAAGTCGGCGAATTAGCGTTAGACTTGTGAATGAAGCCATTATAACCCCTCTTTACACGTTAATGGCTTAGGGAGTACTTATTGATCTGTCTAGACTTTAGAGGAACAACCAAGGGATACCTATTTCATTAGTGTTTTAGAGAGTAAGTGTCAAACGGGTTGCTGGATTGCCTCAGAATTGCTTGTACTTTGCAAATGCGGGTTTCTGAATGAAGTTCGTTAGAATTGGATTTTAATACTGAGGTGCACATTCGCAAATTCTATGAAATACTTGCTATGCGCTCTAGTCTGTACAAGGGGAGTGACTATTTGGAAAGTTGTTATGGGTTAGATTCTTTAGGGGGTTTAAATGTTGAGTAGTTTTACCCAAATTGCATTTAATCTTTTACGATAGACGTGAATTCATTGCCACATACGCATTACTCCGGTAGTAATCAATCCATTGTGATGAAATTCAAAGTTGTTATTTTTCTTCGTAACCAAATGATCTCATTTGAATTTAACCAAGATCGGAATCTAACCCTCTTCTGGGCATTCGCCGTTGTTTCATACGCAATTTACTAATACACCTTGAACAATCTTGTTCTCTCTCCATTTCTAGTTCATATTTGCACCGATATGATCCGAGGTTAATCGCATGCAGATTGACCGCTCTGATCGATTCCAGCGTTTTTAATACTCGCCGTGGAAACTCAACACTCCCACAGCGTCTCTGTAACCAGATTAAATTACTGCCACGAGTCCGTCGCCGAATATGCAGCGTGACGGAAACTGGTTTCTGAGTTCTCTGGATTTATAGAACGAATTGAGAGAGGCGGAATACCATTCAGCCTAGCCAGGAATCTTCTGGATGTGTTCATATTAGTAATAATCAGGAGGTAGATCGAGAAAATGTAAGTCAGTAAAATCTTCGACTAACTGTCTTTATCGTTTTTCTGTTTTTCAACTTTGAGATGCGAGCGTTTGCCACTTTGAACCAATGTGATTTGTATTTTGGTAACGGCAAGCACCAGTGGCTTGACTAGCACTGTCAGTAGGACTGTCATCAGCCTTCTCAATGCAACTATCTGTTCATCTCTCGACCGTAAGTCTGCACCAATACCAATTTCTGAATGTTCCCTTGATTTCGTTCATCCCAATGGTTCTAATGGATAGATATCCTTTTCAATGACTGGCTTACTCTGCATGTACTTCCACCTCCGCGAGACTGACCAGGTACCGACCTTCCTGAAACCCATCGGTCATTCTTGGGAAATCGCAGAAAGCCTCTTGGTTTGAATTGAAGGGTAATTTTCACGAGATGTGTTCGCTATTCCCACCCGTGTACTCTTGGAGACTGCGCTAAAGGTACTTCACGTGATATAAGTTTCATTAGGCATCGAGAATCTACCTGAATTCAGGATAAAGTATATCAAAGTAGTCCAGGTAGTTTGTTCCAATGACTGCATCAGCAGATGACGTTTACGTAACCCTGTTACTTCAAACTGGTTCAACTTGGTGAATAAAATGTCCATATCTTCACTTGGCTCAAGTTCAACGTGTACTGTCAACGAAATGAGGCTCGCCCACCTTAAAAGGGAAGTCCGAGCCCTGATTCAAACCAGACCGCCAACGATTAATTGTATCTAGCAATCAAGATACCGATTCCGTTCCCCTGGATCCAATTACATAGAAACTCCGAGACTGTGGGAAAAACCGCGAAGCCCCCTTGGCCTGAAAAGTGAAAACATGTGGTGCCGGCATATGGCACCGGCCGGGCTCCAACTGATAAGGCCCTTCTTTTTTTCTCTATTTGGATTTGCGGCTGACTCCTCCATTCTTTCTCTTCTTTTCTTTTTATATTCTCTTCTCTCCTTAACGCTCTTCTTCTGTCATATTTAATGACGATTGCCTCCCGCGGCGTATGCCTTCGCGATGCTGATATTTCATATCTCCTTCTCAGAGATGATTGATGCCATATGTGGTGTATATTTTAGTACCCGCACGAGCTTCCAACTGGAATTCAATGAATGTTTTGTGGTTTAACTCAGACACCGTCCATAGTAGATCTTCTTGGTCGGTTATCCCCTCGCTGCTTTAATCATTCGTTTAAAAAAGTTATCAAATGTTCACAGTAGGTACCTACCATCAATTTTCTCGTTTTTCTCAATTTACCAAATGTTCACAGTAAGTAGGTACCTACCATCAGTTTTTTTCTCCCCCAAATTGGGTTAGCATTGTAGCCAGTGTAACTCGGTGTAGTTGTAGCCTGTGATGTTGGTTGTATACATCATGTAAAGTGTCAGTAGTACCTATCTATCCAAGTTAAAGAATATTTAGTTAGGCTAATCATTTGGCGGGACAGCTTTTTTTTTTGTTTGATTGTGGAGGTTATTTTTACTTCGAGAAGTAGGTATACATTTTCGCGTACTGTTTTTTTATTTGCTTTTGAACGTATAATGTACTTTTATTAACCCATGAAAACCAAGTAATAAATGAATCCAAACTTTAGATGCTGATTGTATAACTACAACATACAAACCGAAAACTTCGACTAGACATAATTATTTTCTTTGCCTGCAGTATAGGAAAAATAGGTTGTGAATCAGAAAAAATTGGTAAAACTTGATAGAAAAATCTCTTTTAGCATGAGGTTTACGGAACTAAATAGCCTATAACAATTTAGTTGGGGTAGTGGTTTTTGGAGGGGGGAGGGGGGTCTCATTAATGTACCATTTTTTTCTGATTCAGATTAATTTTTCGTCTATTTTTCCTACACTATACCGTCTGGTGATAGATTCAACTTCTAGGAACGCCACTAGCAAGATGCCACTGCCATCTAATTCATGTATCATTCGAACCCGGCATCGTGATGATTTGTTGCGTTTATCATTGTATTAAAAGGTCCTTAGTATTAATGTATATTCATTTCAGAAATCCCACTAAGTAGGTGTAAGTAACCGTTTTATGTATATGCCGTGACTCCAAAAAAATTAATTTTTTGAGCTTAACCTAAACTCTGCTCCCCAACTTATTTATTTACCTGGATTGATACCCAATCGATCGGTTATATTTATCACTTGAGAAACCACAGCAACAGAAGAATCTAATCACATGGTGCCTAAGCATTTCAGCATGGAAAATACTACGTAGTATATTTATGTGTAGACTCAATGAAAAGATATGTACACGTAAATTACTGAATCCAGCTGCGGTATCGCTGCTAGATGACGAGGAAAAGCAAAGAAGAATGTCTTGATGGGACCAGAGCTTATTTTAATCGTAACCATAGGTATTCCAGCGAGGCGAGCGTGACGCAAGCGGTCCTGCAAGTTGAAATTCTTTTTCGTATTTTTCAACCTTGTAGCGGGAATCCGCTCTGCCAGACTGACCGTCTCGCCTTTTGGATAGGCTGGCTTGTTGCTTGGGCGCCTGGCGAAATCATTGAGAACAAGCAATAAGCTAATTTCTCATTACTTATTATATTACAATCAATATTCTACTCGAGGAGATTGGAATTTTTTTCATATTTGGTTTTGAGAAAAACGGCGCCGAGTAAAAGCATCTGCGCCGTCCACATTCCTTAAACGTTACCGAATTTTGCCATCGCGCCTTGAATCTATTTCCCTAACTTATTAGTTCGTCACCATGCCTTTAAAACTCATATCCAGGAGGCAATGCTCAATTGCAGACCAGTTAGTCGCAACTATTAGTTAGTTTGGCCTAGATATATTTTACTTAGGACTGACTGCTTGACTGGATAGACACCTACCTACCTCTGTTGGTACTAATTGTTGGTGAAGAACGAAAATTGAGTTGTACTGGGCGAACTTCAGCGTATTCATTTATTTGAACATAACACGAAGCAAAGGACTGCGTCCCATTGAATGTAACATGCGAAAGTTACAAAATAAAGAGCCACGGCGGGGATCAGATTTTACAAAAAATTCAGATAAAAACGTAATGAATGAAAGGATAAAATGAGATGTATAAGTGCTGAACTTTGCAAAATGTAAGAAAGACGAAATCGTTTTTGACGCCACGCAGATTGGACATTTAAACTTATTAGCTTATACGAGATAGGCCCTTACAGTTTCAAATTGGTGATTCTTCAGCTCGGCACCAATATCTGTGTTAAATGATAAGTTACTAAAACAATTGATTTCCGTTGTTCGGTTTCCTCCTGATCCTTATCACCTTTGAGACTCATCTTCAATTCCGTTGGCACTCGGTACGAAGAGCTGGCCTGAACATGACAGCCTTTTTTCCCTCCCGCACGGCATTCAAAGAACGACAATAGACCGGATATAACTTCCATGCTACCACTCATCGTCTGTCCACCAACGTTTTCATTAACTGGCATCCCAAACTTCTTATACGGCCACCACAAAATGCGGTGGGCATCTTCCACTAACCAGTCAAAACTCCGTGAATACCACATTCAACAACCAGAAGTTTGCCTCGATAAAAAGTCAGCTTCAACAATCATCAAGAAGTTTAGCAAAATAATAGCATCTTGAGTGTTCTCTAATTTCGTGCGCCAATTTGAGGAGTAGAGTTCACCATCCGTTTAGCTATCTCAGATTTGAAACAAATGAAATGGACGAAACAGAGGAGTAGACTTATTTCTAGTCTAATTGCTCACAGCTTGGCTTTTGAACTAGGTATTTTTTAAATAAGACACCGGTAATGTTGGGAAAACCATGAAATTCCCTGCCCTCACCCCCCCCCCCCCCCCCACGCACGCGCACGCATCTCCGAAAATCTATGTTGCATTTTTCAAGGCTAAACAACGGATGTTGTTGTTTTCCGTAGTTACCGACGATTTTCTTCGTGACCGTTTACCTTTAAATCCTCGCGTGAGTTAGAAATAATATCCTCAGATTAGTGATGGCGTTGAAATAGGAGAAAAACATGTGTTTTTCGGCGAAATCAAGAAGTTTTAGCATGTTAGGTATGTTTCAGATAACTTGTGAAGCTAAGTGATACCTATAGTGTGCGCGTTTTCTTTTGTCAGTTTTAAGACCCGGTATCACTACGAAGAGGTACAGTGTTTTTATAAATCTCCTGATCCGTAAACACTAACGACAAACATGGACGCAGGTATTGCATCTCATTCTATTCATTTATTCAGTTGTTTGATCAATCGAAATACGCAGCCTCGCATTTGGCAAGTGATTTATTTTATTGCGAACTTGCAGAAGAGTGATCGAGACGGGTCTTGAAAAAGCGTATAGCGCTTCTTTCATTGCGTGAAGGTGATAGATGAGGGGCAGAGCTTGATGGATAAAGTGAGAGGGGCGGTTTGGCCCTATTCCCTCATCAGCATTTTAAAACCATCTTCACACTTCATCATCTGTCATCACTGTCATCAGTATAGGACAATAATAATAACACAAAACCGTGAGCAATTCTATGAAACCATTCGATGTCCAAGCAAAAACAAAGGTTGTTACATGCTACCTTCTTCCCGTGGAGCCTTCCATTTTAAAAGGTATTTTATTTGGCTATGTTTTCAAGAGCTTAGTAGGCAGTCCATCTTCCATTCTGAGACTATGAGGCAAGTGCTAAATACCTACGTATCTAACCCTGTTCGTATGTTTTGCTATCATCAATTACCGCAACTCTCCTGTCATGAGAGTCTGTGAAAATGTTGATGTTGTTGAGAAGCCAGTCAAGTAAATGTTTGATGTTGTCTCGATACCCATCGGTTTCAATCTTCAGGCATACCAGGTAGGCGCACATACCTATTACCCGAGAACTTTCCGCGGAGTCATTAAATATTTCACCGCGCAACCGTTTGAAATGATACAAATAAATGTACCTACCTACCTCGGAACCGGGGAAAATTCATTCGGCAAAACGATCCCAGGTTAATGACCTTGGAGCTCGGCGCCTGGAACCGATCATTATAAATTCGGCGAAACAATAAGGCCTTCCACTGGGAAGAGATTGAGAGACAATCGGGAAGGAATATGGCCCCCGATACATTACCACGCCCTCCACTGTGAAGGAATGCGGGATGTCGAAAATTACTTCGACGACATCGGTGTTGCTCCCTCATTTCTATGTCGTTACGTACGACGTAGGTCGTATGTATATATAGGGATACGAGGTAGCGTAGATAAATAAGAATAAACCTATTGCGGGAAGGGTAACAGCAATGCTGACATCATGTTTGTTCGCAGTGACCATTTTATGGATAGCTGACCGTCACAAAGGCGATTGGCCGTGCGCATTGATTCTCGGACTCTTTGCTAACTGTTATAGTATCTATGACCGGCTTTCGCAGTGTTTTCTTAACTATCCAAATCCATTTTTCCTATGGTCATTCCAGTACACAAAGATAGGACGCACGAGAAACTGACCATGCACTGCCATACCGATTCCCAACCGTTATCAAACGCTGATCAAGATGTTATTGGATCATGGATGGTTTCCTACAGTTTTCTAGGAGTCAGCTAACCGTCAGAAAAAGCCAGTGCGAACAACTTAGTATTTGGTGGTTTTGATTGTCAAATGAGACAAAGAAGTTTAAATTGGGCTGATAGATTATTAGAAGTGAAAAAGTAAAAGTGAAGTTATAGTTATGTAATATATAGATATTATTATAGATGATCTATAATTTTTTTTTATTTTACCATCAAAACTATCGAAATGATGTCGGCATAATTCCTCCCCACAAAAAGCCTATTCATCCACCGTAACAAACAACACCAAACAACAATAGACGCCTTTCCTATTTTTTCGCCCAGGCAAGTGAAGGCTGTTTTCGGGTACCCCGTTCATGTTTACTACTCCAGAACCGTTCCTTGTGATTTGTCTTGTACCAGTTCTTTTGCTCATTCCACCCACCGTCGCTCTTTGTGGTAACCTAATCCCATCACTCCTGGTATACCGCCTTTTTGTTTCAGTTAAATTCTTTCACACTTGAAATCCATCCACGTGAATCCATTTTAACTGCTATCATTCAATTTCTTTCATACATAAAATCCATCCACTTAAATCCATTTTGGCTTCCATTCTATATCTACGTCACCCATCCATTGTTCCTAGCTTGGGGCCTTGGTTATAGCCGTTACAGTTTACACAAACATCCATATACTTAGGTAATATGGTATCCACCAACTATAATAAATTGTTAAGTAGGCACCTTCTTCTTGTTGGTTCTGTGTTTTATGGGATTAATTTTTCTTGGTTTACGCTTCTAGTAATCGTCTTCTCGGCTTTAGTCACGATAAATAATTCTTCATCCTTGAAAAGTCTTTGTAAAGGATCTTTTTCAAGGAATGAATAAGTCGATGCAAAACTGGCATTCTCGTTTGATGAGACATCACCAATTCATGTTTTGTACCAAGGTTGTTTGTTTTCAACTACCAGTGGTTTCCATTATTAGGTAGGTACTTCCTCCAGGGCTTTACATTCAGATTGCAATATTTGAAGGGACTTACATCAATCAAAGACTGTACATGATATGAATGATGACATGTTTTAATAATATCATGAAAGCTTATTGAAAGCATTACTTGAAAATGCACTTTTGGTTTATTATTTTCAATAATGAACCATTGGAATCGAGCATGAAAAAAAATATTCTAACCCTCTCAAAATTTGATGGTTTACGTTTCAAGGTATGTAGAATCCGAAAATGCAATAAAAATATTTCTGTCTGTCCGCCGTACGCCGTATGTACTGACCACTTTTCTTAGTTACCATGAAACCAAATTGATGAAATTCGGGTTATAGGTTCCATTTGGGGTCTAGATGGTCCTCGAAGCTCGGCGTTACTGTCAGTCATCTCTAAGGGGTTGAAATTTTCAGAACGCCTACACCTTTTTTTACGTGAATCTTTTTACGGTTTTAAATAGTTCTTGAACTTGCGAGTTTTTTAAGACCACCCGGAGCATCGTACGTCCAGCCGTTCGTTCACAGTAAGGCCCCGAAGTTTGCACCGACAGGCATTTTCGACAGCAGGGTGAATGAAATTGTATACATTTAGCCCAAATCTCGTCACCAGGTACGTGCTAACAATCGGGAATTGGCCCGAGATAAAATCATTGCTATGGATCACCTGATTATAATCACGGAGTATGAAGTCGAGTTGGTTGTTCTGTGATATTATTTCATTTGGAAAATGATGGCTCTTTTGTAGTTTGTTGGTAGGTAGTGAATGGTTCATTATACCATCTACGTAGAAGGGGCTGGAGTTTGTTGGTAGGTACTTTTGCAACTTTTTTCACTCCTCATCAACAATTTCTTTTCAGAACTTCATTATGTGTGTTTCTTTTTGTTAGGTACTGTTTGTCTCGGCAGAATTATTTTAGCAACATTTAACTCGTGATTTAGGTAGGTACCTAGTAACGAGTACGGGGTTAGGTACTAACCTACGGAGGGTCTGCGATCTACATAATATGTATAGAATAGTACATAACATATTATATAGACGGGTTATCTATACGGAGAGCTTTGGTCTGTAACAGAAGAGTATTCTGTACAAAATAATAAATCGTTGAGCAGGGATTTGCAGCGTTTTTCTTTGGGTGCACTATATGAGGTTGGAAAGGTTGGAAATTGCCAGCGAATTTATTATCCTGGCGGTTTGCAACTATGCGATTCGGAGTAAGTAACAGAGTGAATGTTGGCTGGCACTTCGTCAATGCCATTCAGGTAAGGAGTGGCCTAATCGTAAAACTCACGATTTTCGCACGCAAGTACCACAACGTCGATGAAACTGGGTATGCTAGAATGGAGATTAGGAACGAAATACAGGCTGACGATCTGTACACCAAAACTTTTGAGAGTAACAAAAGGGCCATCATAACCACAGTGGAAAGACAAGTTATCTGAAAGCTGTTGGAAGGAAGTTGTGGAGATATGAGAAAATGTGTCTCATCTCCCAGGGTGTCCTCATGCGTCATAAAACACAGTCCTCCGACAAAGGAGGTTTCTTTCGTGGATCCTTTTCTGGTGGGTACCGCAGTGGAATCGTAACGCGTTTCGTCATCAACAATTTCAGCTGAAGGGACGAGGTGGGTTTTGTCTGGGGTTCTTTGGTGATTCAAACGGCTCATGACTCGTGGGGAGGCGCGATAAAAGATTAAAACCTATCACATACTAAGTAGGTCGTTCGATGACTAATCTTATGCCTAACACGTTTTAGGCAACATCTTATGCGTGGTAGCGAGATATTCTTGTAAAACATTGAATTCATTTCCATTAAAAACAGTTACGTATTCAGTCATCGAAATAGTTTTTCTATAGAAAAATAGTCACGATCACATTTCCCTATTTAACTACACAATTTCGCTATAAACATCGGCAATCTTGGAAGTTATTGAATTAAAGCATTTGAAAATATTAATTACATAATTACACAATGTTTCAGGCATGGTGGGATTTCTATATTGATTCGCGCCACCCATATTTATCAGTTTTCATAAGAATTTTAAACGAATTATCGAAGTGTAACAAATGAACGCTTTCTGTACTTAACATCATTACAACATAATAAGGTTTCTAGAATTGTTGATTTTCTGTTCTGTTCTGTATAATATATGGAAATAATCTTTAGATACCTGTAGTCGATCATGGTACGATCACAGACATCCAGAAAATACAACATTGCGGGCTTCAGGACACAAATAACTGACGACCAGTTTGGCAAGGCTCTGCAAGTATTCATCGAATGACTTCTATTGCACTAATGGAACCGTCAAAATCGGCCGGCCATAATTGGAACCGTCAAAATCTGTCAAAATTGGAACACACAAAGTCTGATTTTCTGGCTAGATCTGGATTATTGGCTAGATAAGGGCGCCAAACCTCTTGTGAAGCCTAGCGGTTATAAGGAAAGACCGTAAGGATGAGCCCAGGTGGACGAAGAGAACTAAATCAAGAGTGAAGTTATGCCTAACTATAAATTATACTGGTCAGAGGCTCTTGACCTATCTCGAAAAGCAAAAACAATATTTCAGGAACGTCCTGCAATACCCGGGGGATGATATCATCGCCGCGGCTCCTTTCACGATCGGTTTCGGCTATTTGGTCAAGGGCAGCTTACCGGGGCGGATCTCGAAGCAAGATCTTCCGCCTGGGTGTTGCCTCTCCCATAACACTCGTTGGATACCTATCAGACCACCACCACCCCAGATACCCCAATCCGGATGTACACCTAATCAAACCGTATTATTATTTCATTCGATATGCAGGTAGGTATTAGAACCTCACGTTTCATCGATAAATGGCTGCTTTCCACTGTATCTTCAAAACTTCTTGGCTGTCATGTGAGAGCGGTGAATCTGTAATATTCTTCAATGGCCAGTCACATTTTCATCAAATGAATTAGGTATTGGTGCATAATTTTAAACCGGAATGGGAAATAATCTGAAGTTCAGTCTAGAGCTTTCACTTTCTAACAGAGGCCTATTGTACCCAATACGGGTAGTCGTTTGTAATTACCGCGAGGGGAGGGATAAGCTAAGATAGGTAGTGAATTCAAGCTTTCTCGGGAAAACCTAGTTTCCTTTCAGAGGTGTTTCACAAAAGAGGGCTTATTTTTCAGAGTAAAAGTGTCGTTTAATTAATTTCAGCCGGCACACATATGAAAAAAAAACTTGTTTGAAATAACGCAGTTGCGCAGTCACAACATCCGCCAAGTCAGTGGGTGTAGTATGCTTTCTCGCATCGTTATTTTGATTTATCTAATGAGTAGGGCTAGGATTTTGCATGTTTTGCATATTTTTTTCAGAAGCCCCAAACCTTCATAGAAGTTCGTTTTGATCGTTTTCAGACCATTTGCAACCAAAAAAATCAAAATTTATTTTGCATGTTTAGCATGTTTTGGTTTTTTCCAAATTTGTGCATGTTTTGTGCATGTTTCGTGTATTCTTAGAAATTTTATAGAAAAAATTGACCAAAAATGGATTTTTTAGCTAATTTTTAGGTACAAATCAATTTTTTTTTTTTTTAAATAACCAACTAAAACGAGTGGTAGTTTGTTTTCTATAGCATTTTTCAAACTAAAATGGGGTGATTGGCCTCACTCAAGATTCAAAGGCAAAAGAATGCAGGAAACCAGGCTGTCTGGAAAGGCCCGATTTACCTGTGTATATAATGCAAACCGTTTTTCAATCTTCTAACCCGTTATTCATTTTTGTAGAGTTGTATAGTATAGTTTGACAATAAAATTTTTACCAATTTGTGAAATACTGTTCTTTCCTTACAACCCATCCCTTTGCTTGAGAGATATTTGATGAAAAGCAATTGATGACTGCAAATTTATTTATACACGCATGATATAAAATTTTCAATTTTTTTTAAATTCAATTTATTTATTATTAGTTTGATACATTTCATAAACTTTTTTTCATGGTTTTTCAAATATTCTTAACATTTTACGTACTTATTCGTTAAAACGGGGTTCCACAAGCATTCATAGCCTAAAATTAATTTTTCTTTGAATTATTTTGTTTAAAAAATATGCTTTTGCATGTTTTGGAATTTTTCAGTGCATGTTTCGCCTCAAATTTTTGCATGTTGATCCGAGCCCTACTAATGAGGTATTACTTCTCGTTTCTAGGGATTGTTGAACTGATGGATCACCACGACAGCTTTCCAGAATGTTGCAATTTGATGGTTATCTCTGATGATTAGAAAAGTTGGAAAACGTATCTTACCGAAGCCGATGATGTCACTGATGCCCGTCATGACGTCATCGGCCCAGCGCCCGCCTGGAGCACCGCCATCACTGTTATTATTACCAACCGTTTTACCGCCAAATTGTTATTGGGAATTTTGGGCTGTAAATTGGCACCCTGGCTAGACCGTACACGATGGCAAAATCAAACTTCGCAGTTAAAGATTGCGGATACTGCATCCAAGACACCTAATGCAAATATTATTACGTACCTACTTTCAACGTATAGAATGGGCTGTATTAGTTGAGTACTCCTCAGTAATGAACCAGTCAGAATACTGCTTGAGCCTTTCTATTCTTTAGATTTTTCCGTGGAACAAAATGTTGCTCTGGAAGTAGTCCAAGAGCTACGGTCTTGAATGCGACACTGGAAGGGACGCTGCCTGTGCCTCCAGTTTTTATCTTACATCCTAACTTGTAGAACTAAACTCACACTGTCCTCTCACTAAAAGTTGGTTACTGAAGTTGCTTTTAGTCGCTGTTTGAGTTCTGTCGACAAAGTTGAAAACGGTTATAAAGTTTAGCGATTCGAGTTAAGGAGTTGGGATTGGTTCTTTCTTTCATTTACATGTTCTTGACAAAATTACTGTGGTTGGTTCCCGAGTATCTAAAATCGATAGTTATCTATGGAGGAGTGCTTTCATATCAACTACTTCGCATGTGCCTTTAAAAGTACAATAATAATAATATAATGTTCGTGCACTAGTACCTACAAGCCCAACTGAAGTTGTCAATAACTTACTATTACGCGAACAATATGGTTTTGTGTTTAGTTCGGGAATCGAGACCGAGAGCAGTATCCCAGGGCTGGTTGGTTTAGTTTATAAATCCCGTTGACTTGGGAGTAGATGCAGATTCGTGGCGCCTTCTTCAAACAAAGACCTCATTGAGTGGAAAGAGCCCAGCTCCCTGCCTTGCGGACCTCCTTTGGTAGTGCTAAAGCTAAACAATGACGGAATCTCTAATCATAATTTTCATCGGCAGTCAAGTCGGGTTGAAGGCCTCCTCTAACCACAGATGTTAATTTGCCTACTGTGTTTGGGATCGATCCATAAGCCACTTGACGTCAAGATATCGGGTAGGAGTCAAGAACTTTCCTGCTTCCAGTGATGTCAGTGAAATTTTAGGGGCGCCACCATCCTCACGAAAAACGAAGCAGAGCCAGTACATACAATCTATTGTAGAGAACATTTAGTTTTGCAGTAATTATATACGTTTGCAATGCAGATTTTACTAATAACGCATGACCTACGCAAGAAAATGGAAATGGAACGGTTATGGTACTTTCATTGACGTGTATATATCGGCTTCCCCCTCCCCCACCAGAAACTAGTTCAGGGGGCCAATTCGCTAAAATAGATAGTGGAAAGAGATTATCTATTTTGAAAATCTCCCGGGAGAGAGTCTCCCCTGGGAGACAGTCTCTTCCAATGTCTCCGGGGTTCGTCTATTTTACAGAATAGTTCCCAGTGACCTTTTACAGAAGAGCTTCAGTGAGAGATGTGGATCCTAATGCATGAAAATCCCATAGTATCCATGAAGTGCGAGATGTTTATGCCCCAGGGAGTTCAATTCCTTAATAATGAACGCATTTCTTAGTAATACCTATTCAATGGGCACCTACCTACCTTAATCCATACTTGGACGTTTTTACTCATGAATCCGATCAAAGTTTAAATGAAATAGAAAAACAAGTCGAATTAGGGGGCTTAATGCTTGTATTATACTACACCTCATGAACGGCCACTCTTAGGTAGGTAGGTACCTACCTCAACCCTTACTTGGACGTTTTTACTCATGAATCAATAATACGTATATATTTTTAATAAAAATTGACTTGCCTTTATGAAATGAAAAACACGATCAAAATTGCCGATGTGGTGGCGGATGAACGAGGATATTACACGATTTATCTCTGTCAAACAAAGGAGAAATGAGAGAGGGACTATCGATAAAAGACACCTAATTAGGTATCCCTCTGAAAGAGATCGAAAATGCCAAGATGGCCGCCAACTCTCTTTTAAAAGTTACTGAATAACCCTGTCATGGATACTATAAAAATCTCTTCTGCCAAAAGAGAGAGTCTGACCGAAAAGAGTTGTCTCTTTCGCTTAGTGAATAGGCCCCCAGAATCAATAAAAGCTTCATAAGAACTATTCCCTTCTATTGAAAGTTATCGAGCTACGGCGTTTTGAAATTGTCAACCCCCTACTTTTTCGATCTACATTGTATAGGTAATTTATTTTATTTTCTTCCTCTCATGCTGGATTTCAAAGGTTCATAATTTATTAGGAATAATTCAAAACTTGATCACGCCAGAAGTGCAGGACATTCGCACGTTATAATAAATCGATCACTATATCGAAACAAACTTATTTAAGACGACCTTGTCATAGCAGCGTTCCCGGAGAAATCATGTGAATGATTTCTTCAAGTTGAATGAAGGCGAGTGGCAGAGGCACTAACCTCGTGAGATCTGTCAGGGATTGCGGCAAAGGCCTCCCGAATCTTCCGTTTTCCCTCGAGCTTCAGATCCGACGTTCATGGGGCATTTCCCTTGAGGCTATAACGTTTCATCTGTCGAAATTACATAGCCTTGTTTACGCCCATAGGGCTCTCCTTTTGTTTCATACGTTTAATTCAAGCCTCGTTCGACGGGAATTACCTGCCTCTCGCTTCAGTTCAGACTGCGTAATGAAACATGGAGTACTGTACCGCAGGAAGTGCTGAGGTAAGCACCGCCGCACTCCGCAGGAGGGGAACGAGCCTCCGAAAACCCGCTGCATAAACACCTTCTCCGCGTTGTCTCCCTACTCCACCAATGTATCCACAAATTCGGGGTTTGAAGAGATTTACTTCACTTCGTTTCTAATGAATCTGCACTGAATTACCCCATTCAACAAATTTGTTTACTACATGTGCGTCTGTCTTATGTACTCGTCTTGTATAACTCACGAAGTCACTTGACGCAGCAGAAATTGTCGACGGATCGTTGTGATAGTTACGCAGATATGCATCGAATAAGAAACGGATGTGGAGCTGGCTGGTATGCTCATCTCTTATTTCACGTCATTTGGCACCACAAATTGTTCTGAATCTGCTTTGGTTTGGATGGTTATGCAGATCCCTGTACTGCATGAAATGCCTGGTAGGTTGTGGTGAGCGATGGGTGGCCGGGATGAATGGGAAGAATCGGGTTCTTGAAAGCGGGAATTTGGAGGTCGCCTCTCTTGTAAAAGGCGGGACGCGGGGCTTAGCCTTGACTCCTGCCGGCCCCGCTGAACCCTGCCAACCTCGTCGGTTCCCTCCCCCGATCAACAGAGACTGGTAACCAGAACTGTTTGGGCATGCGAGTCTGGTGTTCTGATAGTTGGTACGCCTTGGCTCCTGTCCAAAGATGATCGGACCGAGTGGGGCCTGCTGCCTCTCATCGTCACCTTCTTACTGTCCAGATATATTCATTCAGTCCCAGTCCAAAACATTGTCTGTATATTTTGCACCTGAGCCCTAAACTGATTGTTATCGATACCTAACCCATTGATCAGACTTGAATATAAATATGCTCGGATTCTACTAATGGTACGATGATCATCCCTATTATACCCAAACCCTATGATTATTGCCCATTGTACCTACTATGCTTTCACATCCCTATTATACTTTCACATCGTATTATTCTTTCATTCCTATTATACCCTAGTATACCCTGTTACCATATAATACCTCTATTATCCTGTTATACCCCTATTACTATGTTATACCCCTATTATGCACTTATTATATTTTCACATCGTATTATACTTTAACCCCTAAATGAATGAATACATGAATTGACGAGTTGTTGTATGACCTTCTAGGTACAGAAAATTTATGATAACTTATCGTTGTTTACCATCTACGGGTTGTTTACCATCCAATTATTTCATAAATTGTTTAAATCGTATTAAGGCCATTACCTACTCCAACATAGTTTGTTCAAAGGAGTACAGCGGTCACAGTCATTAAATCTGAAGGCTTTTTGGTTACGAGCGAGATGTACTATGTTCTAGGAGTAGGTAAGATTGACTCGTCCATCCTGACTCGTCTGACTTGACTCATCACCTCCCAGTATCTCCATCAAGGGCTGTTGGTATACTCATGGTCGAAGCTCATCCGAATGTAAACTGTATCATGTGGCATATCAGTGAGAGGGTCTGCAATATTCTTGTTGTATGTGCCTGAAAACTGATTATCATTGTCTTCTGGTGAAATCATTCGTTCTCGTATCTTATTAACTTTCATTATACTCTTATTGCGGCTCGGTGTGGCGTACCATCCGTTTTACTACCTTGGGGTTCTTTTTTAACGGAGATTCGTGGGAATAAAGAAGTCAACGGCCACCGAAAACAACTGATGAACAACTTCGAAATACATTTGCTATACAAACTTGCCTTGTGGTTTTCATCGAATATTGAACTTCGCCCTTACAACTGGACTTAGAGTAAAACTTGTTATTATTGTCTATAATCACTCAGGTCAAAGAGGTGAAACCGCTGAGGCAGATCTTTCCTCGTTACCTACAGCTATCCTCCACCTGTCATAATCCCGTTTTCAATTACTATTCTACAGCCCTGATAATATACCAGTATCGGATTTCCCCTATCCTAGCTAAACCTTATTCTGTTACATTTCTGGATAAAGGATCTGTTTCAAAGTGACAAACCAGTATTGTTGCTGCATGATTTCTTGGCTAATACAATACTGACAACTAATCTTCTATATTACACACAATGGCCGCGTGATGAATGAATCTACTCTCCTTGTTCTCTGAAACATTTAGCTGCTCAGACATAACGAACAAGAAATCTAGCAGTCCTTGGTATTCACTCTGGAATCCCTTTTACGTAAACGCGTTTTCACTCGCGAATGTCTCATCTTCAGAATGCTGCATTAAATAATTCCACCAAACCCCCACAAAAGGACCGTCCACAAATACAATTTTTTCAACCCTTTGAGAGGGGTCATGAATGATGGAAACTCAATTTCCGTCCTTTCAGAACTTTTGCCTTCCCGCTCATTGAATTTTTTCCTTGGACCAATTGTCAATAAAATATCCTCGTAGTCCCCTCAAAGCCGCCCGACAACGCAAGGGGCTCTAAAAGCTGAGTGGCTTTCGTCGATTCGGCTCTTTAATTTAGGCCTTTTTTCCCATTTTGATTGCTTTTGGACTTATTTTTTATGTTAGATCACAATCATTTCGTCGTGCAGTCGTATTTAGTCGAAAAGTGGAAGGTAATTGGAATTAATTATAGGTTACCAGCGTGAAAACAGAATCGAAGGAAAAATCAGCCTGTTTCTGACTTGATGGGGTTTTTAAATGCGCTAATGCATCCATAAATGTCCCTGCATCTTGTCGTCAGTGAAACGGAAACTCATCTATCCCTCAGTAAACGTGAAATCATCTCCTGAGCCGGCCCTCACCGTAATGTAACGGTCTGTCAAACCCGACCTTCGGAACACCCGGGTGCGCAGGAGCTGGAAAAAGTTAACGCGGAACAAGGCCGGTGAAGAATACCTGTCTAATTAAAATGTGCACCCAGACCTCAAGTTTATTTACCTCGCGATAAAAAATAACCGGAGTTGAGATTGAGAACTTAGTGGTTATGTAGGTTGCGAGTGAGAAGTACCTAAACTTCTCGTGGTTTCTGAATTGAGAACCTGAGACGCGTTCTGTTCGCGTGGTGGTTCCGTTAGGGATATTTCATTGCGGTTTGCCCTTTGAACCAACCTTTTTTACATGCACAACAAAACCTAATACCTAACTGCTGCTAAGATGCTGACTGCTGTTGTTTCTTCTATGTTGGTATTATAAGTAATAATAAGTAATATCAACATTCTTTGTAGGGGTACTTGAAATGTTACGTAAGCATCCAAACGAAACTAATAGTATACAGGTTCTTCTGTTATGACCACAAGTGAATTAGGGATCAAATTCGAAATGGAGATCGAGTTTTGCTGAAGAAAATAATATGCGTAGATTATTTTTATTCATTCATCAATTATTTTGTTTTCTCATCAACAAATCAGATAAATTTTTACGACTTCACGTTTACGAGTAGAAAAAGAAAATTCCTGTCATATTGTATATGTAACTTAATGAACGATGTACTTGAACTGAAACCTATTATTGAACCTCCCAGATTTCACACCTTTTTGCCTACCGAACTTTGTCGTCATTAAAATGGTCGTTTGTTGCACTAATTCAGTGTAAATAGAGACAAACTTACCGGCTGAGATTATATATTTTAAGTATTATGGAAAATTCCGGAAATACGCTGGCCATGATCACCAAGACGAAGAACTGACACATGATCAAGACCCGGGGGATTACTGTTGATACTGCTCATATTTGTTACCTACTAACGACTAGATTGCTGTTTTCGCTCGTCCTCATCAGTCGTCGGTCACCTGATCCACCGGCACTTCATGAAACATAGAGCGTGGTACGATTGTTTGGGGAGCAATCAGATAAGAATGTGAGAATTTTTCGCCTCGGCAAAATAGACACGCGAACGACTAGCGGCGCAGTCTTGAAAAAATAGGACGTAACATAAATCCTCGTATCTTCCTGAAATGTTGTAAAAGTTAAAAATCTTCCGTTGGTGTGTATAATAATCTACACAATATCCGACGAGCGTTGAACTAGAGACATGTGGCTTCTAATGACTTTTCTCTTCATACCCCTGTATAAGTTTTCCTCTGTTGTCGAATATTGAGCTGGCTCATCGGAAGGAACTTGATTATTAAAGATAGCTACATTCAGAGTCCACCTTACTCACAATTTTCCCATTGTACGCCGTATAGATACCTTGGATCTGATCGTTCCACGACGTATATTTCGAAACTGCAAAGAGGAAATCTATCACACATTGACCAGCGTTGACGAGGAAATCTCCTTCGTGTTCCTAAGATCTCTGTCCTAGTCAGAAGTTATTCAAGTGATCTGTGCCAAAATTAGACGGTCGTGTTTACGTATTCTAGTAGTTTCATAATTCTACTCTTCAGCCGTACGTATGTATGTATGGAGATGTTGAAATCCACCTGACTTTATTCCACGTATGGTTTTGTTTACGTGGCCCACTGTCACTCTCTCACCTCTCACCGTTGTATAATATTACTAATCAGCCATCGAAGTACCTTTATGCGACAACCCTGGAAGTAGATATATACTTAGTCAGCTAACCATAACAGTGACTATTTGATGTGTTCTGAACTACGTGTCATTTGTTTGGTGTGCTAATTTGTGTTCATTCAGGTCTCCGAGACAAATTAAAACATGAAATAGAATCGACGTTCAAGATATTACTTAATTCCAGTATGGATTTTAAAAATAGGACCTGTCGATAAAAGGTCCTACCCAGATCCCGAAAATCGTTTGGTGTAATTGGATTTCTGGCGAAAAGTTTTTTTCAGTAATAAAACGCGTTTTTGTTAGTTATGTACACTCGTCCGCGGTTTTTTATGGTTCGTTGTTATATACCTAGTTGCATAAATATTATTGCCACAGATATTTCTTTATCTTGAAGCAGTTATGGAGAGTAAGATCTCCTCTGCAGGTTACTGTCTTCTTCGTAGTACCTACACGAAAGGCCCTTTTGAACCATTTACCCCTTTTGGCCATTGCCCTTTTGAACTCGGGACGTAGTAGTTGGGAAATCCGAGTAGGTATTCAACAACGTATGAAGAAACGGCTTTTAGGGGAATGGCATCACCGATCGACAAGAGAAGGCTTTTAGTGAAGCTAATTAGGATGGAGCATTATCAAAAGTGGGTCGTGTAATCGAATTTCCCATTTTTCAGTTACCTGATTTGGATTAATGGAAGTAAGAGATTGATGGCTGAAGTCATTTTAGAAGAGATAAGACGTTGAATAATTAGGAACATGACGACATTTATGGAAGTTGAATTGAAACTGCCTCACATTGTTCTCAGAATTGGGCGTGATTCATTGAAAAATTCAGAAATTAATGAAGTGGTTAGATTAGATAATATGAGGAAATATTGCGAACAAAGGAGACGCACAACCAGTTCGGATAGCAAGTTTGCCACTCAGAAAGGCTTGGCAAACGTTTCTCGTGTTCGTTCATGGTAGAATCATTCAAGGTAGACAAAAACCAAGTCCCCACATCTTTAGGAATTTTTGATGTGGTATGACCTGACAAGTTGTGTTTAGAATAACTTAAAAAACCCCGATGCTGTGTGATCAGTTATTTTGTGACTTACTGAACCTTTTCAAAAATGTAGTACCACTGAACGTCTGCCCAATTGCTTCACCAATAACCGTGGAAGTTTGGCTTTGCATATTCACGTTAGAATGTTCTACACACCGCCACACTCTTAGAACAATTTTATTTACTCAAAGCTGTAAAATAAACTATCATAAAAAAAACTTTATATATCGACAGTTCGAAACAGGGGAAAGGAGAAAACATACTTACTTGGCTGTTTGTCGCCGCGGGGGGAAGGAGTATCGCCAGAAACAGCTCAGCAGTACTTATACAACTACGTGAAAAGCTTGTAACTTCTTATGATTTACTTGTCGTAGTCGAACTTCTTGTGGGGACTTCCCCCGTCTGCCCTAGCACATTTTGGTTTATTATTCTGTGAATAATACACCTATGTATTCGCTCAGCAAAAAATTTTTATAACACCCCCTCAAAAATTTTTTCTTTTCCGTTTCAAGGTGTTCCGTTTCTTTTCCGTACGCCGTATCACGTCTACAGGCTTCATTTTCGGTCTAAAAAAAATCGTTCTTTCGCACACATGCTCCATTTGGGCCCTAGTTGTGTCCCGAAACTTTTCAGCCCGATCGGAATATATCCAGGGGAGTTATGAGTGAAAATGTGTATAAAAATAGGTACTTTTTGTGTTTTAGTAACATGTTGGTAAAATGAGCTTTTGAGGTATAGTATTCCATGTTTTTGGGGACGAGAAGACCGAATATGAAGTCGATTTTGACCAGGGAGTGGAAATTTGAGGTTGTACCAGATGTTCAGCTCCCAAAATTGATTTTTTATTAGTCAAAAACCTGCGAAATCGTCTGAAATCACCATCAATTTGTATAATAACACTGGAAAAAGTGTCAACACGTGGGTCAAGAGGATTAAATGGTACAATCAATGATCAAGGGTAATTTGAAGAAAAAAAAACGCTGCAAAGTCCTTGTCACATGGGGTTTATTATTCTACAGAAATGTTGGCTGTACATTTATTGTTTGTTTCATGTGAAATAATTGAAATAGCTATTTCTGATGGTTTCCACCAATTTTGGCCCCCAAAACACAAATTAGGTAGGTACGATCTTTTTTTTTTTTTTTTTTTTTCAAATTAACTTTGATCATTGGTAGTGCCATTGAATCGTCTTGATCCACGTGTTGACACTTTTTCTAGTGTTATTCTACAAACTGATGGTGATTTCAGACGATTTCGCAGGTTTTTGACTCATACAAAATCAATTTTGGGAGCTGAACATCTGGTACAACCTCAATTTTCCACTCCTTGGCCAAAATCGACCTCATATTCGATCTTCTCGTCCCCAAAAACATGGAAAACGATACCTCAAAAGCTCATGTTACCAACATGTTGCTAAAACGCAAAAAGTACCTATTTTTACACACATTTTCACTCACAACACCCCTGGGTATATTCCGATCGGGCTGAAAAGTTTCGGGACTCAACTAGGGCCCAAATGGAGCATGTGTGCGAAAGAACGACTTTTTTAGACCGAAAATGAAGCCTGTACACGTGATACGGCGGACGGCGGACAGCGTACGGCGGACGGACATTGCATTTTTTGAATCTACGCACCTTGAAACGGAAAAGAAAAAAGTTTGAGGGGGGGTTATAAAAATTTTTTGCTGAGCGATTACATAGGTGTATTATTCAGAGAATAATAAACCAAAAGGAGCGTAGTCCCTAATTCAAGTTCTGGGGGCCAAAATTTGTGGAAACCACCAGAAATAGCCATTTCAATTAATTTACATGAAAGAAAAAATAAATAAACAGCCGGCATTTCTGTAGACCAATAAAATAATAGAATAATAAACCCATGTGACAAGGACTTTGCAGCGTTTTTGTTCTGAAATAATGATAATGAAATAATGGCTAGCTGAGACTCGTTGTATGGATCTTTCGTCATTGCGTTAATTCCTACTTTATGCAACTGAATTAATTGGAAGAACAATTATGTACACACAAATACGTAGATATACGTAGTATTTGAAGAAGACTGCTGTGGGGGAAGTGATCCCACGATCTTCAGGCGGGTGCTACTGCCCTATGATAAACCCAGGTACTACCGAGAAATCAGATATTGAGAATGCTCGGAATGCTGGATTTATCGGAGGATAAATTGAATGCGACGATCTTTGGTATGTACTAATTAAACTAATGAAGAAGTTCTATTCACATGGAATAAATTGACATGACGATATTATTAGAGAAATAATCATACCGACGGTATCGTCTGAGACGTTATTGAATGCTGTATGAGTTGTATGCTGCAAATTTTAATGGCATTGTACAGAGTGGTTGTTGTGTTCTATTTTACATTGTTTCATTTAAGTAGGGTAATTTTAATACTACATGAAAATGCTGTGTGGATTGTGAAAAGGGTTAGGAAACTGCTACAAAAGGGAGCCAGTTTCATACAAAATCGATTGCAGGTTGCGCGGTCCAGAGAGAAGGAATCTGGAAATAATAACCAGTAGTGGATTTCTCAGAGACGAGATATTTCAGCTAAATCGCTACCGCTCGGGGGAAAAAAAATGTTCTAGAGAGTAAATTTGTTGGAGCGATGTACAGACGGTAATAAACGTAATGGATAGAGAAGGATATTGTGAAAACGAAGGGTAGGAAAGAACCGTTCGATACAGCAGGAATGTGATGGGGCTACCGGCTCGGTGTTCTACCGCTTCCTCCACCGCTCGATGTAATTCCCAGCACATCTTTCTCCGCCACTCACATTCATTTCAAGAGTCAAAATCCATTAGCGTGAAGGGGTTTTGCTGTTTGGTTTTTACTTGCTGTACCGGAATGGCGGGTTTCTGTGTTTGCCGTCTGTCGCTGAAGAAACGTTGAACGCAATTTTTCTAAATGAAAGACCTCGTCGATAGCTTTTCAGTTAAAAATTATAAAGTTACGGTATAAAGGGTCTACGATGGTCGGAAGTGGGTGGTGAAATTAAGAAGTTGTCGTCGTCATCGACATTCCACTTTATATATAAAGGGGGCTGCTACCCCCTGAAAGTTGTGATGTCACGATCTCCTTCAACCCTTTTTTTGCCTAACTACAAGGAGTTTGGCGCTGAATTTTTGGGGATGCCGAATCAGATATTGCGAAATTTCGCGTCATGCGCTTCCTCCATTCTTGAGTAAAAAAGAAAAAAGTAGCCGTTCAGGCTGCTTCATGTCTGACATTCCCGCTGGCGTCGCGGACTTGAACTGATTCGGTCAGAGCGTTTCGCTCGAGCTTTCCAACGCCTTTACCGCCCTCGGTTGTGACGGTGGGGATTGGGACTCGAACTGACGACCTCAGCAACCGTCCCAACCCTGACCACTAGGTGGTTACCAGCCTCTGGCTCATATTTTATGGTGGTCGGATTTTACAGGAGAAGACTTGGGTGACTATCCGGCGTCTGCACTTGCGTTAACGTGTAATCGATTATGATCAATCTCTCGATTACCTTTCAGGGTTCTTTCGGTACAGAGAGAACTTGTATATGTTCACAATGGACTGGAGTTGCTTGGGATGTGTACTTTTTAGTACAATGGGTTGTACCTTCAGCCTACCTCTTGTGGTGAGTGCTGCGGACAGCGTCGAAAGTTCTGTAGCAACAATATATTCTTCAACAACAAACTTCTTTTGAAGATTCGTTGAGAAGAGTATAATTTCAGATTGACCAACAAGTGTACGAACATGACCGTCATTACGATGTTCCTCCACACAAAACGCTTTGTTTCATAGCCTTCTACAGGGCAAGTTCACATCTGCCTCGAGTTTACCATTTCGCAATTCACGCTTTACCACAAAGTAAAAGCAAAATGTCAAGACCCCTTCTGCACACAGCAATCTCAAAGCTTCAGGGGAACCCCCGTCATGAATTCCATTTCGAAGCCCACGGAATTCGAGAGCTCACAAAGGCCTGCCTATGGAAGTGGCATACCGCGCTCCCTCACCTTGAGATCCCCTGCCTGACCCATTTCAGCCTCGCGACCTTTTCCGGTGTCTTTTACGGTTCTCTTCAAGAAAAGATTTTGATCTATTATATTAGTCACGCGCCAGGGAAAATAAGTCTCTAATGTTTCCATTTGGGTGTCGAGGAATGGAGAAGTTACCCCACTTTCAACGGCATGCTCAAGTCGACACCCAATAATATGTGAACCTCTGAAGTAATATGAATCTCTGTAGTAGCAACTCCAGTGTTCTAAGATGCTTGAATGGTGTGCGTTTGGTATAATTCATTGATTTGCTAAGTTGCTGTTCTAAATACTGGAACGATTCGAGCTGTTGTCACTATTATAAAGTCCATCATTGATATCTAAACCCTAATTAAATTAAATCTATTGCACTGAAAATTGACGATGCGCATTATGGCCAGTTTTTCCACGTTAAAAGATCTAGAATTATGCTGAATTCCGCAAGCCGAAATACTTGTTGATAGTACGTATCGGTACGTTAAATAGTACAGTACAATAAATTCTTGAATCCAGTGAATCCAAGGTTTCAACGAATAATTCAGTCATTCTCAAAGCATTTTCCAACTTCGGTTCCACGCATATAGCTAAACATCTCTGTGTAATGCCTCTGCCATGCAGTGAGTTTGTCAGTTGGTCCCCATAAGTTACAGCGCCAGCTGGAATTGCAAAACAACGACTAGCGGTTGAACAAAAATCCCCGACACTTCGTGAGTCATCCATGAAAGCGGGGAGCCGATGGATACGTAACCTGACGTCACGTGAGTTTCTAGTGAACTGCGACAAATGAGCTGGCAGTGAAGTGATCTGTTGGTTGGGTTGGGGTGAGAGTGCACAAGGTAGTTTGAAGTTGTTTTATAACAAGATCAAGAAGCGGAATTATCATGAGACATCTGAATCATGGAAGTATAGGTACATATACCTGCTGTATAACGTTGTGAAGTTTCAACCTGATTGTAACCAAAGGAGGAGCATGCCTGTTGCTTGGTTATGGTATCACTGTTGTACGTACCTTAATCTGTCTTTCTCTTCCGCCCTTTATTATATCTTTATTATATCGTCTGGCCCATGGGGTGAGTCATACGTTTTTGTCTTAGGTAGCGCATAATCTCCTATACGCGTGTGAGTAAACACGTGACTTTTTGGTGAGCGAAATAACCAAGTGCTGATCCCAGTGCGTGTGATTCACAGAGCTGTCAAAACAGTGAGTCACCTCGGGGTGAACTACTCCCCCTGCGAACAGCCTTTTTCACTACACTCCCGGGACTCCTGAGAATCTTTTATTCAGCCCGGCATCCTCACCTACCGAGCGCCCACGGCGATTTTCCCGGCAAGATAAGCTACTGTATAGAAAAACGAGCTTTACTCTCAATAATTCCCTCTTAACGAAGAAGAGGACGCGTGAATGAAATATTGTTCTAATAAAATAATTCCCATGACATCCGGAAAGATGAAACCAGCAAGCAAAAAATTAACATCTGTGGCCATCAAAAACTACAAATTACACTTCATTATAATATCAATCATTCTTCACAACATTCCAATATTTTTCTACGAAAATTCGCTTATAACAACCATTATCTTTTAGGCATTTCCAACTTTTTTCCCAAAAGGTAGAATATTCATAATGATACCCATCGATTTTACGGAAATCCATAAGAACAATCTTGATAGGTTGATTGTTGATAACAGAAGGAGAGGAGACTATTTCCATTGCAAGGGGCTCGTACATATTTACAGCCTTTTGGCTGTAGTAAACCTTGACTAGTTGCATTTTCGGTTTTCTGTTATTAGTAATCCTTTTTAGTCGGAGAGAATTCGCTTTGAAATTATTATGGCCCCATTCGTTGTGGAGTAGACAGTTCCCTCCAGTTACAGCCAGTATTCCGTTTTAATGTTCGCTTATGGTATTCCGACTGTCTGGCGCCCTAGAAATGGAGACTTGCCTTTCTCCGTGTTCTTGAAGTTGAAAAGTGAGAAAAGGTATTGTAGTTCTTTCAGCAAATCGAAGCACCTTTAATTTGTAGCATAGGAACGTTCTCACGTAAGCAACAATTACTTACCTGCGCAGTGGGTGTACAGTATTGGGAGTGTTCACTGTTGACACTTTGTGAGTACCTACCAACATTTATGAGTTACCCCAAAGTGGTGACTCCACTGTCGCTCCTGACTTAAATAATAACAGGACCTCCCCCACAGTCGTGCGACTACTAAATGCGGTCTCCGGTATTCTCCGCTCATTTGGTTGACATGAGGTCGAGCCTTGGTCTCACCTCCTTTGTTATGTTTAGTGGTTTGGCTTCGCTAAGATACGCCGTGCCCTCATTTAGGATTCCGCGTGTTCTTCCACCACGTAGTCCTCCCTTGTTCCCCAAGCTAAAACCTCCGCGTAGTTGAGTAGTTGAGGTTCAAACTCCCTGTCGAAGATCTTTCCTGGACGAGTAAAAAGGATAGGCGCTATTCCATGGATTCGTTATTAGAACATTGTCTGTACGACATTGGTTGTATTAATTTTTTTTAATTGTAATGCGCCTGCTAGTTACTATTTGAGTATTGAACTGCACGTGGAGGCATAGTCAGTGGTTTCTTGAATACGATAAAAGCTGCCTGAGTGCATGCCCACACAAAACGAAATTTATTCTAAAAAAAATGCCTAGGTACCGACTGCTATGCGCAAGCAACTCAGAAATTGAGTTTTCGGAATCCTACAACCTTTCCCTGCCCAACAGTGTTAGCTCCGTTTTATTGAGATTTTTAGGGCGTTAGTTCTATAGGGTTCTTGTTGTTAGTTCTACACGTGTATGTGCGATTAGGCGCTTCATGTACTGATCGTTATTTCATCATTAAGTTACCCTGTACTTCCCTCCAGGTCAGAAAACATCGTCCGTAAGGCCTTCTTGATTAAATGACACACACAGAACACACATGGAAGAGGTTATGGTAGATGATTTTGATTGATAATAATATGACTTAATTGCGCACATGCTTCATACTGTAGCTGTCGTTAGCCTACAGTTGTGCTCGGAATTGTGTTCCCAATACCAATCGAGCTATAAGTACTAAGAACGACCAGATCCATAGTTCTCCAGTTTTAGAAAACAACGGTGATATCAGTGTATGAATTATCCGAGGTCTTCGTTGTTTTGGTTACGACGAGGGCTTAGCAATCACAACTCCAGCCGTTCTGGTGGTTCTGCAAAAATCCGCGCAGAACCGGGAGATCACCTGCCGCCCTGATGAGTCACTTACTTCACGCGTGCCAAGCGCCCGGTCCGAGTTCCCGCTGACTCAGGCTCTTGGAGCGTTCGAGAAGGCCGTCGCTGGATGGACTCTTCCTCCTTCGGCGTCCTGTGCGTTCAGAAGAGCTCTGTAGAACTCCCGTCCTATTCGTGGTCGATTGTCAGCAGTAATACTGTTGCAACTATTTCCTAATAATCGTTACAACCATCCGATCAAAAAGCTGTCGGGTATCCTAGGTTTTGTTTACTTCAAGGAAAGATGCCCTAGCAACAAAGAGAGACAGATGGAGAAAAGAAGAAATATAATTTTATTTACATAGTAAGCACAGTTGTACGTACCAAAACATGGTTCAAATTCGGATGGACTGAATATCATGAACAGTGAAGCTAATTCAAACAACGACACGAGGGCTTGACTGAGCTATCAAATACCAGCTATTAAAAGAGAGCAAAAAATACCGTGGAATGGAAAAGTCTGGTAAGGTTTGCCCTTAACTCTCTAATAAAAGATAACTTTCCATTCGAACGGGTCTGAGAACTGCATAGACACATCCGATGAAATTTGGAAACAAGGATTTCACGCATCGCATAAACTAAAGGATTCGAGCATACGGATTGCCTGCTGAAGTTCCGAAAAAACTGAAATTTACGGTAGAACCGGAAACAACATAAAAAGGTTTGATGTTCTGTCGTAGGCTCGTATATTTTTGATACGTTACCGGCATGTTGCAGTATGTTGCAAGCATAGAATTATGCTCCCATAGTATAATTCGATGGTTGGACCTTCCCACGCACTATTTCTGCGGGCGAGTTAGCAAATTCATCGGTAATAGCGTTTATTTATTGAACGGGTTATCTCTATAAATAATCGATGAAACTTAACGGGGTCTGTTGTCCGGCGTGGGAGGTTCGGTTGAGGGGACCTTCATAAGCCCGGAAGGCGTAGTCGTAGTCTTGAGCGTTTCCGGTCGCTGGACAGCTGCGGTTTGTTGCCATCGCGTGCCGCCGCGAGGTACATCAGTTTTGCTGTTTATCTGCAAATTGCAGCAGCTGACGACTGCCCTGTCTCCTTAACCAATAGTCATTGTTAAGGCGATGTTGTCGAACCATATTTGGATGTGGCCAAAGGATAGAGGAAAAAGCAACCTCCATGATGGTACTGCTCCCGATGTACTCAGGTTACAGTATTCAGTGAAAAACTATACCTTGTAGTTCAAACGAAAATAACTATTCCCACTTATCCCAAAGCTTTTAAAAAAACTTCTTCAAAAGCTTTTAAAAACGCTGCAAAGTCCTTGTCACATGGGTTTATTATTCTATTGGACACAGCTACAGAAATGTTGGCTGTTCATTTATTGCTTCTTTCATGCGTAATAATCGAAATAGCTATTTCTGATGGTTTCCATTAATTTTGGGCCCTAAAACACAAATTAGGTACTTTTTTTTTAAACTATCTTTGATCATTGGTAGTGCCATTTAATCGTCTTGATCCACGTGTTGACACTTTTTCCAGGGTTATTATACAAACAGATGGTGATTTCAGACGATTTCCCAGGTTTTTCACCCATAAAAAATCAATTTTGGGAGCTGAACATTTGGTAGAAATCAATTTTCCCCTCTTTGGTCAAAATCGACTTCATATTCGGTCTTCTCGTCCAAAAAAACATGGAAACCGATACCTCAAAAGCTCATGTTACCAACATGTTGCTAAAACGCAAAAAGTACCTATTTTTACACACATTTTCACTCATAACACCCCTGGGTATATTCCGATCGGGCTGAAAAGTTTCGGGACACAACTAGGGCCCAAATGGAGCATGTGTGCGAAAGAACGACGTTTTTAGACCGAAAATGAAGCCGGTACACGTGATACGGCGGACGGCGTACGGCGGACGGCGGACGGACATTGCATTTTTTGAATCTAGGCACCTTGAAACGGAAAACAAAAAATTTTGAGGGGGTGTTATAAAAATTTTTTGCTGACCGAATACATAGGTAGGTGTATTATTCACAGAATAATGAACCAAAACTGATCTTCATAGAATCAGTAGGTACCTGCTAAAGACGTGCTTGTGAGATATGAGAACCATTCTAGGAACGCAGTTTTTGTTCCAGTTGAGAAATGTTTGCCAATCGAGGTACGAGTAGAACCTACCTACTCGTGTCTATGGGCTTGCCTCGTGCGAGGGCAGTAAATCCCTCGAACATCCAAGCGCATTGGCGTACATCACACAGACAGGTAGGTAGGTTCGTCACACACACAAATTGAGCCGACATAACTCCTACGTCTCCATTACAAAATCCCAGATTTCTCCAAAATTTCAGTGGTAGGTACCTACTGTAGGTCGAGTGGTTGAAAAAGTGAAGTTTGAGATCGAAAGCGAGCAGGTCAGGTTCAAATGAAAATGGTTCAAATTTTAGGATCTGCGATAAACAGAATCGTGAAAGCACGAATGAATAGCAGCAGTTTTAGTGCTTAGCGGTTTTTATCTCATAAAATAATCGTTTTTCTGAGAGGCTACAACTTCTACATTCAAGTTAAAACTGCTAAGGGACCGCTGCTTCGACCTCATAACAATATCAGCTGAATATGGGAAAGGCATGCACTGCTGATGTTGTTACGAGTATCTCACGTATATCGTCATGGGTACCTGCCTATTCGTAAACTGCCTCCTATGTACTCGTAGTTTTCCATCCTGATTCCAACCAAAAGTCCTGTTAAAAACAAAAATGCTAGGGGAAATTATATCACCAGTTAAACTGTAAGGACGTCGAAACGTTAGAGGTTGACGAACGAGCGAGAGTGGGTTCCCCATTAGATGAATCGCACTTCAGCCACCTATCCAATTCAGGAGATCCCCTTTCTGTCTCTGTCTCATTTACGAGGGACGTGTAGTTTAATATTGGATCCCTTCCATCTAAAATAGTCCTCACGCCCGCCCACAATTAGATTCCGTGTTCTAATTTGGAACGCCGTCCTGCAGTTTGCAGCAAGATAACTCTTGACTAGTTTGGACATTTTCGGTAGTTGAATTATGTTGCTGCTGCTGTGAGGCTGTAAATTTGGACCATAAAACCCAAATACTCAAAGTGATTGTGAAGTATTTGTCACTGGACCGTGTTCTAAAGGTGCTTAAAAATTCTCAGTCAGAGACTTGTTTTTAAATAATAAAAATTAAGCAATGTTTTTATATGCCTTCAGCAACAACAACAAAAATCAGAAGTTTGAATAACAATTTAGAGGTTCCAATAATCTGTGGAATTAGTTCACCAAGTTGGAATTAGCTTCTCTAGATAGGATTAGATGCTCTATACTCGTAGATAGATATTAACTTACACAAACTACGACACAAGTTTGAATTAGGCAAGGTCCTGATACTCGTTGGAATTAGCAAATCGCGATACCATCCTTTCGTTCTTGTTTTTCTCATCATTGTTTTTCCCAGTTGTACATAAGGAGCAAATTAGATCACATTCCATTGGGGGATGTAATTTTGCCAGGGCTGGTCGTTAGTACGCGAAACGTATATAAAATTACCATTTTATCAAACTATTATTGTGTTACAGGGCACTGAAAAATGAAGGAGTGTTTTGATTGTGTTATCAAACAATCTTGAAAATTTAATTTTAGGACGTTCTATGTTTTGAACTCCATTCTAGTTTTTCAGGAATTATAAAGGCGCAGTGACTCGAAACGGAACAGACATTGGAAAGGATCGTCCAGCAGTAGAGGAAAATGGAAGTAAAAACCTTAAAATACCTACGAAAATAGAGCCCTGGGTAGTTTGTTATTGAGAACCATTCTAACTTAATTAGAAAGAAAACAGCTGAAACATCATATTGGGAAAATTGGTTCAAAAACCAGACTTGACATAGTTTATTGGCTCGATGCCATTCACACGAGCGCTTGAAATAATTGGCACCCGTTCTCCGATAACTTTCGTATTATTAGCCGCATATTATTACTGCAAGACGTAGGTACGCACCTGCAGTTTCTATTCCACCTATTTTCTTGTTGTAGAAGGTACACCTTGAAACGAGTTTGCTTCTGTCACTGTTTCCTCATTCTGCCGCTGCTTCACGTCTCTTTGATGTTGCAAGACAAGGAGCTTTGTGACCACAGCGAACAGCTAGAATCTGGTATCTCGCTGCAGGCACTTCCGAGAGTCGAGATTTCTTTTGTAGTGCTCCGTCGTTTCCTATTTTTCTCCTTCGTTATTTTTCCATTTAAAGCCTGTGGTTCGTGAAACGCCGCTGGTTATCGCGATCATGAATGGCAAAGATGATGAATCGTCCAATCTAAAATTACTTTTAAAAAACATCCCGTAGAGTAATGCATGTATTACAGCGGACCTCCCTTATGGTGGTGTATAGATAGATCGCTCTCACTCTGTCTGTGCTCAAACACTCGCCGTTTTCGTACGCAAAGGTGAAGCATGGATCACAGATCTATGCTATGCTTCCAAATAAAATAATTATCACCATAACCGAAAGAGGAGCAGGGGTACAATTTTTGATCAACGTACCTAATATTCAAAAATCCAACCTGCGATGTAGAGCTGCTAATTTTTCACTGCGAAAGAATATTGTAATCAATATATATAATCTTTAACCCAGCTTCTCTCTCTCTCTCTCTCTCTCTCAGCCCTCCCCCCCTCCCCCGGTATTGCACAACCAGAACGATTTCTGTATCAAACTAATAAACAACCACCCAAATCGGGGTTGAGAATACGGGCAACGGAAGCAAGATCTGCAGAAAATTCCCCCTCCCGCCCTTATAGAAATAAATGTCACAATTCCGGCGACGTTGTGCACAACTAGACTGAGTTCTGCGTCGAACAAAAGAAGAAACACGTAAATCGGTTGAGAATTGCGGCCTGGGCCTGGACACAAGATTCTGTCACACAGACATGCACCAATGGTTTTTTTTTCCAGGGATTTGGATTCAGGATGGTCTGAAACGGATTTGAATGTGGTTCTTTCCATTCTCGGCTGCGTTTTGCCCTCTTCTGACCAGGTCAAATACAAAAGGACGTCTGACTACTGAGGGACGTCCTAATGATCAGATTCTTGCCTGTCCAATGAATTTACATTCTGCTTCGAGAACTCACGAAATTTTTATTTGTACAAAAAAAATGCTGTTCGAATAGGATTTACTAATCAATCATGATATAATATTTGGAATCAATAATTCATTCACAATTTCATGTGGAATTTATATGCGTGTATGATACATCAACTCACGGTCTTCACGGAAGTGTGTGATGGATTTTGGGGCCGGAAGATGTCGCGAAGACAAAGCCCATTCTAACAATATGAATAAAATATTAGATTTGTTCCTCAGCTTTTATATTTTAAAATTCAAATCCCACCAGATCCATGTGGGACGGACACCCACGTGTGAACCTCTGGTTTTCTTTTCTCTAAGCTAGTAACAGATAACAGTGATGATGTTTGCGATTTGTGTTGCTATGAATGTTGGTGTATTCGCGTATTAGTGCTGGGTTTTTTCGCCCACGCTGCCATTTGGCACGCGGCCCAATCATGTATCGGTGTCTACCTAATCATAGTTGTCTTCGAGATAACTCTATCAAGCCCACACGCAAATTCTGTAAGGGGTTCCAGCGAAAGAATCGTTCCATTGAGGGCTGCTCTATGATTTTGTTGCTGCTGAGAGGCCTTGATTTTGACTACTACTGTTGTGGTTCACATACTCTTATTATACTCAGGTGTGGCTGTGATGTCTGATGTGACCTCCACAAAGAAGTTATCGATCGTTTTGTATTTAATGGGAGCTAGCTAACAGATTATGAAAGGTTATGGATATCTAAAAAAAATGGATGTTCGACTTTGAATTGTAGTTTACTACAATGTAACCTGCGGCGTCCATCGAAAGCCCACCACCGTGTTTCTTAGTAAATGTTGTCTTCCGATCTTTTTTCGTTTTAGTTTATACCTCTTATATTGCATCCGAGTCTGCGAAGCAGCGGAAGCCTTGTGTTCACTTTCGTGAGCCAAAAAATTTTTGTCTTCAGAAATCAAAATTTCCACTTGCATTTTGCGTTTCAAAGCCTACTGAACAAATTTGGTTCCGTGTCTGTCGGTCTGTGAGTCTGTGAGTCTGTCCGCATTTCCTTGTTACAGCCATAACTTCCACGATTTTGAATTGATTCAGCTCAAATTTTGAGGGATGGTGCGGATAAGGCCCCTTGAGGTCCCATACAAATTTCAACATGATTGATCCAGCGGTACGCCCTGCGCATGCGCTAACGTTAAATTCAACAAACACGCATAACTTTCACAATTTTGATTCAATTTCGCTCAAATTTTCAAGGGTTGTTTGGACAAGGCCTAGTGAGTTCCAGTATGAATTTCAGCATGATCGGACCCTCGGTGCGCTCTGCGCATGCGCTGGCGTGAAATAGGTTCAATTTCCTTGTTACAGCCGTAGTAACCAAAGATTTCACCCAATTTCAATGTAATTCTCAGGGATTAAGCGGGTAGGGCCCATTGAGGTCCCATATAAAATTCAACATGATAGAGCCAGCGGTTCGCCCTGCGCATGCGCTCTGTCTGTCTGTCTGTCCTTCTATGCACGGCCAAACGGCTCGACGGATATTGACCAAATTTGGCACGAATATCCAGTAGGCTCCCAAGTTGTGCAACGTCGCATTTTCAATTCCCTGACCATAGCGGAACTATGGTCGACCATGGTCAACTCCTGAATTGCTCAACGGATATCGACCAAATTTGGCACGAATATCCAGTAGGCTCCCAAGTTGTGCAACGTCGCATTTTTAATTCCCTGACCATAGCGGAACTATGGTCGACCATAGCGGAACTATGGTCGACCATGGTCAACTCCTGAATGGCTTGACGGATATCGACCAAATTTGGCACGAATATCCAGTAGGCTCCCAAGTTGTGCAACGTCGCATTTTTAATTCCCTGACCATAGCGGAACTATGGTCGACCATGGTCAACTCCTGAATGGCTTGACGGATTTTGATAAAATTGGGCACAAATACCCGGTAGGGTATGGGATTTTTCCGTCGTTTGTTGGTTCCACGATACTGCGTACAGCGAATCTCGGATAGCGAGCGAAGCGAGCGGTCAGGCTAGTTATGTATAATGGACGTAATGTATTATGGAAGTCATGTTATGTATAATATGTATATTTCATGTAATGTTATGTAATGTTACGTAATGTAATGTAATATGTATATTTAACGTTATGTAATGTTATGTAATGTAATGTAATGTTATGTTATTTTGCTTCCGAGTCTGTTCTATTTTATAATGGGTCACTCTGATTGTGACGAGGAAGCTCCTGTGCCATCACCTTGGCAGTGTATTTTTCGGCTGCTTTTTATAAGCATAGTCACACGTTAACAGGGATATGTAAACTCTCCATGCATTGCGCTATCGTTACATAGCTGCATCGTTCGTATCTCATTTCACTTCATCTCTACATCAGGAAAAGGAATATACTCGTAGATACAGTTCTTGACAGAATCTGACTGCAATTTAAACGGAATGGAAAGTAGGTGTAGTCATTGAATGCAAATAAAATGTGATGGAACCCAAGAACTCTGTCATTTCTTGTCAATCCTTTGTTGAGAAAGTATTGCTGATTAATGGTCAAATTTAATGCCCATGAAGCTAATTCAGCCAATATATAGTGCCATTTGTCATTCATATTGATAATACAATGTGGATTGTTTCAAGTTGCATAACTAACTTTGTTTTCTCCCATTTCAGGTGAGTTTTCCGGAAGAATGAGCCACTTATTTTGTACCATGATACGTGAGTAACACTTGGTGGCCTTATGGTCAGCACAAATATGAGCTATCATTCGGAAAACATCTTGAATGTTTAAGGGGAAAATGTATGATAATATCCCATCATATCCATGTAAGTTAGAACACTAGCGTTCATCTAAGCATCTTGAAAACTATTCCTTTCAGAACTACTCATGCAAAGAGAATGCTTGGCGTCAGTCACAATCCCGAAAGGGAAAATTCTGTTATAAGCTCCGGAGTTTTTTCCCTTGATGTCTCATTCGACATGCACCGTGAATCTAGCCGATGGCGTGTTAGTAAACCAAACCAGAGTTTCTTCAAGCACGTTCTGTTTAGGATACGCTTCATGGAAGTGACCTTAGAAGCTGCACCTAATGAGGAAATCTTATTTACAAAATAAGTCGAAAAAACTCTGTTTTACTGTGTTGTTTATGAATGAAATGTAGTAGTTATGAAAACATCCAGAAATCTTCAGGTGGGAATTTGAACCCACCTCCTTTCGATTATCCAGATCGGGTTTGTAATGAATCAAAGCTAATCAAAGCTGTTTGATAAATTGTGATAGTAATAACCATATCTTTATGGTTCCGTGAATCTTCGTGTCAAAGAGCAGTAGGTAATCTGCGAGGAATGAAACACTCGACTGACCTTTGTGGAGCACGAGGTACGAATAGTATTCCAAGTCAGATGTCCAATGCGTCTTCAGCACTACTATAGTCTGCTTAGTTGCCCAGTGATTATAATACAGGTGCATGTGTGCGCTGATGTATCAGCGCAGTCAAATTTTTAAGGATACGGCCTTTTCATTAGAGTACTTACCCAAGTCAAATCGGCCTTCCGTACGAACGTTCTGAAAGTTGTCTGCTTGTTTGTGGTTAACATAAAAAAAGTGTATTTCAGAGAAACATGTTTGCGTAGGGGAGCGTGTGCAAATTAAGTTAATTTATGCAATAGAATAATCAAGCCGGATAAGCTGTTCCGGGCTCGGTTACGAATTCATTATGAACCCGACCGGAATGGAAACTCACACTCTGTTACCATTTATTTATTCGCTTCAATCCAACCAATTTCTGATTGATCGATGAAACTAATCTAATCGGCTGAAACACTAATTACTCAGCATCAGTCCACGTTGTCTTCCAATTATGTGGGTATCGCCAATGATATGTACATGGTTGTTGGAGTAATATCCAAAATTATTCAGTGATGCTTTTAATGACGTTTCGCTGTACCCCACCGCCCATCCTCTGTACTCACGTCAAAGTAGCTCCAAGGGTGTACTAGGATGACCTGCAGTGTTAGTTATTTATTTTATACCCATTTCATTCGTCAAATACAATTATTTCATTACGTTGATATGTTAAAAACAAACATCCGCTTTTTCCAGCTTCCCATCCGCCTGGTGCCATCCAATTATCATACCAACTAATGTTGAGGTACCTACCGACGAATCTTTGGCATATTCTCCAGTTTGACAAGATTCATCCCGAATGCAAAATTCCTATCCTTTCATCTTTCGGGGCCTTAAGCATTCTGGGCACATAATTTCGGAACAAAGTACAGAAATGCCTCTGCACTTAACTAGCTATTAGTTGCTGAGTACACCGCGAAATTTGCATACAATGCGCTTAGCATACAATCCATCCTAATTGGAGTGGCCCGTTTTCACTCGATATCTGGAAGTTGTGATCGCATGGCAGCTTAAAAAGTAGTTGTCAGAAATACGTAACGTATCAGTAGGTATAATTTGTTTTTACGCGTGAATATTTCAGTCAGTAAATGGCTGGAACTTCCTTCATTTGCCCGAAAAATATTGCAATGCATGTTCGTATGTTTATTGATCTTCCATTTCCAACTTTGACTGGGTATGGTATTTCACTTTACAAAAGCTCAAATTCCATTGGCTTCGATCGTTTAATCCTGTTCGTTATGTCGTGACTATTTTTAGATTCATTTGCCAACTAATTTATTGCTTACTCCACTCCCAGTCAACACGCCCCCAAAGATAGGCGGATTAGTTCCGCGGTGTATTGGTGGTGAATCAATAAACGGCATACCTACACAAGATGTATTCGAAACCCTAACATGTAGGTACCTGTCATTCTAATTCTGTTTTGTACTTGTTCAAGTCCCATAAAAGGAATGAATCCAGATAATGAATATAAACTAATTTTAGTAGTTTTTCGTCACATAAAATTCATTTCTACGTTTTATAGACAATTTTTGAAAAGTTTTAGAACTTGTAGGTGGTCACGTTTTTGAAGTTCCTGCCTTCGAATCTGTTACGCATTGTGCTTGAAAACTGCCCTGATTCACGTCCTTTTTAGAGATAATGTTAAATATCTTTATCTGGAAATTTTTTGTACACGCCTCATTTGGGCTTCCGTGGTGTACATCGTGTGACTAAATCCAAACTAGGTGGAAACATAATATGTTTATGGTATACCTCTTTCAAGGAACAATTTCTTCCTTTCGGATTTTGAGAAAGAAACTTATCCCAACATTTAAAATTAATTTACTTATTAAACGGACCACAAATGTTTGGTATCTGGCTTGTTGCACTGGAAAAAGGAGGTGATAGTAGAAAATTTGTTCATGTTTAGTGGAGTAACCTCCCCGAACCTCATAATGTTCAGCACCTTCAAGAACAATGAGAATATACGAATATATTAAAACGTACCTTCATAATTAGTTTAAATGCTGTTGGTTAAGTCTACTACTCGTAATAGCTCATCAGCAATTCACGCAACTATTATGTTAAGCAAAACTGTTGCCTGAAAGTTATTAATTAATCAACACTTTCGTACTAGAAATTCTTAACGCGCCGTATTGATAATCATTTTGTTGGTATCAAATGAGTTTCTCGCGTTATGCAGTTGCGGTCCTCTCCATAGCGCGTGAGTAATTTTTTTAATTCTCCGATGACGTCATAATTGAGTTCACATGGCGAGGATTCACATAATTCTGTGTGAATGAACACAAGTTCAATCGAATATATTAGGGCGCGTGAAAAAATTAACCCCATTTTGTTGTCTTGTTATAAAAATATGGTTATTTATAAATAGAAAGCCTTTTCTCTATCTTGATGTGTCATGTAGTAGCAACTGGATTTTTTCGTGGGAATTCAGAAACTTCTCATACCAGACAGAATTTAGATTGTAACACCTAGGCAGTTAGTTCGTCGTATAGTTAAATGGGCGGTGGAAGTATGCGAATTGTGGGAGGACGAACTTCCGAAAGATTTAAGCAGATTACAACCCTCGTCGCAAGCAGGGCATTCCCTCGATTCAAAGTTTGCGAGCTCTCAGGGGGTTACGATCTTCACCCCGGAAATCGATGTGACGCCCCTCGACCTTCCTGGCAGCCTCTCACCAATTTATTCGGTGAAACGAGTTAGGACCGGCGAAGGGTGAAAATTCCGCACGTGGGCAGGCGAGTTCCCCAACACTCGTCCGTACAGCATGGAATATGATTGGGACAGCTCCAGTCTTCAGACCAACCCCAGTTCTCTGGCTAAAACTTTGCCTTCCGGATCTCGGTCCCCCAGCTCCAATGGCACGGACCCAGAGATTTCGTTTTATTCACTCTCCCATGTTCATTTCTACCCCTGTTCCTCCACCAAGTTATCCCAGACCCATCGAAAATCCCTTGAGCCAAGTCACATAGACTTTTCCCGTCCTCCGCCTTCGGGTGGAAATAATTTATCTTCCGCCAGATACACTGGCCATTAGCCTCTATTCAAAGAACTGCTCCTTGCAAACTATGTCCCTGCCGTTCAGGGGACGTTCAACTCTCGTTAGTTTGAACGGCTGAAAAAAAGGGATGGAACGAAAAACTCCAAATAGCCTCGAAATACGTAACGACCATATATTTTCAAAACTGGCCGAAGTACCTATTGAAACAAACAGTGAGTGATGCGGATGCCAATTAGTGGGATGTACCATTTATGAGATGAGTGGTGATTATGAAATATTAATTCAATGTGCCTATTATATTGATTAAAATCGTTAAAGTCCATGGTCCGTTTTATGCTATTTGACGACGATAGGCTCAGCCGGGCTCGATTTCGATGTGGTTGTTTGGTTCGATGTGCGCATCAGGTGAAACTTGAGAAACGTAGAGCGTATGTAGCATACTATAGTATGTGCATTGCTAGTCGAACCTGAAATAAATGTTGCACTGGATTTCACAGATTACGAGTACCGAGGCTGAAATGGCCGATGGCTGTCTCGTTCGAGGCTGAAATGTTGCCTTGACGAATTTACTTGCAGGCTTCCTGATTAGGTACGGACGAGTAAATGTTCATATATGGTGAACCTACCAACAGACTGGTGTTCGCCCTTAGCTAATGTCACTAATTATCAGAGTGAAATTTACCATCTGGTTAAAATGATTTCGAGCAAGGTTAGAGCAAGGACAAATTGACTGTCAAGACCTAGAAGTCAAGTTTCTGTAGCCTGTCCATTGTCGAAAGGTGTTGAGAATTTTGATCTTAATTGAGTACGGGAAGTGAATACTGTGAAAAAAAACGCTGCAAATCCCTGCACAACGGTTTATTATTTTGTACAGAATACCCTTCTGTTACAGATCACAGGTCTCTGTATAGATAACCCGTCTATATAATATAATGTACTATTCTATACGCATTATGTAGATCGCAGATCCTCCGTAGGTTAGTACCTAACCCCGTACTCGTTACTAGGTAGGTACCTACCAAAATCATGAGTTGAATGTTGCTAAAATAATTCTGTCGATGACAAACAGTAACTAAAATGGCTAAAAGCCACGCTAAAAGAAACGCAAGTAATGAAGTTCTGAAGGGAAATTTTGAGGGGGGGTAAAAAAATTTTTTTCGTGCTCGATTCCAAAGGTTCATTATTGAAAATAATAAAAATCTAAAGTATGTTTCTATGACAGAATACATCCATTTCGCGAAGTTTGAAATGGGATAGAGTTCAGAGGCTGTTGATTAGGCTTCAGCTGATCCCCCCCCCCCCCCCCCCCCCCGATTATTCTCCTAACAGCTTTCTACAAGGAAGGACTAAGTCTACGGTTTCACTACGTTTGTCTGTTTTATTATACGTCCATTCTAAGATATGAAAGTCCCTATCTTATTTAAGTGACCGTATCAACTCGAGGCGACTAGTGTTTCAATCCCTTCCAGTTGCTTAGAGGTCGATGGTTCGCCAGTCGATGCTATTCCTGTATATCTATGGCTTGTAGCATGTTTGTACATCATAGCTCATGGTATAATTCGTAGCCTCATTGGTTTACAAGGCACCTGTTGCTCTTGAACCTTCCACTATCAGCGGATTACACATGTAGAAATCCAATCACGAACTTCATGTTCTTCCTCGGCATATTCCCCTAATAAGAAACCACTGAAGTCCCGTCCTCTAACGTGATGGGGACCATCTGGCCCCAACTGACATAACATCTCTCTCAAACCTTCGGCCCTTCTCGCCTTTGAAAACTTCCCTCCCTTATTAGGCCATCCTGAGGAACTTGGGTTCGCCTTGACACTTGAATGATAACGCAATTTAATGGCCTCCAAAGCTCACTGTCTTCACTGTGATCATTGTTCACCGATAACACCTTTCCTAGTAGGGGTGCGTTATGACAGTGCTATACGTCAGTGGAGTTTATCAATTCAATATCAGAATTCTTGAGCTGTAAAAGGATGATCAAACACGAAGAAGGTAGCACCTGCACATTGCCTTTACTACAGTAACAGTTCCATACGGCTTTTCCTTGCAAAGAGGTTCGGATAAACAATCTCAGTTGATGGTGACAGGCCCTGGCCTAGAACCTCCTTCTATATCTGTATCTGGTTGGCAGGTCGAAACGTCAAAATATGGGTGGAACTGCGCTCACTATTATGGGACAGGTGACTCATGTACTAAGGTACCTTATTTATGTACATATTATTTTTCTAAATATGGAGTTGCCATCAAACTTTGTGCTCAAACTTGCTTGATGAATCGATGCTCAATCGATTCCTGCTTAATCCCCCCCTTTCAGTGTTGCACAGTGCACACTCAGAACTGTTTGCATTGCAACCACCTACGCACCCCTATCCGGGTTCATTATACTACGATAAAACACAGAACCACTCGTCTGTATTTATGTAGATCTGCAATTTCCCTTCAGCACTTGCAGTTGCAGAGTTGTAGGTACGATTTTAGTTCACCAATATATTTTATCAAACAGTTTATTGGCTCAATTCTATGGTAGGTGCCGGACATTTTCAACGCACCAAACAACGCCGTTGCTTTCGAAATCGATCTCCGGTCGGTGGGGCTTTGTGATAAGTCATAGCGGTACCCAGTGTTGAATTAGCCGCCGATGAGTCAGCCAGGTGATTCGCAAGGGAACCCCGTTTTTTTGCTTCTGTTATCTTGAATCACGCCATGTTCCGGACCTTATACGCTGTGTCATCACTTGTCACTTTCCCTAGCCGCCACCTTCCTGACAACGTTGTAGTCGGCGATCTTTTGAAAATTACTCTTGGAAAACTCTTGTCAAGTTATACAGTTATTGTCGGTCGGGTAGGTGTTTGAAACCGAATTTCAGAAGCCTGTGCCTAGGTCACATCACACGAATATTTTGGCGTACATGAGAGAACGCTAGAGATGGTTTGATGCAAAGATTTCCGTTGCACTTGCAGGTTTAGGTCCTGTTTGGTCGTTTTGCGGGAAAGTTTGCATGCTCGCGTCGACGTACGAGAGTAATGGTCGCCCTTATCTGATCGGCTCCGGCCGAAACTTGTCTGACTCATCCGACCAAACCCTTGTGAGTCACCTTATCATAAATCTCCGCAAATTCTCATCACTGCCGCAGTTCACCTTCCCCTTATTTTATTTGTTCCGTTTCATGTTTTAAAGCCAGTAAACGCCATCTTCATAGCTATTTACTTATGGACACTCCCGGTCTATCAAGTCCTCGAATCCTCGGATATTTCCTATATTAGCACGTAATCAATCGGTCATCGGCATTATACGTGTTTTGGCAAGCCGCTGAACAGATCCCAATGGATTGATTCCATTTTCGAGATATGAGTACGGAATTATAGGTGTTATCAAGAATCCGCAGCAATGATCATTGTTCAGTGAAATACAGTGTTCTATCTATCAAATGCAGAGTTCTATCTACCAATTTATGTACCTACCATCTATGCAAGCTTTCGTCTTTAGTAAGTAGCGTCCAACTTCAGACTACCAAACAATCGAGAATTGAGTTACTGATCACCCGAATTCACCCATCAAGCCAAGCAGCTTCTTAATTGCTATTCCATCATCCTTGTAAAGTTCTCTCATCGGTTGGGTCGTTCTCAACTTTTTACCGACAGACCGCTCAAGGGGACGAGGAGCTACAGCAAATTAAAGAGTAAAGTTTTAATTAATTTCTATTCCCAGACAGATTCGAACTCCTTTGATTTCAAGGGAGTGAATTATTACGGAGCTCTTGTTTGCCTTCCTTCCGACTTTTTCTCAAAACAACGAACTTTCTCGATGAATGTTTCTAGCACTTCTAGGACTTTTAAAAGTTCCGTGTCGAGTATCATTTCAACTAGCTGCCTTCAAAAATACTTGATAATGAAATTTTTTCAATAACCTGGGTCTCAAGAAAAAAAAGTTTTTATGTATTGAAGCTTGCGGCAATGGTATATTTAATTGGGATTAGATTTGGTAAATCTATGTCTTTCTTCTTCGAATCTCTTGTAACAACGAAGAAGAAATTTCATATTCGTGGGTTTGAAATCATAATTAATTACATTTTCTATTGCAGTATAAGTTGTTGTTCATAGTGAATATTCGAAAGTAACATCAAAAGTAACATTTTTTAAAATAAATTATGCAGACGTGAAGCATTTTTATGTGCGTATTATAAGCAATTGTTTTGAGTAGCTGGTTATTCTCGTTCATCGTTGGATGGTGAACTCAGTCAGTGGATGAAGGACCAAAGGTTCTGGATGATTGCACGTTTCTGTATTTGTAGGATTTTTCTAGGCGGTTTCTGTTCTGAATTGAAAAACATTGGAAAGTGCAAAATGCTGTAAGTTTCTTGGTGGACACGAATAATTCATCTCCATTGAAGCTTGGAGTTGTTCTGGAAGGTCTGAAACTAAGCACCGTCTATCTCTGAGGTTCATCAAACTCTTATCAATAGATTTGAAATGTATCGGTGGAACCAGTTGAGTGTTTTTCGTTCCGGTCGTACGAGCGATATAGGCGTGTAGTGGGCGAAGGGTGACGTTTTTTTGAACTAGTCTCATATACCTTTGGAAGATAATGTCAAGATGAGAACGGAGAAGGCATAGGCCACAGAAGATAGCACTACTCACCTTATCCACATCCATTAACGTGGAATGCGGGCAACTTACTACCTACCTGTAAGCATTATTCGATACCTAGTATGTGTGTTGTACGTGTTCGAAAACTACTGATTCCTTCATGTATCAGTGCATACCTGACAAAAGATTTTCAGTAGAGGGTCTACTGTAGACGGCACAATAAGATATTATGTAATATATCCTGTACCACATAACCTTGATTCATTTTCTATAAAAAGAGTTTTTCGAATTATCATGAAAATATCAGGATATAATCAGGAAAGTATCTGGTTCCAAAATACTACCACCTAATGAACGGTTGAACTGATCTGAACTGGAGGCTAGCTGATCACTGCCTTCTCTTAAGTGGGAGTTGTGTTGTTTTAAGACAGTCATTCCGTTATGCATACAAAAGTTGACCGGGATACACAATATTAAAGGATAATGCGAGGCTCATATCGGTAACGCTGACGTTAATTCCAAAATTAGCAACCCATTTCACGAGCACTACTAATCTTCAACGTACCTACTCTTTACTCACCGCGAAAGAAGAAATTAGCGAAAAACGTTACAGGAGACGAGGCCAAGTGCTCGTACAAGATAAGGAATTCTTTTTTCGATTTTTTTTGTTGTTGTAGGAAGGAGGGAAGGCTACAAATAAGGCTCTGTTTGGTGACGTGAGTCAACGCGCAAATATGCGACACGTAGAAGGAATGGAGAAGAGTGAAGAAAAATCACGTACGAACAACGCACTCAAGGCACCAGACGTCAAGTTGAAGAAGGCAGATTACACGGAGTAGAGATAGTCGCTCGTTCTCGATAAGCTCTGCCTCCGGATGTGATAATGGAATGAACATTAATACAAATGCGGCAACTAACCACTTCTCATGAATGATACAGCAGAATTAAATTCGTCATAGCTTTTTAACCGTTTTGAGATAGCAAATGTTGCAACTTTCGCTAGTAGCAAATGTTGTGGTCAGTCAATCAAGAAGCAAGAAACTGATGGTCACCCTGGCAGAAACATGCAAAAGGCTGTGGCTTTCCACGAAGAAGTAGTTGAACTTCGTATTATAAATATAAATGGAAGAACGATTGGACTCCTACTAATGGAAACTACCTAATTGTTTTGGTTGCATTCAGAAACCATTTATTTTAATAATAATTATAGTCTGACCAGATCTAAGAATGTTAATGATATTGCATTGTAAGTAGGGACTTGGGCGGAGCAGTTTTGCGGTTTCCGTGATTCTGAATTCCACGGCACTGTGAAGTGACACCTTTCGAGCCTTCGAACTTATTAATGATGCAAGAAAAGGAGGGCAGACCTTGACTCTGCAATTGGCAGGGAGAAGAAATACCTCGAATTTCCATATTTTACCGTTCTGAAGTGCATACAGTTGAAGTTGTTTGGATGATGAAATTTGCTCATCGGGTAGGCTGCAATGAATTTTTGTCATCAGCTTTTTCCGAGCAAGTGATGATGAAAATTACGGACTGGATTTTCGTACCCTCTTGGAGAGAAGAGTAAACACGCAAGGCAAAAGAAGTAGTAGGGAGGGTAGTGAGTTCAAAAATGACAGGGCACTTGTTGACTTGAACAACGAGTTGAACTGTACCGTGTTCTGCTTTGCTTCCAAGGGAGGGTGATGCAACAAGATGTCGTCTCGTTAGTCTTTTGAACATAAGCAAGTTGTCAGCGTTCACCTTTCCTAGGTTGACCATTCGTCCGAAATCACCCAGATGTGTGCGAATTTCTAAGACAAAACACTCGTCTAGGGAAATTTCGGGAAAAGGGGGGAATATCTGGACTAGGTCGACCTTCTGAAGATGCGGTAAAAGGCATTCTAATTAGTAAATACTTACAGAATCAGAAAAGTTTACGATATTCGAATGAGGGCGCACGTTGATAATAATACCTAGGTACCAGTTATTGTTGGCATCGATATTATGATTGTGACGTAGGTATGCAGTATTTGAAATAATTCATGGATGCAGTTTTACTTCGATGCTCAGGTTTTTCCACGTAGTAGTTTTCAGTTCGGGCCACAATTTTATGGTCACCGACAGGTTTGGTCTTCTGATGAGATCGTTAGAAAGGATTGCTGTGTTGTCAACGCATTATGAAGTGCCGCAAGGTGGCGACACATTTTGGAGTTGCCTAAAAGAATTTACTAAGAGGGGCAGGTCGTATAGCGGGGCTGGCCCTCCTGGATCCCGAGAATCCGTTGGAGAGGGGATGACAATAGTGGCAAGGCCGGGAATGGCTTATATCTTCTCTTTCAAGGTCGTCGAACTTTCAGGGATCAACCTCGCTTCTTCACTGTTTTATAAGCGGGGTTCCCTGCTGCGTTCCCGGTAGCTCAAGGAAATCTTGTACAGGCAGTCTCTGAAGTTTTCGCTCCCTACTAAATCAAATTAACTAAGCAGATAACCAAGCAGACTGAATCGCTTGCCTAATATTGCAACTGGGCAGTTTATATCTACGCCTCGGAATGCCAGAGTAATGAATTTTTTTGACGTAGGTACCTGTAATTTAGAAATACTTCACATTTACTGACGAGCCACGAACGAACATAATTATTACTTCTCCATAACGAGACAGACTGTTTTCTATAGTGTTTATGGTGTTACGAAAATTATAGCTCGGTTGTTCGGAAATCCTAGTTTTTTAATTTTTCATTGTTTTCCCCATTTTAACGGCGTAGTTGCTTATTTACTGTATCGTAATTGCATGATAAGCGAGCCCATTGGAACACCATTGCCAGGCAATCTCTATCAAGCTCGCCTTCTTTCATATATTTTTCTGAGGGGAAAGCAAAATAAACTGCGTAAGAGCGGAAGAGAAAAGACTGGGACGAATTTAGACATCGCGCTGGTTAAAAATAGTCCGTAGAAAACGAGGATCAAGGGCACACGCCAAACGTGACGCGGGCCAATCAATTTTTCGGGTGGCGAGACGGAACGCCCCGCCCAAACCAGGGTCAAAAGGCCAACCGGCGCGGCGAATTTTCAATTTGTTGTGACCCAATGTGATCAGAGTAGCGGTGCAGTTGCGTTAGAGATATTAACATAACCCTAAATTACATTCATATAGTCGAGATTAGGAAGGTCTTGCGTTCAAATCCTGCCTGGACCCAATATAATTTTCAGTTTCTTCTCTTCCACGTCTGCTCATCGCACACCCACACCTGTCCCTACATTGATTGTTCCTCAAATACATAAATGTTCCATTCCACTGTTGTTTGACTTCTACGTAGTTATCCTAACCCAACAAGTTGTACATCACGTGGAGCCTGAATAATACATTTTTCGAGGTAAATAGCTCCCTCTGAAGACTATACGAAAGCCCGTGAAAGTCTTGAGGAATGAGTAATGCGATGCTAATACCCCCGTAACACATCTCGACAAGGCTCGGATTGAGGGAGCATGGTAATTAGACGTCATTAAACAAAACGGGTGGTTCACCGGGAAGGCAGTGAGGGGAGTATCTGGGTGAACCGAAGACTCGAAGTTAAGTGGGCTTCTTGAAACGACGGAATTTTCCTTGGGATTATCCTGTATCTACTTGAAATGAGCTAACGTCGTCTACTGTTAAGTGTGTTAAAATTACACCAAGAGACGTAGTAGGTGTTCCGTGGATAAGCTGATTGACAACAAAAGACGCGCATGGTTCTATCGTAAAGTCGTAGAGTTGTTGTTCAAGTAGGGATTGGTCACACATCTATCACACACCGTGCATAACATCTAACTCAGTGGTTCTCAACCTTTTTAAACCTGCCCCCTTTAGGAGTTGAATATTTTTCAACTTTGAATATTTTTCAAAATCCTTAAGTTTGGGTGTGGAAAGGGGGGGTGGTTCCAAATAGTAAAATTCGAATTAAAGGAATAATGTACCTAATTGAATATACGATTAAAACAGAACGTAATTTACAAAAATAATAGTACTTGTTAAGAATGTAATACAAACAGCTGTGTGTGGGATTGTTGTGGTTCAGAGCTAATTTCTTAAAATGAGTTTCAATGTTAGTGAGATGAAGGCTCAAGTCTCATTTACTAGATGTCGAGTCGATTTCTTTTAGCATGGGCCCACCGGCCGAAAAACGTCACGACATGAAAAAGCGACCCAAAAAAAAACGTTGCTGGTATCTCATCAACTGTTTCGAATTTCTCTCGCGACGTTCTTCCTTCTCATCGTCGTTGCTCCGTTGGTACCAGACATTCCGTGGAAATTTCGGAGAGGTATAAAAATAGGTGGTGAAAGGGAGGTTCCGACATAACTTTCAACCAGTACGGTTGTGAGATTTTCTGTAATTTCCCGGAAAAAGCGTGGGTAAAAATGGATTCTAACATCAGGACCTCCATTTAAGACCCCCTAGAACACAATGCAAAAATCTCCATCAAAATCTGTCCAGTCGTTTGGAAGTGTTCACAGTAAACTGTTTCATCAAAGCGATTTCAATATTCTATGCAGGATACTATTCACTATTCTTATCCGACAGGATTAAAAACTGGCAAATCACAACAAATTTCGTTTTTATGAAATTGTTGAAATTGCGAATTGATTCCATTGAATTTGACGAATTTATCGGTCAAGTAAGCAACGTCGATTATAAATTGTAGCTAGGTATCAGCCTCTCAGATGTACCTAAATACATCTCAAGCACAGAATCGAAAAGATTCCTGAACCTTTTGAAGTGTTCAGGGAGGCGCCTTTTGAGAGTCAATATATGAACACGCTCACCGCCCCCCTACCGCCCAAAACAAGTTCGCCGCCCCTCAGTATCCCTCCACCGCCCCCCCGGGGGCGTTATCGCCTCCGTTGAGAACCACTGATCTAACTGATAACCAAAGATCTTTAAACATTATCATTCCCAATCATGAGTCTTGAAACATCTTAGAATGTTGAACATATTTCTCAGGATCCATACAAATTCAAAATCATGACGAAAAATCATAACGAGGCTTTTTGTTTTCCGTTGCAGACGTATTCGGGTCTCTTCTGTGTCGTGGTCAACCCCTATAAGAAGCTGCCCATCTACACGGAGAGGATCATGGAGAAATACAAAGGAGTCAAACGACATGACCTCCCACCTCACGTATTCGCCATCACAGACACAGCCTACCGTTCTATGCTGCAAGGTTAGAAACCCAAGTTGAAAATAATTTATTATTTTACATGCATTGTGTTGAAGGGTATTTGTCTCTTGACGAGACCGTCCTATACTCTTGACTAGGTCCAGTACTACAACACAGGTACTATCAGCTTCCTCATTTTCAGTTCCAGTTATGGTCACTGTTGATTTAGCTTAATTTGCAATCCTGTGCTCTTCGTCGTTCCAGTTTCTACAGAACTTGCTGAATCTGCCGCAACTTTCTTGTACCCAGGCCACATCTTGACTGATTTCCACAGTTTTAAGAACGCCAACAATTTTGGAAATTTTGTTGTTCAGTTTGGTACCAAGTTTTCGGTTCGTAGGTCAATATTAATGGTCAACTTTGGAAGTTCCGTTTCCAAGAGTTGGCGATAGAATTTCCAGTCAGCGTAATTTTCTTTTTGTTGGTCAGTTGCTATAGCCAATTATTTTACTACTTCACCAATTTTTAAAGATGTTGAGCATCTCACATTTTCAACGACGCAAGCCCAATACGGCAAACCTACACGAGACCAGCCCGAACATTTTGGAACGGTATTTTAAAATAGACGTCATGCATATTCAACAGGCGCCATTTCATTGAAGAAAAATACTTGCATACTGATGTGATTCCAATCAACATGCCGTCTACCAGAGTTCAGACTATTTCTTTCGTTCTTATCTACATATTGTGATTCTTGATAGACAGCCTTAAATTGATTTCTTACAGCAAACAAATCTCGATACCCGTTGGAATGGATAATGTTCTAGTTGAATATATAGCCGCCACCACCGGATCATTTTAGTTTCAATGTAGCATTTGTATTTACATTGTAATCATTGATAACTAGGTTACCTACTTGTATGCCTACAATCCGGAAGGTGGTTCGAAAATACAGTTTTTCATGTAGAAAACGAAGGTTTGAAAATTCATAAATCGCAAGTGTCCAATAATTGCATAGGGTGGAGGAGCAAAATTCTGGCGTTCATTTTTAACTAAAAATTAAGGGATTAATTCGTATCAAACGTATCAGACTTTCCTCCTATTTTGTGATTTGTTTCTTGAGCTTGTTGATTTTCACCAAATTAAATGCCTGATGAAAGTAGAAAATATTTTTTCTTCGCAATTGTTTATCACGGGAAGTAATACCTACCTACTGCTTTTACATGCGCGTGATGTCGTTAACCAATGCTGTTATTCTCTCCAAAGTCTATTAGAATTGTCTTCAAGTACCGACATGTTCTCTAACAAAACGGTCTTGTTCTGCAATTAATTCTTATACCTGTCATATTATGTTATAACTTATGTGCAATTTCAGATAGAGAAGATCAGTCGATTCTCTGCACCGGCGAATCGGGTGCGGGAAAAACGGAAAACACGAAAAAAGTTATCCAGTACTTGGCCTACGTCGCAGCCTCGAAACCAAAATCGTCCGCATCCCCTCACACGGTATGCACGTTTTTTCAAATACTACTTTTAAATTCGGTGCTGGTATACTGAGTCTCTACACAGCCTTGATATGTAAATCCTTGCCAACTGTATAATATGTACTGGTTTTCAGCAATTCTCGTTCTATTCTGTTGTTATTATAAATCCACACCAAAGTAATTTGGTGTGGATACGCCATCGTGTAGCCCTATGATCTGTCCTGTTTATCACACACGTTTGGTGGTGATAAGAATTATAAAAGACGTTGCTTGATGGTTCGATAAATCTATATAGGTAGGTGAAAATTTATTGCTATTTCCATTTCATTTAATGGAAAAGAAGCCTTTTCAGGGTACCTACTAGTTAGGTACTAGAAATGTAGTTATGAAATTGCTAAAGTAGGTATCTATGGATTTATTTGCTAGGCATTATGGTGCAGTTTGCATGTTTGTGGTTAATAATGTCCCGTCCAATTTGACCGAACGAACTACCATTTTTCAAGTTCTCTGTCAATCTTGTGAAAGTAGTTTTGGAAGTCTTGAAGCTTTAGTGCGACTAGCCTCAACAGCTCTTTGAGCTCCGTAGCTGACGCATCTCACAGCGCTTCGAGTACTATAAGCATGCTCTTATCTTACCATGATGAAAACTTGTTCAGCAATCGAGATGTATCGAATTTCGCGTACTTGAGCTCGTATCCATGTCACCCGAAAGTTGGTTAATGAGCTCATTGTTTGGGAACGTTGACACAACCTGGTTGTTTATCTGATGAATCCTGTGGAGGGACAGGATCCAATCCCTATACATCTATAATAGCAGCACATTTCACCCCTGGAACTCATCATTATCTTCAGCATTTTCTTGTCATTGCCCCAAAGAAAATTGAGAAATACGTTGGAATTTAAAAGTTACGAAAACATTGATACCAAAGTACAAATTATTCATTCTTGGCCCCCAAAAATCTCCATTTAAGTAAATACGTCTAAATACTGTAGGCTGTAGCCGCTTTCGAATGAGATCACACTCCGTTCATCAGTTTCTTATTTTGTTTTGACTTTTTTCAAATTTTTTGAACTTTGTTTTAGTCAGTTTTCATTAAGAAACTAAAATTTCACCTGCCAAAAAAACTTGCAGTCCACCCTCGCCATTTCGATGCAGGCATGTTCCCTCGATACTACTTTAATGATGATATAGGTGTTTTAAAATAATTTCCAACCAATAAATCTTTACACCGAAGGGTCTGTATAACTTGATTGAAATGTCACCTTTGTTCAGGTTCGTAGTTCAATGGTTTTGAGTGTATCGTCTCTACAGGTTACTATTTTTGTTACATATATATTTGAAAAACATGGTACGTCGAAGGTGTTGAATCCAGGTCTGATAGATCGTTCTGATAATTCCATGAGTTTTTCGGGATATCTGCCTCCGCTAATGACATGCTATTAGTCGACTATCGTAACCCGAAAACGAGCGTGACCATCTTGGGGTGTGCCGCAAGGTGCTTGAGCCCCATCCCTTTACGGCAACTCTGCCATCCCCACCCATGAAGATGTTTATCTTCACAGAGTTCTCCAACAAAAAAGATCTCGTGGGCGGTGGTTTATTCTGTTGGTACTTTTCTTCCTCCCCAGCGCGTGTGTTTGAAAGCAAGTTAACAGAAATTCTGCACATGGAGCGACCTTTTGTAGCGCAAATCCTACGCAGGACTCCCATGAGACGGGAGATGAAGCACGTAGCGAAACTGGAGGAGCGCGGACCGTATTTGGATCAGGACGGTTGAACGCTTGTATTGCTCGGGTCTGATCTCACACCGACTTTTCTCGTCGCCTTTTACGTCTATCTGTAGCATTCAGTCAGCTCGTCGTCCATGAAATTAGCTATTCTGGACCTTTGAAAATGGAGGTTTATCAGAAAAAAATTATTCCTATGGTAATCGAAGTGCAGTTGGAGTTATGTGACAGAGAGTAGGCGTAACATCACCTGTCCTTGCTCAGCAGAACCTACCGGTGATGTCTCAGCCCAAAACCCTCAGATTTCCGACTGAAACCTGGTTCAGCCTGCCGAAATGTGGGTTTAGCGCATGGCCTTTGGTTCACATTATCGGATGTAAGAACCTCTACGGCAGATGAAGTTCTCGTACTTGTTTATCATCAACGTCTGCTTTCATTGTATGTAAATTGACCATTAATTACGTTTCATGTTCTCAAATCGCTCGGTTTGATTTGGCCACCGGTTGACGGGTTGTCTCATTACCGGCTGACTCGTCCCATAAATATACATCTTGTCTGATTTATAACGCAATACGCGTTTGGTCACTCCGTCGAACTGGTATCTGCGGCCTTCCCTCGCTCCAACTATTACTGCATAACCTAGCTTTGTAGTGCAATTTCGAAATAATCTGACGAACATTTGCAAAATCGTAGCAAATTACTCAAAAGTTGTTCTGAAAACTGGAAAAAAACTTGATGAAAATCTAGAGAATCTCAACAAAAACCACAAAGTAGCAACATTGGTCTGTAAAAAAGGTTACGATTCATCCTAGTTAGTCATTCACTTTGCAAATTAAACTGTGGTTTTAATTTTAACGATTTTAGCTTTTTTTGTTTGAACACCGGCATTTACATTATGCAGCCTAGCATTATGCCCCCATGTATAATGCTGGTGTTTGTTTGCTTAACCATTTATTATTTTGAATATCCCAAAACTTGTTTGCAAGCATTCAAATGCCCATTTCATTAAAATACTAACTTTCGTCGAAAAATATGTAGGCTGTTAGTTCTTAGTTAGGTCCTCTACGTTTCTTCATCTCGCAAGCTCTGCACCGAATAAGGGTAGCCAATAAAATGTGTGTCAGGGCTTTTCTTATAGCATTTTCCCTTCTACTCTTTTACGTCAAGCGGTATTTTATCCCATGACCCGACTGCTGCCTACTAGTTCTTTATTACTTAAACCACATTCGTGTACCCCGTAGATACCCACCGTTTTCTCACGGTGCCACTGTATCCGCGTTTATTTCCATTTACGACTGTCCTTACTTGTATCGGTAAAATGTTTTTCATACCTTTCATGAATCATAGTTCTAAGATTTGTTCCTTGAATTGGTTTGTTGTTGTTTGATTTCATTGCTTTTACGTACCCCTAAAAACTGCTCAGAAATATTCGTTCATAATAACGTGAACACTAAAAAACATGAGTCTAAATAATAGGAGACTTGACAAGTTGGATTCTTTTATAGGTCGCACCAACTGAGTTGAACCTTACCGTGGCAAAATACTACCTGTTCTGAAATCGTAGACCGCGAATCAGCAGACCTAAGCCAATGTTCCTACTATAACTCATTTTTGCATAGTGAGTTAAAATCGGTAAAAACGATAGTGACTGTCAGGTCCTATGACAAATTTTTACTTCAAATGGGTAGTATACGAGATTGACCGATCAGATTGGATATTTTGCCAATTTCATCAACAATAATTGGAGGTTCAACTCATTTGGTGCGACCTTTACATTCCCGATACAAATTCATATGCTCGGTACTTCCATGTATTTCTCAATTAAATTCAACAAATTCGCCCACTCAAGCTATTTTCAAGTTATTACGTTGTTCGATTACTGCTATCTTATCGGAAGAGGAAAAGGTTCAGTCAGTTTACTTTTCAAAATTGTTTACTTCCAGATAAATATCCAACAATGTCGGATTTTAGATCTGGCTGTGCTTCAGTGCGCTACCGTTCAATATTACTAGGTTTTTGAAATTTCATCATGTGCAATACCGAAGATGTTACGTTGTTTTTTATGTTGGGCTCACTCAGAAGAACTGGCATCAATAAAAAATTATCGACCCGTACTTGTCAATAATTCTAAACTCTGCAAATAATAAAAAATATCTATTGATAAAACTTTGCGGTCTGCGATCAACATACTTACGTTGGTGTTTTGGACCAAAAGACAATTAATTTCAAGAGCTGTACATTTTTGTCGTTTCATAAATGGAATAAGACGGTTTGATAGGAGGCATCGCACCGTATCCAATGACCAAATACGGTTGAATCACAACTTCACAATCCTCTGCTTTGTGAGCACGATTATAACTGGGCACCTGTTGATTCCTCAAAAATGGATACAACCTTGGGTCACGCAGAAACCGGTAGTTTGTTACTGTGGGATTCTCGTCATTAGGTCTGTAGCAGTGAATACCTTCAGTTGACTACCTATTTGATTGGGTTTATCGAGTTTTCAATTATAGTCCAACTCCATGTTAGTCCTATCCATGCGCACCCCCAGCCTATGCCATATTTGGCTCGCTGATTCTCAACTTCTCACCCAATTATCACCGGATGATTGGATTTGAGCGAACATATGGCCAAATGTTCCATAGCGCCTCCAGGCAGTTCTCCACCGAGGCCTCGATTACCCCGCTACTAACTGCAAGGGACATGTACGATTTTTTCTGTCTCGAAGGACGTCACCATTTCCGACTCCTAAAGCTGTTAGTTAACTTTCGACACCTTATTTCTTTCCTTCACTTTCGTATGAAGGCCGAAGCGTGGTATGCCGTATATGGCTCGTCCGAATTGCCAGCCCGGATCCTCAATTACCAGGCGCCTTCGAGCTTTCATTGATCACGTTTCGTTTCAAATCCTTGAAATCAGGTATTAATCATAGCTTCAAACCGTTGCAAACCCCAGTGGCATGGTTGATCGCTGCGTTTATCTTCAACACCTCGTTACCAGAAGAAGTAGTTCTCAGATGACTCGTTCCTAGTTGGAATATAATTCATTCATACATGTATCAACGTCAATCGTCTAGTCACCATCTGTCTTGGTTTTGTTTACTTGGTGTAGTTTTAGGTATTATAGTTGTTTGGAATTAATTTATCGTCCTACTTGAAATTAACACCCAGGTTTATGCAACTTTGTGATGACGTCTCTCTTCAGTCGTGTTTGGATTAATTGGGTTAACAGCTTTGGTCTTTCCTAGTGCTACCTAAAATGTAACTTCTCATCACGAGTAGTTAATATACAGTATCACTTAAAAAAAAGTTGCTTTTTAATTTAATATTAAATGCTTTTTAATTAAATATAAATGATTTTTAATTTAATATTATATGCTATTTTGTATACGGCATTACTTCTAAAAAAGTTTCTATCAGTGCGAGACATTTCCGTAAACCATTAATTTTCCTCGTCGCAGCACTCATCTCTTCTGAGCAAAATATTAATTTATTCAATTGCTGCCAGCCCTTATTCTACTTGGCAATGTGGAACCCAGACCCTCTCCTTCGGCAGCTCCATCCAAAATGTTAACTTGCCCCTCTAACCCATTCACAAAAAAGTCTCACATGAGAATTTACCTCCTAAAAGTCATCTGTAGGTATTGGGCCCAGTAGATAACGGTAGTTGTACCAACCATTCATTATCCGTTAAGCGCAGTACCTACACCTGCATTGTTCATAACTTCTCAGTAGAATCTACAAATGTCATAACAGGTAGGTATTTTTTTCTCTCTCCGAATTTCGTTTTCATAGAACCCCCTCCTATTGAAGTTGATTATTTTGATTCAACCACTGAAAACCTTTTTCTTATTTTCCCTTCTCAAATTATTCTTTTCGCTGTAGCTGAGTGTGTGAGTCTGGCATTTGATGGTAGATAACTGTCTAATCTTGAATCCACCAAAAACAAATCGGAAAAGATCATCACTTATCAATGATGCTGTGACATTTAAAGAGGCTTTATTATTTTTTGTAATTTACTGTCGTGAACAACTTAGATTTAGTCATGATTTTCTCGAATGTCGCGTAGTGAGTCTTCATGGTAACACTTACTTCACTGTTGTATGTTTTATACAGATGGTCAATGTCAGTCACTTATTTTGACTGGTCAGTCAAATTGGTACTCGTAATCTAGTTCCATGAAACGTAACTTGAGTCTACTCGTTTCCGTTTCTCTGTCAGCATTAGCCGAGTACGAGTTTGATGGTGTTTATGTGTACAAACTGAATTCTTTTTCGCATGGTGATATCGCATGAATTTCTGTCTCTTCATTATTTTGTACGATAAGAACCGACTTTGAGAAAATCTGAATAGATTTATATTTTTAAAACTTTAGTTATTGTATAATGTTAAAAGTGTTTAGCACTGTCTTGGAAACATTCCCTTGAGTAGGTAGATACACCGCTACCCGTAAATTCCTGGCGCATCAAATATCATTTTAAACATATAGTATATAATATTATATTAAATGGTGATTGGGATTGCATCAAATTAAATGTGATGCAGTGATGAGTAATGTTATACATAACTTCAAGAGTCCTCGTTTCTTGTTCTCTTTCATTACTCACCTTTCCGTATGCAATTTTTAATGGTAAATTTCATTACCTGTCAACAAAATTTCCTTTTTTCCGTAAATTATTTGATTTCCTATTCATCTCTGTAGTAAGGTTTTTTACGGTCGGTTTTGAATTAGGCAGTTTTTTTTTTTTTTTTTTTTTTTTTTTTTTTGGTGGACAAATGAGTTTAGTTCCTGGAGCCTACCGTTTTTCAATTTTGTTTTCCATTGTAGTTGATTTTTGTGTGGATGTTCTGTTTCTTTTTTTCTTGGCACCTCCTACCCCTGCACTACTGCATGCGCCTGCACAAATACCGTGGACTCCAAAAAAACAGGCCCAGAGTCCAGCTCTGATCATTGTAAGTATATTGCACCAATTCTAATTTATAAGTACTTGGTGGCGTCATAAATATTTATTTTACAGCGGAATCACTCGACTTTACCCTCTTTCTATGATATATTTCTAGTTTCTAAAGGTTCTATTTCGCAAATTTTCCCGGTGGTTTTGGACGAAACATACACACCTTATATTTCTTCCGTTTTTGTATATATACAAGTTTTAGTTCTAAGAATAATCTGTTCCTAGTTTAAAAAGGATGCATTTTTTCCTTTTGCAAAACAAATTATGTAATCTTATATTATTTCTTGTTTCGTTCTGTTACATGCTCCGAAATTCAGCCTACAAATTTTGCGGTATGTTTATACGAACGGAAAGAGTGTGGTGTGGCGTGTCGTGTCGTGGTTGAAATCACCCAATCATGATTTGGGTTTTTGTTTTGTATAAACATCCGTATTTTGATTTCCTCGTTTCATTGCAATCCATTCTACCCCCGCCTGTTTGTTTTTGTTATTATTTAATTTCATATCAAATTAATTCTAATATTTCCCCCACCGTCTTCTACGTGGTGTTATTATTATAGACTATCCGTTCCTACCTACCATTCAAGCAGGTAAAGGATCTTAAACCCCACATTCGACCGTAGCTTTTCAAACTCATTCGTGCATGGCTTTGTGTATTTATCGTTCGTATCTACTCTTTGAAACATAAATTTGGTTGTCTGCCATATTTGCTGAGCTGTGCAACCACGTATTTTTACACTCAAATTCAACAGCATTCGTATCGCTGCATATTCATATTTGATCGATCAACTTGGTGTTTAACCCGATCATAATATTAAATTTCCAATAATGTTGTTGTTATGACTATGTGAAACTAAATTATGGCGGCAATTTATTTTTCAGGGAGAACTCGAGCAACAGCTACTTCAAGCTAATCCAATTTTGGAAGCTTTTGGAAATGCCAAGACTGTTAAAAACGATAATTCTTCTCGATTCGTGAGTACCCATATAATTTTGCTTCATGCCGTTTTCCTTGAAATGGTATTCGAGATGATGATGATTTGATATACCTACGTACATGTTGGAACGGTCATCACCTAAAATAAGTACCTAGGTACTAATGGAGAAATGTGTCGAAACTCAAGATTTAATGATGATCAGATTTTCAAAGTTTTCGTACAAAAAGAATTTTACTCTCAACCAATTCCACTCAATTACTCAATTTTATTCTCCACTGTTGCAATTTTCAACTTACTTTGGGAATCTCTCAAAATTCCACACATCTGCGTTGAAAGTGCCTCAGGCGACTGAAAACTTGCTATAAACTTCTCCAGAATGTCAGCTTTCCAAGGGTTTAATAAATTTTCATCGGTTTCATTAGCTCTTTAGATCGGTTCATTAGGACTTGAAAATTCGACCTTTTCTATTACCTACTTTTTCTGGTGCAAATACACACGAGAAAACTTGTTTTTCATCATAATATGCGGCAGTTGTTAATAGATAACACGGATTAGTGAACTGATTGATTAGATCATACTATGGTGAATTTGAAAACTACTTTCATCGTTTCGAATGTTGAAATCTTGGTGTCACATTGAATAAAAATTTCCCTTTCTGGTTGCAGGGTAAATTCATTCGTATAAATTTCGACGCATCGGGCTACATCGCAGGAGCCAACATAGAAACTTACCTTCTTGAAAAATCTAGGGCGATCAGACAGGCGAAGGATGAGCGAACGTTCCACATCTTTTACCAACTTCTGGCTGGAGCATCCCCAGAACAGAGAAGTAAGATTTCCCTTCTACGATGTATTTCTAGTATCGCTCCAGTGGGGTTTGTAGTACAAATTTTGTACCTCGTAATGTTGCTTTATTTTATACCTACTTATGCCATTTTCATTACGAGCCATACGGTTCGTGCATTTATGGTTCAAAACAATGTAAATGATACAAGCAAAACATTTAATTGGTACAAAAAATATAAATGTAAGTATTTGATACCTAGAATATAAAAATGCGTACAGTTGATCATGTTATTATATTGGCAGTTAACGATCTCCAAAAGTGGTCATATTATTTTGTATGTTCCGTTCCACGACCCACTGTTCAAAATGCAGCTGCACCAGTCCGCCAACCTGCTTTGTGCACTTCTCCATATTGCATTTGTTTGGATTTTTGTTTCTCTGAGATGATAAATGGTGATGTACAGAGGAGATTGTACAAACAGAGACTTGTCTGTAACACCAATGGCAAATGGAGGACATTTATGATCGAGTCCTGTAAAAATAGTAGAACACCTACCAGTAGAGTAGCAGTATCATCGCTATTTTCTGTCTCTCCTACTTGTTACTTCACCCCAGAACCGGCTCACAGCATTTCGTGGTTAGCTAATAGCCCGGTTTGGGTTAATCTCCCCTTGAGTAATTAATTCATCAACTGGCCTTGGACTTACTTAATTCATTTTTCGCGTTTACTCTTAGAATATATGTCTTCTAGAAGTAGATATACTATGTATTCTAGATGTAGAAAATCACAAACCTATGTATTTTATGATTTCATCCGATAATTAACCATATTAACTGAAAATTTTCAGAGGAATTTATTCTGGAGGACCCGAAAAACTACCCGTTCCTCAGCAGCGGAATGGTCTCGGTACCTGGAGTCGACGATGGTGTAGATTTCCAAGCGACTATCGCCTCAATGTCTATTATGGGAATGACGAATGACGACCTTTCCGGTAAGCCTGTTTCATTTATTTCATCACGGAATTTGTGAATTATTGTATTACAGGGGGCACCAATCTCGTGTCGTAGCAAGAACATTATTAATTGAAGAAGTAATCGGAAGAGTACTCTTCTTGTTGCATTTTTAGAAGAGCCATCCGAATTGATACGGCTTACTCTGCTTCTTTTATATTTCCCAACAAAAAACTTATTGTTGTTGTTATCTTGTAAATTTTACTTGACCTTAATAAATTTTGGTTACTACCTATAAGTTTCTCCTAATGGTTTTCAAATGGTTCGCAGTATCATCAAATAAGTGCACATCATAACTGAACATTTTCGTTTCCTCGCTGGTCTGTAGAGGTACTTCTGGAAAAGTCATCTTGAGAATTGCAACTAATCGGCTTAAGTACCTAGGTACTTCGAATTTAGATATATTACGCTCTAGCACTAAATTTATCCGCATGGTTAGGACCTGTAGGACCTGAGCTATACGATTCTGCTACTGACGGTTGAATGAGCAATATTATCGTGTATGAGGAAATCCAGTTTTTTCCGTCTCTGTGTTGTTATTTTGAATAAAAGGACAGTTCAAATGAAGAAAAAAATATTTCGTTCTGCAATGGAGAAGGCGAAGACTAAATTTCAGCCGTTTGAATGAAAGGCGGCATTCCAAAGGCTCTGAAGAAACCGTTTTCGACGTCACATGAAAAGAACTTAACCGCAAGATAAAATTTAAAAAATTTAAAACAATACGCGTCGTGGATGGGGATGGTGGAGGATGGTCGGCGGGCGCAGAAATGCAAATGATTAACAAAAGCTGGACAGAAGATTACCACAATGGGCAATTTTCTGGGTTACGAATTCCCGTTTTTTCGCCAAACTCTGTTCAGTAACGGAAATGAACACTTATTTAAAAATAAAGAGGTGTTTATGTCGGAAAGTTTAGGCAGAAAACGCGGGTGAAATCTGAATTTTTGAGTTCCCACAAGAAATGACGTTCGTATGAGATAAATCGCCGACTAGTTCAACTCAAATCCCGCTTGGAGCGCTTTAAACGATGTACAACCACAATGAATGGGTGGATGGAACCGCAAATTTATAAGTAAATTTAAAAACCACGCCCTCATAATCAAACCGAGAGGAGGTTCACAAAAAGTCACTGCAAAGGTTCTTGAAGGTTGTCAAGAAGGTTTGCCATTTCTAATGTAGGGTTGTTGGCAGCATTGAGAACCTTCGCTTCGCCTCCTTGGGGTCAGTAGCCAGTCAGATGTCAATAGACCTGATACTTCATTTCTGCCCGATTTTTCATTTTCAATCACCCTCATTTAAAAAATGTCGCTTATTTTTGAAAACGGGCTTCAAACTACCATTTTTCCAAGATTTCTGATTTTTTTTTTCCAAGAAAAAGTTTTGAAGAAAATTCCCCATTCGAGCACTTTTCAGGCATTATTTTTGCGTGTTGTTAGGTCTCACTGCACGCGTTGTCCAGTGAGAGGCGACACCCTTTTGCATGTCAGTACCCGCCATATAGTACAAATTTCATAAAATTATAGATTGATACACTGTTATTGCCCCACGACTTTATATTGTTTCTTTTAAGCCGTTACCTTTCAGAAAGAAAAAAATCAATGCAAATTTCCGTTTTGTCTTTTCGTAACCATCGCTGTGACCATATTTGAAATTTCAGCTCTCTTCCGCATCGTCAGTGCTGTCATGCTGTTCGGCAGCATGCAGTTCAAGCAGGAGCGAAACAGTGACCAGGCGACGCTTCCGGACAACACCGTAGCTCAAAAAATCGCCCACCTCCTGGGTCTCTCGATCACCGAGATGACCAAAGCGTTCCTCAGGCCCAGGATCAAAGTTGGAAGGGATTTCGTCACCAAGGCCCAAACCAAGGAACAAGTATGTACCTAATTATTTTATTTATTTCGTTGAAACATTGAGTACCTAATGTATCTGGACTGGTACCTAGGTCGTGAATAGGAATTCCGGGCTCCGAAATTGGCGTTGCTTATCGTTATTCACAGTTCCTCCACTCTGTTCAGATTGCCACCGCGCTAATGAAATAATCTTGTTGACCAAAGAACGTTACAGATTTTGCTATCACATTTATGCTACTTGTGAAATTTGTTAATAATATCGTCTAAGTATATTCGATTTGTGAACATCCGGTCCTTTCTAAGCATAATACATGCTTCTGAATTTTACAGGTCGAATTCGCGGTGGAAGCCATATCGAAAGCCTGCTACGAACGCATGTTCCGTTGGCTTGTGAACAGAATCAACCGCTCCCTCGATCGCACTAAAAGGCAGGGAGCGTCTTTCATCGGTATCCTCGATATGGCTGGTTTCGAAATTTTCGAGGTGAGTATTTCGATCAATATACTCCCGTTGGCAATCCCCCTACTTGAAAAATCACTGTACTCGGAATTATTTTTAAATGTTATAGATACCTGTAATGATATTCCCGAGAATACACTGTAACTACTCGTATTAGGAATACCTAACTACTGTGTTGAACGCATAAATCCTGTAGGTGCGTACTAGGAATTAATGTTAGTTGAGAAACTATCAAGTACCGGAACTATTTCCGGATCGGCAACATTAGTTATAGAGAAGATAATTGTTGTAGACATCGAGTTTATACATAAACTGAATAAAAATGCAGGATTTTGAATTCAAAATTTAAAGAACTTTTGGGACAAGAACAATATTGCACAGTCTATTCCAAGCCAACTCCAGTTCCAAGGTTCACTTGTCTTAACAGTCACCCACAGTGTGTACCATGATGTACCCAAATTATGGTACATTCTAATTAAAGCCTCATCCCAAACAGTATATTACAGCAGTACATACATATCATTATTAATATAGCAGAATCTCGAGTCTCTTGAGGGTGATTACCAAGCCATTAATATCCCCTACTTGCTTCAACTTCTATTTGGTACATGTTGCAGCTTCTTTGTTTCTGACTTCATGTTCCCTTTTCCAGATCAACTCCTTCGAGCAGCTTTGTATCAATTACACGAACGAGAAGCTCCAACAGCTTTTCAACCACACCATGTTCATTTTAGAGCAAGAAGAGTACCAGAGGGAAGGTATTGAATGGAAGTTTATAGACTTCGGTCTCGACCTCCAGCCAACAATTGACCTCATTGACAAGGTAGCAACAATGATTTATTTTATTTTATTTTACTTGTAGCTAGTTGGGGAAAAGTATAATAAAATGTGCGAAAAGGATCGGTTTAGTCTCATGTATAATTTAGGAATGAATCTGCAACGCTAAACTTGCAACGGCGATAAACCCAGGCAAGGTTACATAGGTACGTCGGAAGGAGATCCATGGATTCTATATATGGTTCATACAGCTGCTATCCCTACATTACGAACTACCTAATGTACATAGCTAATGATGGATACATTCTGTTCAGTGAAATCCAGTGTTATGTAGATTTATAAGACGCTTTGCTAATACCGAGTTGTTTTAACTCGCCTTCCTCAGTGTTTCTCTACAAGAATACATATGCCATTTTTAGCCAATGGGAGTCATGGCCCTCTTGGACGAAGAATGTTGGTTCCCCAAAGCCACCGACAAGACGTTTGTGGAGAAGCTGGTAGGTGCACACAGCGTTCATCCCAAGTTCATCAAAACGGACTTCCGAGGAGTTGCAGATTTCGCAGTGGTTCATTACGCTGGAAAAGTAAGTTTGTCTGGAGACTGGACTCTGTTTGATTGTATGTAGCATAAAAATGTAGTAATTGTAGTTGTTATAGTAATTAGTAAGTCTGTAAGCTTGTGGAGTGTTTGCAGTGTCGTAGCATCAGGGTAGACTAGATAAGAGGGGCTTACCCATCAATTCTGACGAGAATTTACAAAGAAATAAATTTACAAACATTTTTAGCACGCAGGAAAAGATGTCATTGATAAGGATCATGAATGTGATTATCGATTAAAACAGCAGCCGAGATGAGCGCGAAAGCACCAAAACTGAAGCTAATTGAACGGAACTAGAATAGACACCCTTAAATAAACTAGGATGATCCTTCCTGCCATATTGTCCATCGATACAGTTTCTTCTGGTACCAGTAACCCTAACATTCTGAATAGTAGTGCTGGACATGCGATAGGAAGTTATTTTCATTTTCGTCATTTTTAGACGTTGCAGAAGCGTCAGTGATCAATTATCATCCCGACTAGGGATCACGTTTTCTTAGATAGTTCCAATGATTTCTCCTGAAAGATGGATGTCCTCTAGTGTTTGTTCTAGGATGCTTTCTCATTACCTCCTGCTACTTTATTTATTACAATTTTCCATATCATCGACAGGTCGACTACTCAGCGGCCCAGTGGCTGATGAAGAACATGGACCCGCTGAACGAAAACGTCGTACAGCTTCTCCAGAACTCTCAAGACCCTTTCGTCATTCATATCTGGAAGGACGCCGAGATCGTCGGCATGGCCCACCAGGCCCTCAGCGACACTCAGTTCGGCGCCCGCACAAGGTGCGTTTCTTTTTCACTGGAAATCATTGAGTAAACCCGAACTTAGCACTTAGGTAGTGTTAACACGCAGTTCTCGACTGCATCTCTGCAAAGTCTGGTTGGGTCGGGGCTTTTTGTGTCGATCCAGCTGAAACGAGCGAAATACGAATTTTTAAAATAGATATGAGCTACATTCAATATCAAGGTTTGAAGGAGATTTGCCTGACCTATCTTGATGCATAGGTGATGTAGTTCTGACAAACTGCTTCATGAAGAATGTTCTAACTCATTGTTCAGTCAAATAAATAATTATAATGTGAAATTGGGATCTGATTCCCCTTCTCCTTCGATTAATGATGGACGGCAATGAGTAGATATACACAAATGAAAAAGAAAGTTCCAGTCGTGCAGCACGGCTGTAAGAGCGAATTTTCGAAGAAGTATTCGTGCTGTTGTTTGAAAAGATGATATAGCGAGTAACCTTTCTTAAAATTATACCACTTTTTCTTGATTCTTGCCATTTTTACCGATTTTTGACACGCATAAAGTCAAATTTGACCCACTATTTTTTGAGAAATATTTTTATCATCGAAATTATCCCCCGCAACGTCAGGTGAATTACTATTGATTTTAGCCGTTTTTACCGATTGTTGACCCTTAAATACTCACATTTGTCCCCCTTAGAATTTTTGAAAATTGCTCATCTTCGAAATAATCCTTTTGTTTGGCAATACGAACGTTTTGGTGAAATTGGGAATTTTTATCATGTTCCCAAGGGCACATCGTCTGAGGTCACACAAACACTATACTAACTAATATACAAAACTATAATATACAATCGTATAAGTTTTTATTAAAATTTATGGATGAATTCAGAGTGCTAAGACGAATTTGCCTATAAAAAAGTTCAAAATTCATCTTCTGAAAATTTTGGATTCATTGCAATAGCCATCATTTTCTTTAAAAATGAGTACATTGACGTTCATATTGATTGACACCTACTTGAAAGACTACTAATGGACTGGTAGTTCAACTAAATCTAGTGACTTGCCGGGGGGGGGGGGGGGATTTTGTAGTACCTATATTTTGTATACTAAGAACTTTGTTATTGCCCAATACCCTTCGATTGAAGTAAAACAACCAGCAAAGCTCATGCTTCGGTGTACGTTTCTGAGTAATTGAAATTTGCTCAATCAAAACCAGCAAATAATTCGGTCAGAATCCAAACTAACTCTGATGTGTACTAGGAACGTAACCTGTAGGTACCTACATTAGTTTAAAACCAGGGTACCCTGTCAACACAATCTGGCTTAGCTGTATCTTGACTTAAGAGTAGCTTTCGAAAAATTAAATCGTATTGTTTTCCCTTGCATTAACCCCTACTAATAGTGCACCTGAACGGTAAGTTATGACACTTACTTATTGAAATGTAATTCGCATGCTGCTATAAGTGTACATTTGAAGAAGAAAAAAAATACTATTGAGGGTACTTGAGATACCTAGTGGGTAAACTTTCGACGCTGTGCAGTGTTGATCAGATGTGTTCTGCTGTTCAACATTCAAGTTAGCAATGTATTTGCCAAACTTGAGCGTTTAAGTTGTGAAACGTCAGGCTTTAGTTTCATAAAATTAACTATGTTGACTTGTAATGGGAAGTCTCTTAACGGTTTTTCATTCGATAGCATACTTATGTGTCTAGCCCTTCCTACTTCAGTTATTCATGAGGCCCAATCTTGTTAAAATCTACCAGTTTTTATGTTCTCACCTCTCCGTTAGTCAGTTTTATACTATGGTTTGTACCATAGTATAGCCTAGAGAACAGTTAACTTGAAGCATGTGGTTCAGTTCGAGTGGTACCTCCTTTGATTTCCAATAACCACCGTGCGTAAGACGGAGCACAAATATATTCAGCAACGTTGAATTTTGGGACTCAACGATTTTCTCAAGTGCCCTCATTCTTTTTTGCTTTCCTCTCAATGTGTGCATGTTGTCATCTAGATGAAGTTTCATCTGAATACCAACTGTTGACTATGTTGGGAAAATATTTACGTGAATTTAACCAAAACTTCCCCCTCATAATAAATTTTTCTTTGTCAGTGGCCAGTTCTTCTGTAATCTTATTTAACCGTCGTATGAAAAATGTTTGGTTTCTCTGCAGGAAGGGAATGTTCCGAACGGTCTCTCAGCTCTACAAAGATCAGCTGTCCAAACTCATGATCACTCTGCGCAACACCAATCCCAATTTCGTCCGTTGCATACTCCCCAACCACGAGAAGAGAGCCGGCAAAATCGACGCCCCACTTGTGCTGGACCAGCTGAGGTGCAACGGTGTGTTAGAAGGAATCAGAATCTGCAGACAAGGCTTCCCTAACAGAATCCCATTCCAGGTATACAATAACGTCAAATACAACTTGTTAGGATATCATGTTATCTGTATTGACGCACTTGCTGTGGTCTTTGAAGTCCAGGCTTATTTGATATTGTATTATATTAGTTATTTGTAGATTAAGCACAAACCCGTGCTTTTCTGTCGGCTCAACATCAAAGTTATCTCAACAGTTTCCCACGATTATAATGGGCTTTCTTATCTCAAGATTTCGGTCTCTTTGACAGGAATTCAGGCAAAGATACGAGCTCCTTACCCCCAATGTCATCCCCAAAGGGTTTATGGACGGTAAAAAGGCCTGTGAAAAGATGATCAACGCTCTAGAGCTCGATCCCAACCTCTACAGAGTTGGTCAGTCAAAGATTTTCTTCCGTGCTGGAGTTCTAGCTCATCTAGAAGAAGAGCGTGACTACAAGATTACAGATCTCATCGTCAATTTCCAGGTTCGTTTCCTGATTATATTCCCAAGTAGTACGTAATTTTCATTATGAGCTACAATTTTCTATATTACGTTTCTTCTTTGTTTAATTTTTACTGCATAACTAGCTATCTTATTATATTATGATTATGATTTCAGGCTTTCTGCAGAGGATATCTTGCCCGAAGAAACTATCAGAAACGCCTCCAGCAGCTTAATGCTATTCGTATTATCCAAAGAAATTGTTCTGCGTACTTGAAGTTGAGAAACTGGCAGTGGTGGCGTCTGTACACCAAGGTTTGTATCACTCCACGTTAAAACAGAATTTTTTCTGATTTTTTTTCTTTTTTCCTACTTTTTTATTTATTTATTTATTTTTTTTTTTTTTTTTTGTGTGTGATAATGTAATACGATTTTTCATACCTTAATTGTGTGTGATTCATTCCCTGGGTTATGCCATGGATCTAGTCTAATGATGGGATGTAACATTGATGCGGGTTTTCAGGTCAAGCCTCTGCTTGAAGTGACGAAACAGGAAGAGAAACTGACGCAGAAGGAGGACGAACTGAAGCAAGTCCGCGAGAAACTGGATAACCAAGTTAGGTCAAAAGAAGAGTACGAAAAGAGGCTTGAGAACGCTTTGGAAGAGAAGGCTGCTCTGGCAGAGCAACTTCAGGCCGAAGTGGAGCTGTGTGCTGAAGCTGAAGAGATGAGAGCCAGGTATGTCTTGGTTTGCCCATGGTTTGTTCTTGAAACACCACAAGTGTGGTGTGCTGTATCGTTGAAGTATGACCCATGAACATACCCATTATGTCCCATTAAATGCGATGCTCTATGCATAAATAGGCTGGCTGTGAGGAAGCAGGAGCTCGAGGAAATCCTCCACGACCTGGAAGCCAGGATAGAGGAGGAAGAGCAGCGAAACACAGTCCTCATCAACGAAAAGAAGAAGCTGACCCTTAACATCGCCGATCTCGAAGAGCAACTGGAAGAGGAGGAAGGAGCTCGGCAGAAACTCCAACTCGAAAAAGTCCAAATCGAAGCCCGACTGAAGAAAATGGAAGAAGACCTTGCTCTGGCCGACGACACCAACACAAAACTCGTCAAGGAAAAGAAAGTGTTGGAGGAAAGGGCGAGCGACTTGGCGCAGACCTTAGCCGAAGAAGAAGAAAAAGCTAAACACCTTGCAAAACTGAAGACCAAGCACGAGACAACGATAGCGGAACTTGAAGAGAGGTTGCTCAAGGACAATCAGCAAAGGCAGGAGATGGACAGGAACAAGAGAAAGATCGAGTCTGAGGTTAGTCCCCATATTTTGAAAACCCAAGCTTATAGGTACCTACATAATTATGTTTTATTTTTGTTGATATGATTTTCTGTACCATATTTATACCGTTGACGTTTAGGTTAATGACTTGAAAGAACAACTTAACGAGAAGAAAATTCAAGTTGAGGAGCTGCAGCTCCAGCTGGGGAAGAGGGAAGAAGAAATTGCTCAAGCTTTGATGCGGATCGACGAAGAAGGAGCAGGTAGAAACATATTTCAGTCATTTCTTGGTGCCAAAATAATTCTTTCATAGTGAATTTTAGCCCTCCACAAACTGTTCATAGGCGTGAATCTGGGACGTCTGATATACCGATTCCTACAACCGTATTGTTAAAGGGATTTCTTTTCCAAACAGGCAAAGCCCAGACTCAGAAGGCCCTCAGGGAACTGGAGTCTCAGCTGGCTGAGCTCCAGGAGGATTTGGAGGCTGAGAAGGTCGCCCGTGCCAAAGCTGAGAAGCAGAAGCGCGACCTCAACGAAGAGCTTGAGTCCCTCAAAAATGAGCTTCTTGACTCGCTGGACACTACTGCAGCACAGCAGGAACTTAGGACCAAGCGAGAACACGTGAGTCCATATTAGCTGTATTTGGTACTGATCACTCCGTACATGATACAATTCCTGGTTAATTTATTCCTTATTTGTGTGGGTATGACGCCCTTTGTTGCTTGAAATCCCTCATAATCCAGGATCGCCAAGTTTCCGATTGTGATGCTTTAGTTCGGAATTGATCAATTTTTTCTCAAGTTCAAAGCAGAATCATTCATGGTCTCGTAAGCAATGTATCTGCTGTCTTCTCGATTTCATATTCTATTTTATAAATTTTCATCATTCTTATAAAATTATTAAAACAACTTTTTTTTTAAATATGTCTTCTACATAATGTGGTCTGTCCATTTAAATAGCGAATGGGCATAATCGGAGTTATGTTCATTTTTCCTGAGTTCGATGTAGCACGCTAAAAAAAACTCTTATGCCAATTTTCAGCACCCCCCCCCCCCCCCCCTCTCTCGGACGTTTGGCAAGAAATAAATAAAAACTAGTTGTAAATATTATACTGCTTTTTAGTGACCTCATCATTTTTAACATCAGCGCCCATTTTGAAAAGCACTTGCTGAGGCATTTCTTTTGTAATAATGATTACGTAGGTACTATTAGTGCACAGATTTGTCTCGTTTCATTCAAATGATTACCCTGTTCGGGCATAAAGCCAGGTTGAACTATTAGCGTGACAACTGTACGCCCGACCCCACTCAAAAGCCTTCATAGGGCTTCGAGATTAACGCGGCAACTTGCTCAGTCCGGAGTAGTCAGAATAAAAACGGCATGCTGCAAAAGCGTATTTTCAATGTCAGTTCCAAACTTTCGTGCCAGGTAATCGTCATTGATTCAAAATGAATGCAATTAATTTATTGATATTGTAAATTATTCGTGTTTTAAACGGCTTGGATTCATTGTTTCAGGAATTAGCAACGCTCAAGAAAACATTAGAAGAAGAAACGCACATTCACGAAGTCTCACTCACTGAAATGAGGCACAAACATACTCAAGAAGTTGCTGCACTAAACGAACAGTTAGAGCTACTTAAGAAGGTGAATTTATTACACATTGCTGTTTTTGCTTCGTTTTGACGTACTTCCGAAAGTTTGGCTTTTTAATTTCTTTTCGGCTTTCTCCAGGCTAAATCTGCACTTGAAAAATCGAAAGCACAACTGGAAGGGGAAGCCGCCGAACTCGCCAACGAGCTGGAGACAGCAGGAGCGAGCAAGGGCGAAAGCGAAAGGAAACGAAAGCAGGCAGAATCTTCCCTGCAGGAGCTGTCCTCGCGGCTCCTGGAAATGGAGAGATCCAAAGCCGAGCTCCAAGAAAGGGTTCAGAAACTTACTGCTGAAGCTGACTCCGTCAATCAGCAGTTGGAATCAGCCGAGCTGAAAGCATCGGCTGCCCTAAAGTCATCAGGTAATGTGTGGGTGGCATCAGTTGACCATTCACCACTTCATTGTTGCTAATCAGTTTTACCCTCGATTTGCGACGATTAAACTAAGTTATGACCTTCTCTGTTAGGTACCTTGGAGACTCAGCTGCAGGAGGTGCAAGTGCTCCTCGAGGAAGAAACCCGTCTGAAGCTGGCATTGATCACTAAGCTGAAGAGCATCGAAAGCGAAAGAGATGGTCTCAAAGAGCAACTCTATGAAGAGGACGAGGGTAGGAAGAATCTAGAAAAACAGGTAGGATTTACAATTTTGCTGCACTACAATACAAAAGCTCTTGTAAATGTGAGAATCCATTAACCGAGTACATCATTGCAGATGGCAATTCTCAATCAACAAGTAGCGGAAAGCAAGAAGAAATCCGAAGAAGAAACGGAAAAAATAACAGAACTTGAAGAAAGCCGCAAGAAATTGCTGAAGGTAACGTACCTACTGTAGTTTTTATTTGACATTCTGATTCATTTTTTTAAGTAAATCTTCCACATTATCACTTGCATTGGGTTTTTTGTAGGACATCGAAATTCTCCAAAGGCAAGTCGAAGAGCTTCAAGTTACGAACGACAAGTTAGAAAAGGGAAAGAAGAAGTTGCAGTCAGAGCTGGAGGACCTTACCATCGATTTGGAGTCTCAGAGGACGAAAGTTGTCGAGCTCGAGAAGAAACAAAGGAATTTCGACAAAGTTTTGGCTGAGGAAAAAGTGAGTTGCTCAGGGTATAAATTCCGATTTTTTGTCTGCCACAATCCGCAGGGGCCGTGCTGATAAGGTCCCGAGTACGCTGGCAGTGTCCCTCCGCTGTTTTTCACCGGCACTGAATGAATTACTGCCTGATCCGACTGTTAGGGCACCATTTTATGCCACTGGCATCCACCAAGTGAGTTCCTTGGGCTCAGGACCTTATCCCTTCGCTCCCTCTTATTACGTGTAGTGCCTTGTGCTCGATGCTTGTGTGAGCATCTCAAGAGAGTTGAAGTACTGTGTCGGTTGTTTCATGTCCTTACAAGGAAGTAACTATTTAAATCTAGTACGTTCATGTGCCTGCATTATTCAATTTCCCAGGCGTTGTCCCAACAAATCACCCACGAGAGGGACGCGGCCGAGAGGGAGGCCCGTGAAAAGGAGACCAGGGTGCTCTCCCTGACCCGGGAGCTCGACGAATTCATGGAGAAGATCGAGGAACTCGAAAGGAGCAAACGGCAGCTTCAGGCCGAACTCGACGAACTCGTCAACAACCAAGGCACCACAGACAAAAGCGTAAGTCTGCAAACTGATATTTCCGCTATAGTATAGTATACAAGATTATTGTAGGGTAATGGACAGTAATTGGTGAATCTCAACTCATCAGACCTATAACGTGACATGATACGAATTAAATCACCCGCGATGAAATCGTGGAAACCCATTCCAAAGAAAAACGGATTTATTGAAAGGTTCTCTATTTCCACTAATACACGAAAAATACACTGTTATACGAGTTTCAGTGATCAAACCATCGTCAGTAACAAACAACAACTGATGTAACAAACAAAAATACACTGTGTTTGATCAACACAGTGTATTTTTCGTGTGTTAGTGGAAATAGACAACCTTTCGATAACTGTTACACGAAAAATACACTGTTATACCAGTTTCAGTGATCAAACCATCGTCAGTAACAAGCAATATCCGATAAGTATTATTTGTTACTGACGGTGTTTGATCAACAGTGTATTTTTCGTCTGTTAGTGGAAATAGACAACCTTTCAATAACTCCGTTTTTCTTTGACGTGACATGAGTTCCTTCCGTTGAGTGGTGACGAAATTTCACAAATAATGTTATTGTGATACGAACTCGCGAACAAATCGTGGAAACCCATTTCAAAGAAAAATGGAGTTATTGAAAAAATAGTCTATTTCCACTAATACACGAAAAACTCAAAAAACACTGTTATACCGGTTTCGGTGATCAAACCATCGCCAGTAACACACACTAACACACAATAGTTATTTGATCACCGAAACCGGTATAACAGTGTTTTTTGCGTTTTCGTGTATTAGTGGAAATAGACTATTTTTTCAATAACTCCGTTTTTCTTTGAATGTTATATTGTGAATTCATCTCTATGTGAAGGGTCTCACAACGATGAATCAAGTTGTTATAGTGAACTTGTATTTACCAAACCTGCCCGTTGCATGTATTTTTCTTCTGCAATATACTTTTAACATTGGCAAACATGAACGTTCTTAGAAAAAAATGAAGAAACTCAGCAAATTGTCCCCTGTTGGATCACAATTGTACCAATGGCCTGAAATCCTTTTCAAGCTCCTTTATTCCCTCTCTGAACTTCTACAAGTTTAACCATAATACTATAATTCGAATAAATCGTTCAGTTTACGCACCCTTTTTATTTCTTAAATTTACGTATAATTGAGATTTGAGGTTATATCCTCAAAAACTACATCTATCAGCCCTTTATATATCACAATTTAGGTACCTACCAGCATACATATTTCTGGCGTTGAAACTAAACCTTGTTTTTGGCTACAAAAACAAAAACAAAATATGGGAACGGTCTTTATAAATCCGACGAAGCCTATACCCGAATTACCGATCTCCATTCGGAAATCGGCCATCAAAATCTGTATGAAAACATTGACCCCGAGAATCAGATCCGTCCAGTTGTTTACACTTCTGAATTTCTTGTGTTTCATTTCGTTGGAATAAGAAACAGGAAGAGGTAAGGTTCGTTTAAAAATCTTGAGTAGTCGCAAACTCCTTTGCATTTAGATTTAGCGCTCTTTAGTCGTTCATAATAAATAAATATCATATTAAAACTGCGTTCGATGTTTATTTAAATTTATATGCATTACCTACTTACGTAATTGGGTATGTATTGTCAGTAATGTTCAGGTTCGCCTGCTGAAAAATTTCGCAGCAGATATTCAGTTGGGTACCCAATTATATTGTTATATTGTTATATGTTATATACGTTATATTGTTTGAATGACTTTCGGAGCACTATATCTGAATTGTCGTTTTGATTTTGTTGAAAACATTTTACGAACCAGTCTACGCTTATGTATGAGCCATAGAAATCATTTTCATTGGTTTTAGTTATTTTTCGAACGAAAGTTGTGTGGTATTGTTTTGGTAGGCTTTTGATCATTCTCATCGCATCTTGAATATGTATTTTATTTATTGGTTGATGAAACGTTTACCACTATTAGTTTGGGTGAAGTTACGCTCCTTGATAAGGAGATAATGCTGGAAAATGAGTTCGTTCATCATACTGTTCATGTTCATGTTCACTAGAGACATTTAATCTTGGCAAAATCTCTTCTTCTATTAATTACGCAATAATAATATTGATCTATGGAAATAATTAATAATAAAAATAACCGTTATAGTAATTGAATAATTATTTTAGCTTTGTAGATCTTTATGAGACAGTAGACTAGTGTCGATAGTTGCCAAACCAAATATATCCTGTAAAAGCTGATTAACGCCGAATAATTTTGTCAACAGATTAGACTGTCCGTTAGCCACAGATATCCTTCCACTTTTCGATAATAGTATTTGCACCTCCAACGTCTACCCTCTAGTTTCTCCGTATCTAGTTGATATTGACCGGTTTAGTTTGATTCTGTTTTTACTTCAATAGTTCTATTTCCTACTATCCAGCTTCGTGTCCATTGTTTTCAAGGTAGGTGTCCGCTGGTTATACACGAAATGTTTCGATTTCCAAGATCAGACTATGCCTTTGAGAAATAGGTAATTTCGGATTTGGGCGTAGAGAGGGGTAGTTGTCATTTCGTATCTTCACATTTTCAGTTTATCAATTCGAATCATGATTTTTTGAGTTCTTGTGTAACTGGATCTCAAAAAAGTGAAATAATGTGGGATTAACATTAATTTATTGCATGAATAGTCACATGGAATGTTCGAAGTTTCATTGAATGGTCACGTTAGAATTGTATGTTTTTCGAACTATCTCTTATTATTGTTGCACAGCTTGAGAGATTATAAAAATATATTGATTTATTTTCGCAGGTGCATGAATTGGAAAGAGCGAAACGAGTACTGGAGTCACAACTTGCGGAGCAGAAAGCACAAAATGAAGAGTTGGAAGATGAACTGCAAATGACAGAAGATGCAAAATTGAGGCTGGAAGTCAACATGCAGGCCCTTAGAGCTCAGTTCGAAAGAGATTTGCAGGTACGTAGGGACAAGTTGTTGTTCTGATTGTCTTCAGCTGCAACGTTTATTGTATGTTTGCTGATGATGTTTTTTGTATTGTTTGTAATACAGGGCAAGGAAGAGTCGGGAGAAGAAAAGAGGAGAGGGCTGCTGAAGCAACTGAGAGATATTGAGGCTGAACTTGAGGATGAAAGGAAACAGAGGACTGCCGCTGTGGCCGCCAGGAAGAAGATTGAAGCAGATTTCAAGGATGTTGAACAGCAGCTTGAAATGCACACCAAGGTATAAATAATTGAATTAGCATCAAATTCACTGTATGATCATGATAATATCAGTGTCTTGACAGCCTGAGCCGATGTTATATTATTAGAACATTTGCGAACATCTTGACATTTGCCGTTGGTGTTGCCAGGTCAAGGAAGATCTTCAAAAGCAGCTGAAGAAATGCCAAGTCCAACTGAAGGACGCTATCAGAGATGCCGAAGAGGCGAGGCTCGGGCGGGAAGAGCTTCAAGCTGCCGCAAAAGAAGCAGAAAGGAAGTGGAAGGGTCTTGAGACGGAACTTATTCAGGTTCAGGAGGATTTGATGGCCAGTGAAAGACAGCGACGAGCTGCTGAAGCTGAAAGAGACGAAGTCGTCGAAGAAGCCAACAAGAACGTCAAGAGCCTGTAAGTAGCGACTCCGGAATCATTTTTTCAACTGTTTCATAGGTTGAATATATGTCCACCTTGTCAGCATCGACAACGGATGAGATTGATCTGAATAAGGGCTGAGGCAGGAGCGTTGGATCGTTAGCTGATGATCTCAAGTCACCTTCCCAATCCCAACTGCCAGTGAAGGAGGGCGGTCAATGCTTGACCATGGGCTCATGTAGTCCTTGGTCTTTGCCTCCCGAGCCATATTGTAGATAGATGTATCATCACAATTGTGATCAATAAATTAACGGAAAATTCCTATAAGTCTTAGCTGGTTTTTTCCATGATTGTGAACAGTGAATATCAACATTGAGACATTGAGAGATCCTAATTGGCTCTCTGTTTTTCAGGTCGAACCTTCTCGACGAAAAGAAGAGGCTGGAAGCTCAGTGTGCCGGGCTTGAAGAGGAACTCGAAGAGGAACTCAGCAACAACGAAGCCCTCCAAGACAAAGCGAGAAAAGCACAACTCAGCGTTGAGCAACTTAACGCAGGTTAGTTTAGTTAGTGGTGATTCGATTCAGTGTAAATAACAATATCCAACTCTTAACCGACACAGGGGCTTGAAGAAAAGGCACCGAGGAAACATGAGCAGCTGGCCAATTCTTATGTGGCCTTGAACAGTTGTGATAGGTAGTAGTATAATACAGCTGTCCCTCGATAATCCGACACTTTTTAATCCGACGTACTCGGTAGTCCGACGCGCTGCCATCAGGCAACATGCATCTCCCTCCCTCCGCTCCGACAGGAAGCAAAACAAACCTGCAGTGACTTCTTGAGTGTATTTGTGACTTCTTGTACTTTGAGTGTATGTGAGTTCTTTAATGTGTAAATATGTATGTACATATTGTATATTTTACTTAAATTTCTTTCCGTATTTCTTTTAAAAACTTACATGTACTGTCATTTTGTATCCTGGTATTAATAAATTACATGTACCTTTACTGTTTCTTCCTTTTTTTTAACTTCATTGTGTTCAAACGCATTAAGAATAAAACATCTTTGATAATATGACATTTTTGGTAATCCGACATTTTCGGTAATCCGACACTCTCTCGGTCCCTTAACTGTCGGATTATCGAGGGACAGCTGTAGTAGTAGTTGCTGTAGTGAGCTGAAAGCTTTCTTAAGCGCATAAAGCATCGCTTGGTTTTGCCCATTCGCTGCCTGGCTGGGAATAATGAGCTCAATCAAATTCTGAAACCTCGCATGGGCTGGGTATGAAAACCTCATATCAGCTAAGGGTGAAACAATGGTTCCTTCCACACCCATTTGGATGGTCAGAATTTAGAATGTTTTGTGGTTAATGATTCTGTTGGTTACCCAGAACTTGCTGCTGAACGAAGCAATGTGCAGAAACTCGAAGGGACCAGGTTGTCGATGGAACGGCAAAACAAGGAGCTGAAAGCCAAATTGAACGAATTGGAAACGCTGCAACGCAACAAATTCAAGGCCAATACATCTCTAGAGCTCAAGATCACCAATTTGGAGGAGCAACTGGAAAATGAAGCCAAGTAAGCCACGAATCCGTTTGAAATTATCCGTAGTAACTCTTCTTGATGCGTTTCTCATTAGGCATTTATTGTGCACATAGAAATCACCCAGGAAAGTATATGGTGTTGTTTTTAGGACGTCCCTCACTAGTAAGATACGTCCTTATGTATTTGATCTGGTCAAAAGAGGACAACAATCAGCCGAGAATCAAAAGAACCACATTGAGTCTGTGACAAAAATCATAGGTGTATGTGTGTGACAAAATCTTGTGGGCGCGGCCCAGGGCTTAATTCTCAACAGATTTGCGTGGTTCTTTTCTATTCAATGCGGAAAACTGTCTAGTTGTGCCCTACGCCGCCGGAATTTCGAAATTTAATTCTGGAAGGCGGGTTAATGCTGAAAAAACGTGGATTTTTTTTGGCTAAATCTTGTGTGCGCTGCCCAGGGCTTAGTTCTCAACTGATTCACGTCGTTTGCTGGGTTAAAGCCAAAAAACGCGCTGGTGGCTGCCCAGGCCCTAACTCTCTTGTCTATTTTACGTGGTTCATTTCGACGCTGAAATCATCTAGTTATTATAGGTTATTATAGAGTCTATACACCACCATAAGAGACGTCCTCTATAATGCATGTATTACTCTACGGAATGTTCATCATATTTATTACTACCTCAGGGAAAAACTGCTGCTCCAAAAAGGCAACAGGAAGCTGGACAAGAAAATCAAAGACCTTCTTGTTCAATTGGAAGATGAGCGAAGGCACGCCGACCAGTATAAAGAACAAGTTGAGAAGGTGAGGATACGAGAAACATATTTTGCTTGTTACTACAATAGGATGCCATACCATGCCACTTTTTTTTCTTTTTTTTTAACTCAATATTCAAAAAAGAAAGACGTGCATGATCGTAATTTCCCTGTACAACAAAATTTCTTTTAAAATTAGTGAAATTGCATGAAAATTGAAACCAAACGTGAACCTGTTGCATAGATTAACACGAGGATGAAGACCCTCAAGCGCACGCTGGACGACGCCGAAGAAGAAATGAGTCGTGAGAAGACTCAGAAGAGGAAAGCACTGCGGGAATTGGAAGACCTCAGGGAGAATTACGATTCCCTGTTCCGCGAGAACGACAACCTCAAGAACAAACTCAGGTGTGTACCGCATAATTTCGTGTATTTCAAAATTTAAATTATACTCAAATACATGGGTTGTCTAAATTCAGTTATAGTGGTAGTGAAGAAACCACTGAAATGTAGGGCTTTCTCAGTAAACATAAAAGTAGCCTTAGGTATCAAATTGATACTTTTCTTATGTTTTTGTTATTTGGTGGTTTGTCTGGACTAGGGTCAGTGGTGTCGACCACCATCAGAATGGTAGAAAACGCCATAAGTTCGTTAGTAAGCTGTTCACATTCAGAAGGGGCGTCTACGTTTCTGGATGCATCACTTGTTTATATATCACATTGGTGGTCATTGTGTACCGAATTAGTTTTATTTCTTCGTCATTTGGCTTCCTAGCTACGGAATGGCTATAAGCTTGCAATAAGCCAGAACAAACCACTGGAACGTTCCCGCGTGCTAATTCATTTGGTATTTTCCTCAGCATGTCAGTGGTGGTGCAACAGGTGCCACTTACTCCTAGGCACAGGTACCACTTATGGAAAAACTACGCATATTTCTTTTTTTTTTAATTCATAATACATTCATCATCGCTCTTAGCATTAACTGATATCACTAATGATGCTTTGCCCTTAGGCCAAACTTGATTTTACCACTTGCGACCACCCACAGTCTGGTTTGGTCAGTATTACGCTCAACCTTTCACGTCTCCCCAACCCATCTCTCAAAAAATTCCTGCTGCGTTTGCTATTTTCTAACCATTCACTCAAAACAACTAACATTTTGATTTTGTTTGTATTTGAAAGAATTTATATAACGTTTGCACTTCTCACTAATAGATTAACACAAACTAATCTATTTGGATGTCCTGTTTCAAAGAAAACTTCATATTGAACAGGCATTTGTTGCGTTCTTTCGTCGTGTTATTCTTAATTTCCTTTCCGTTTACGAAACCTTAAAATTCATAGTCAAGAACATTTTTTCGTAACTTCAGAGACTGTGAAAGACTGCCATGATTTGAACATTCCATGACATGTATTGTAGAGCATCCAGCGACCTCAAAAACAGAGAAACATGTTCAAATGCGTACGTTTTGACAACGATCTCCTCGGGACTTGCACTCATTTTGGTACCGCATGAAATGATGTATTGAATATTTACGTGTACCAATATGAATATTTTGCTCATTGGGATCTTTTCGAGTATTTAAATTTGTCTATTTAAATTGGGTTGAGAAACGAGGTGATTCGTTTCTGGAAAGATTTCTGAAAAGATGAAAGTTTGGCTTGGTGTCTTAATAATCCTTCACGTGTCATCTTCTGTACTGTACATTGATGTTAATTTCTTTCAGTTTATTGTTGATGAATCGAGATGAGCTTGGTGGGGAATGGATTTGGTTCTGTAGGCTGATTGCTGCAGTATCCACATTGGTTTGCAGTAGGTATTTCGGTTCACCATGTGTTCCCGAGGATGTTTTCGCCGTCAAGTTGTTTTGCTTTTGGAAATACTCATCCGACGGGAAGCTCAGTTCCAACTTTGGCCCTACGCGGGGGCTTCTGTTGGGGCGTTGGCTTCCCTGTGATGATACTTCCGGAAACCAAACAGCTTTTCAGGTGTCACATCTGCTCGGCACTGGTGAGCCCTCAGCTTGTTCAGTTTGTCACACAGTCAATATTCTGCTTGTAACTAAAGAAATCATTCGATACTTTCTGAACACTTGTCATAGAACCGTCACTGTCAGTGTTCGGAAGTAAAATTAAATCTGTGGAGCATTTCAAGTAAATTTACGCTGCACTTCAGCCTTGAGAAACATGTTCATTGGTGATGAGTGTGTAGACGCCTTGGTGATGCAAAATCAGCTACTGTACTCAAGATGGTGATCATTTCCAACATTTTACTCCCAGTTCACTGCCCACCGTATCTCGATTTGGTGCTTCCTGTTTGAATTTCGTTACAGCAATGCTAAAATCAATACCTAACTCTTTTAAAAATCATTAAAACAATTATTCTTCGAATGTGAAAAAATCGAAAGAGCCATTAGAACTCAAATTGTTGTTGATAATGAGAGGTTCAATCAATATTGTTTTTGGTAGTGCAATTGCGCCACTCCTTGGTATTTTCCTGTACTCACCTCCTGTCTTATTAATGTTCGGTCGTATTGTTGAAATATTCTTTGATAATACAACACAATAAATAAATAAATTCTCTATAAACAGATTCGTTTCACAAGATAATTATTGTGGTCAGTATCGTGTTGTTTTAAAACTACCCAAAATTTCTTGGAGTCTTCTCCTGAGTCTGGATTAGCGCTCAAAAACTGTTGATAGTGATTATGATTCAGTCCCCAATTTGTTTGGGTTAGGCAGTTGGTCATTTCAGGATCTTTTCGTATACATACTCTGTGTTCAGGGTGGCCAAAATAGTACAATTCAAATGGTTGACTTTCTTTTTCATGCTAGTCATTCAATGTGGAGTACTTAACCCACATTCATCAGTAGGAGAAATTTATTTACAAACTGGAAAATTAAATAATGCGAGAATAGTGTAATTGATTGAATCCGTAGTTTTGTAGGTCATGTTATAGTCATTCCTTGACCTTTGTCTATGCCTTCTGTGTTCAGAGTGGCTCAAACAAACCGATTCAAATGTGAGATTTTTACAAAAAGCTATGCATGTAAGTGTTGAGTACATTGTCACACACTAGTGCAAAAAGAAAAACCATAAATTATTATCGTCTTCAAAAATGCTCAACTCCGCTTAAATGTTGTGAAAGATTGAATCAGGCTAATGTATAGTTTCTGTTAGTTTGATCCAGTAGCAAGATGTTTCATGCACATCTGAGGGCCGTGTGTCAAGTATATTGATTAGTCAACTGATCAATTTTATAGTAGTAGTTTGTGCATCATCTGTTTTGTTGATGTTAGGAGGAAGTGCTGAGTTATTCCGAGTGCTGTAGCTAGTTTGTAAGTGCATCACCATTGTCGGCACAACGTCCCTCACCCATCAAGCTCACCTCGGTTCTGGTTCTTCTCTGAGAGGGGAAGGGGGGTTATGTCGACCGTAATGTTGGCAATCCTGATTGTTGACCCTTTAGGCGGGGCGGCGGTATTTCCGGGATCTCGAGCAGGCTGGGAGGCTCCAAGAGAGGTTCCATCCCAGGAGAGGATTCCCAAGGTCTCAACAACACCACAGACGAGTCGGTCGACGGTGACGATATCTCGAATCCATAAAAAGGCTACTAGTGAGTACAGACGAATATATCTACAACATGTTCCTACTAGATATTACGTTACCTACATACTACTACTACTACCGCTGCTTGTCATGAGAGCTACTCAACTGGTATATTTCCTCACGTGTAGGTGATAATATGAACTCTACACTGGACCTCATAGTAACTACCTATACTGTTTACACTTTCATCCTGGACACGTGATGAATTCCTCTGCTAATTGACTCAATCACACCTCCTTGTTCGCCTGCAGTACCTAATAAAATAAAATCCTTTTGCCTTGATGAACATTTTCCATGCTATTGTGTTCCATGCCATGGTGTTCATATAAATTTCAGTTAGTGGCCACAAATATTTCTACAAATCAGTCAAAATTTGACTGATATTGATTGCAAAAAAGTGGTTGTGTCAATTTTTGGCGAAAATGTGGAATTCATTTCCTGACTAAGATTTGTATTAGTCAGAATAGCGGACAGACGTTTTCATAATAGTGGAAAGATGTCGGAGGTATAGCCATAGGTTTGTTCGCACTGACTTTTTCTGACTGTTTGCTGACTCCTAAGAAATCAAGATAAGCGTTTGATTTTGATAATGGTTGGGAATCCAGAAGGCAGTGCATGGTCAGTTTCTCATCCGCCCTATCTTCTGTGTGCTGGAATGGCGATCAGAAAACTAGGCTTTGGATAGTCAGTAAAACACTGCAGACAGCTCGTCATGGATACTATACAGTCCAAAAATAGTCCAGTAATCACCGCGAACGGCCCAACACCTTTCTGACGGTCAAATAACCATCAAATGGTCACTGCAAACAAACCTAACATAGGTAATCTAGGGCTCAAGGGTCCTATAATATAGGAATCTCACAATATAGATGAAGATCTTCGAGAAACAATTCAAAATTTCAAATGCCGATTCTTTGAAATGCCGAAATCTGTTTCTCATTTCTTTTTCATGTGGAGTACCGATAATACCCTGTTGTAGATATTCAATAAATTTATATCCAATCCTTCAAACTAACACAAGCAACAATTGCTATTTATTACGACAAATTTGAATTTTGAGCTTCAATAAAGATTAGAAAAATAGCCAGGTTTTTTGGAAACCTTCTACAGGTTAGCCAACATTAGTTATAATTGGCAAACCTGTGTGGTTAAAAAGAACATCAGTGATTCACTTTTTACACAGTTATTTTAGATAGATATTTTCAGTTCATAAATAATTAATTTTGAATTTTTGGTAGATAATGAAATTCATTGTAGCTTTAACAATAAATTAGGCTTTGGTTTTATTATAGTTTTAGTTTTTGGCAGTTTGATTTCAAAACGTTGGTGGTTCACCTACCACACCTACTTAAGGCATATAATAAAATCTACAGTCCTATATTGCATCAACTAGGGTTGTTGTCTTAATAATGCCGAAGTAGCACAGTAGAAATTTAACATTGTGTGATAATACGGTGGGATGTAACCGGTGAGTGGTTTTAAAAATGCTAACATTAATGTAGATAAATAACATTATTAGAAACAAAGGTTTACGGTAGGTAAATGCAAGTTGAGAAATGGTGATCTATACTCCTCACCAGTCGATATTTCTATGGAGGATTGTGGAGAGGGATGTTTTTTATTTTGAGATGCGAGCATCCTGACTGCTCATCTTCTAACCCATAGGTGATATTGAATTGTCACTTGATTGACATCTTGACTTCCCCCGTGAATTGCTCATGGAAGATTTTTATTTTTTCTAGTTGCAGAGTTCCCTTAGGTAGGTACTGTATAAAGTGCCTTGGGATTGTACACAAAACTCGAATTTATACATTGCTGGTTCTGTACTCTATCTACATGTGCACTGAATTCTTTTAAAATTAATAAAATGGGCAATTTTCGTGAGTTACAAATTCTCCTTTTTTTGCCAAATTGTTTTCAATAACAGAAATTGATAGTTATTGACCACATAATGAGGTTTTCGTGTAGGAAAGTCTAGGATTTGAAAGTCTGAGTTGCTAGAAATGACGTATGAGGTAAATTGCTGTGTTGTTCGATTCAAATCCCGCTTGGAGCGCCAGTACTCATTTCAAACAATCTACAGAACCGCAGTGGATGGATGGAACAGAAAATTTATAAATAAATTAAAAAACACGTACTTATAATCAAACCGAGTGAAAGGTCACAGCAAAGGTTACTGGTGGTTTGCCATTTTTAGTGTTGGGCTGTTGGCAGCATTGAGAACAGTCTCCTTCCAGGCTTCTCTCCGCCTCCTCGGCCCAACAGCCAATCAGATGTCAGCAGACCTGATACGTCATTTTTTGCCACATTAGAGAGTTGTTGCAATCGTACCCTTTTACTGTAAAACCGAACTTACAGCACGGTGAGACCTTGGGTTCTTTGTATATTTTACATACCTGCAATACTTGCTAATTATAAGGCACTCACTTACCTTGCTCATCGCTTTCGGATGGCAGTGCTCAAGATGAATAGGTACGCGAACCACATGAAGTTCAGCCTTCCAAATATACCTAAAGAGAACGCAAAATAAAGAAAACGCAAACGGCGGAAAACCTTCCCGAGGCCCCTCCTGTCTGTCTACAAAATTCGGGTTGACGCGATAGCCTAGCCATGGAGATCGAATTTGGTTATCCGCGAAGAAGTTTACTTATCAAGTTACGTAGTACGTAGCATTGAGACTCGCATCTTTCCAATAGTTACGTGGTGCTGGACAACGCAAGTCTTGAAAACGGTAAAACTTACGTCTCCAACGTAACATTTGCGTTTACGTTCTCTCTCCCAATCGTCAATTTTTGTTTTCGACAACTCTCTATTTTTATTTCTTTTAATCACTCACTTTAAAAAAATACCGCTGATTTTTAAAAACTGGCTTCGAAATACCATTTTCCCAAGTTCTTTTTTTTAAACGAAATTTTCCATTGAAACAACATGTGTACTCGTACGTACCTACTTCACATGTTTCGCACCGCCTCCTTGGCCCAACAGCCAATCAGATGTCAGCAGACCTGATACATCATTTTTTGCCGCATTTTTATTTCTTTTAATCACTCATTTAAAAAAAAATACCTACCGCTGATTTTTAAAAACTGGCTTCGAACTAACACCATTTTTCCAAGTTCTTTTTTTTTTTAACGAAATTTTCCATTGGGGAATAAACAACATGTACGTACCTACTTCACATGTTTCACGTACAATGGTTTTGTTGTTTTACAGGGATTTGCCTCCCGGCATCCAGCTTTCAACTGAAGACGTCTCCCACAAACGTTGAACGTGCCAGCTCGGAAAAGGCTTCACATCAAAAACTACAAGCCTTTTTTTTGTTCTTTTTTTTAAACTTCGTACTTAAAAGTACTTTCGCTTAACAATGAAAGAATATCTCGAAATGTAAAGTTTCCTTATAAAAAAATGTGTACAAAAATCCCCGGCAAATTTTGAAAACATGAAGAAAGTCATCAAATATTGAATGTTTTCATATCGAAAATATATTTAAAAAATCGCTCTTCCACTGTTGTTATGCTGTTAGTCAATTTTTGTTTTTTTAAAGTTTTGTTTCCACACATTCCGCATCTGGCAATGGAACTCCAGAAACAATTTACCAACTATGTTTATTTATTTATAGATTTTTTGTTTATTAATAAAAATAAAAATAAAATTGTAAACTTGGTTTAAAGTGAATACTTACATGTCCAATTGTTTATTATTGAAGCCGAGAATGCCTTAAGTATTTGGGCTTTTCTTTGTTAGTTGTTATTGAGAGAAGCTCTAAAAAAAATAATAAACTGCGGTGTACAGTTTTTATATAAATTGTGAATCGTGTCATAATTATTTAATTGTAATATTTAATACCTTATTTACTTTTAGTATTATAAAAACTAACTGCAGTTGCCTTCTATTTCTACATTATTTCTGTAGCCTTTGCCATTTCGTTTTATCTATACTAAATCCTCAAACAATAATTATGTATAGGTGATAGTTATCGTAACAAAAACAAATTTTCTTTTCTATCGCATTGTCAGACAGGAAATATATATATATAGTTTTTACAGTATTTATATAAACGATTTTACCATAGGTCTCGACACTAGGTGTGTATATGTTCGCGTGAATGGTCGATGTACTGATGTATGCGTGTGCGTGTTGTGTATATAGTTTACAATGGAACCTACCGCTGTTCGAATAGTAAAGGGGATCTATAAATAAGAGGTTGAGGCAACAAATTTTTAAACCGTCATTATGTATCGGGTTTATATATATATATAAATATATAAAAAGAATAAAGTAAAACTTGTAACTAACGTGAGTCGATTCCTTGAATGTTTCCATGGCCGTATCGACTGGTTTATGGCGCTGATCGCCGCCTGGTGGAGGCGTAGGGCTCGAACATTATTTTTATCTGGATGTACAGTACAGGGTCGATTCTACCTGATTTTCAACAAAGTCCTATAAGAAATTTGTCGAAAACCCTGGTTAACGAGTTTTGGACGATTTAAAATGGTTTTTTTTCTCGTGTTTTTGACCTACCACAAAAATTTCCACAACACCGTTAATTTAGTATTAAATTGAAGTAATTTTTTTAAATTGTTGGAAAGAGCGTTAAATTTGGTTTATTATTGTGTGAATATGTATTCGCTCAGCAAAAATTTGTATATCGCCCCCTCAAAATTTTTTCTTTTCCGTTTCAAGGTGTATGGATTCCAAAAATGCAATGTCCCTATGCCGTATCATCCATATCTACCTTAATTTCGGTCTAAAAAATCGGTTCTTTCGCACACATGCTCCATTTGAGCCCTAGTTGTGTCTCGAAACTGCAGCCCGATCGGAATATACCCAAGGGTTTTATGGGGGTAAAAATGGGTTTTTTGGTGTTTTATTAACATGAGCTTTATCTTTTTCCATGTTTTTTAGGACGAGAAGACCGAATATGAAGTCGATTTTGACCAGAGTGAAGAATTGAGGTTGTAACGAAGGTTCCGCTCCCAAAATTTTTTTTTTTTTTAAATCTAAAACCTGGGAATTAGTCTGAAACCACCATAAATTTGTATAATAACACTAGAAGTACAGTTAATATAATAGTATAATAACAGGCAAATCAAGACAGTTGAATGGCAGTGTCAATGATCAAAGATAATTTGTCAAAAACAAGAGCCTAATTCGTGTTTGGGGGGGGGGGGGGGGGGTTAAAATTGGTGGAAAACATGAAAAATAGCTATTTCAGTTATTGCACATGATAGAAACAATAAATTAACAGCCAACATTTCTGTACGTATGTCCAATAGAATAATAAACCCATGTGACAAGGACTTTGCAGCGTTGCAGAAGATTTCAATACCGAATTCAGTGGTTGAAAAATTGGGCGGAACAGTGAATTTTATCAAATTTGCAAAATCACACTCGAAATTTGCACTATAATTTCAAACGGCTCAACCACTCGAAAAAACTTTGGCCAAGTTTCGTGGGCAGTATAGCTTCCTCACTTATTGTAACACGGACGTATAGAATCAGTTGGTAAACACCTCACCCAAATGTCCATTTCTTCCAAATTTCACGGCCTTACGGTGATTTGCAGGGTAGGTCTGAGCGCTACGAGGATCTGACGCTTGCACATGCGCAGGCTATACCACTACTACCCTACACTATTACCTGCTATACTATTGGTTTATTATTCTGTGAATAATACACCTATGTATTCGCTCAGCAAAAAATTTTTATAACACCCCCTCAAACTTTTTTCTTTTCCGTTTCAAGGTGCGTAGATTCCAAAAATGCAATGTCCGTCCGCCGTACGCCGTATCACGTGTACAGGCTTCATTTTAGATCTAAAAAAGTCGTTTTAGCAACATGTTAGTAAAATGAGCTTTTGATGTATCGTTTTCCATGTTTTTGGGGACGAGAATACCGAATATGAAGTCGATTTTGACCAAAGACGCGGAAATTGAGGTTTTACCATTGGTTCAGCTCCCAAAATTGGTTTTTTTTTAAGTCAAAAACCTGGAAAACTGTCTGAAATCACCATCAATGTGTATACTAACATTAGAAAAAGTGTAAACAGCTGAATCAAGACCATTAAATCGCACTACCAATGATCAAAGATGATCTGGGGGGAAAAAAGTGTACCTATTTCATGTTTTGGGGGCCAAAATTGGTGGAAATCATCAGGAATAGCTATTTCAATCATTCCACATGAAAGAAACTATAAATTTAACTGCCAACAAGAATCTCTAGAACTCCAATAGAATAATAAACCCATGTGACAAGGACTTTGCAGCGTTTTTTGAAAAGGGACCATCTGCAGCCCAACCCGTGTGACATCAAAATTTCAGCTCTACGACTATTTTTTGTGTCGTTTGAAGCGTTACAAGGAAATGGTCAACATTTCTTGTTCGCGTATGCGCTGTAACCAATTCCAATGAAATTCAGATCGGCCCTCCAAATATGAAACTCATTTCAACGATATCTAAGGTAGTTATGGACGTTTCAAGTATTTCATGTTTGCGAAATTCACAGTACTTTTTCAGTGATTTTGTTATGCGACCATCTGTGACGCAACCCGCACCTACCCTCCAAATTTCAGCCCATTTCGACCACTATTTCGGGTAGTTATGGGCGTTTCAAGGAATTGACCACAGAGACACGTAACCAAAAATGTTCCTTGATGTCTGAAACGCAAAGTGGTTGTGGACATTTTCATTCTGGACGAAATGCATATACATGCATTTTTTTTTTTTTTTACTCAATCACGAATCCAAGGCCAGTAGTGAGGAAGCAAGAAAATAATAAGTGTTTAACCACGCGTTACAGGAAAACTCAAATCTCAGTTTTCCAACGGATGAACCTATATTTACATAAGACAAATCAGTGGCTCAGAAACGTCAAAAAAGAAACTTGTACGAAATTTCAATAACCACCTTCCCTCCTTGCACATACTTCCTGTATACTTGTCTTTAAAATGAATTCCATGTAAGTAAAATAACACTGAAATGGGGCCGGAGTGTCCGAGTGGGCTAGAATATCCCCGTTCGGAATAAAACTGCGGCGACACTGCCACCGGACTTGACCCAAGTCACCAGACTCCACTAGTCCTGTTTGTTCTTAGACGTCACAAGTGTATGTCCTCCGAAATGGTAGCGTTCTTTGTGATTTAGAATCAGAATCCGATTCTGATGAAGAAACAGAACTAGTGACAAGTTTTCTTTCTTTGAATAAGTCGTCGATGTCACCATATTATGTTTCCAAACGAGCACAATACGGTGAATTTCACATCCTACTCGCCAAATTGTACGATGTTCAATTTCAAAACTATTATAGGATGAGAAGAGAGCAATGGGGGCTGTGTTGGGTGGCTCATGGGAGGTACCCCAGGGTGTGAAAATCGCGGTAGAGGGGGGAAATCGGGTCTCAACCCATGCAGAACGGAGTCCGGTGGGAGGCTCAAGTCAAGTCAGGTCCGGTCGCAGTCTCGCCGCTGCCCTTTGAAATGCAAAGGATAGGTCCAGACAGGCACACAAGTGAGGTCAAGTCAAGAAATCCGGTGGCAGTGCTGCCACACCTTAACAGTCTGCGGTGACACTGCCACCGGACTGGTGAACTGAGGGGGGTGTGACACTGTCACCGGACTGGTGAATGGAGGGGGGTGCGACTGCCACCGGACTGGTGAACGGAGGGGGGTGCGACACTGCCACCGGACTTGAGTTGGCCGAAGTCACCAGACTCTAACCAGTCCGGTTGTCCAGTCCACACGATTCCTCCTTAACGAAAGTCATTCTTTGTGATTTAGAATCAGAATCCGATTCTGATGAAGAAATAGAACTAGTGACAAGTTCACATTATTTGAATAATTCGTGGATTTCACTGTCTTATGTTGCCGAGCGCTATACGGTGATTTTCACAGCCTATTCGCCAAACTGAACGGTTTTCAATTTCAGAACTATTTTAGGATGAAAAGAGAGCAATCTGTTTACATCCACGATGGAATTTGCAAAGACATCACCAAACAGGACACGAACTTCAGAACGGCAATTGGATGGCTTTGTGCTTGAGGAAAGGTAAAAGGATCATCTTTCAATAAAACGTCATAAGCTCGATAAGCATCTTTTCACGATCCATCGTTCACAGGTACTTAGAAGAACTAACAAGTTTACCTAAATAAAATTCACCACTTAGCACAAAAAATAGTTTCAATCTGAGAGAATTCTGAATTGGGGGCTGCGCCTCGGGGAGGTGCGAGGGGTTGAAGATTGTGGTAGAGGGAGTGGCCAGAGTCTCAACCCATGGAACAAAAGGATCCCTTTTCTTCCACGGTCTCAACCCATCCAGACCGGATTCAGAATGGAGCCCGGTGGGCGGCTCAAGTCAAGTCAGGAACGGTCGCAGTCTCGCCGATGCCCTTTGAAATAGCAAAGGATGGGTTCCGACAGGCACGCAAGTGAGGTCAAGTCCGGTGGCAGTGTCGCCACACCTTGACAGTCCGTGGCGTCTCTGGTTCTCGTCACGGGCGGGCACCAATGAAAAGCTTACACGTGCTTACCCGACTAGAGATCAGCGCTTCATCTCTGATAATCATGTGAAGCCTACAAGGAATAAAGATTGAAATAACAAGTAAAATCGAGTAAAAAGTCTCTATCGGGACATACACAATGAGAACACATCCAGGGTTATAAAAGACATTTATAATAATAAAAATATTTAATACATTATAAAGTAGTTTTTCATAGTAAATTTAATTACCTGTTCTTATGCAGTAAACAAGGGAATATCCATAGAAAAAATATATAGAGATAGAATGTATAACATGATAACAATAGATATCTATTTAGGTGATAAAACTATTAAAAGTAGACCGTAATAATATGATAACAAAAATATACATATTAAATGAGGAACATTCAGTCATCGATGGAATGTACGTACAAGTAGTAATTTTATATTTAGTTCAAGTGATAAAGCCGAGTTTGAAAAGATGGTTTTGGACCACGTGGCACATTGTTTGATTCTAAGGATTGTAAGGTTTAAGGCACTTGCGGTGAAATCACAGATGTTTGGAAGACTCGTTCAAAGTCCGAAGAACGTGGTGCGGGTGGCGTCGACGAATCACGTTCATTTCTTGTGCAGGCAGTTTGCAACGGTCGGTTGGATGATTTTCCAGACTTTGGCGAGCTGCAAAGTAGTTGATGGGGATTTGTTAGTGATTACTAAATGAAACGAAGCAGAGCGTAGTTGGGATCAAAACTCGAAAAACGATACTGTTTTGTACTGGTTTATTATTTTCAATAATGAACCTCTGGAATCAAGCATGAAAAAAAAAGTTTAAACCCCTCAAAATTTGATGGTTTATGTTTCAAGGTAAAACAAAAACGCTGCAAATTATTACACAAAGGTTTAATATTTGCCTGTGTAGATGCCCCTTCTGCGTAGGTCACTGTTTTCTGTGGTCAATACGCTCGAGCTCCCCCCAGGAAAGCCCTAAATGGAGTACTGGAGCCGGCCCGGGAACTAAAGTTTCATACAAATGCGCTGGATTCAATATAATTTAATAATCAATTATTTGTAGTAATTCATGAAGCATAAGGCAGGCAAATAATGAACCGTTGTGTAATAATTTACCTTCTACGCAGATAGTATACAAACCGTTGTGTAATAATTTACTGTTGTGTAACAATTTACCCAATAATACTTCAAAGTTTGTTCAAGTTGCAAAGGTAACTGCCAACAAAATCCAAAAGATCCATCATTTTTCAAATAAAACAACACCACAGAACAACCAACTCGACTTCATACAGCCATTCTTATAATCAGGTGCTCCCTAGTGATGATATCCGGGCCGGATTTATACTGTCCAATAGCCAATAGCCAATCAGATTCAATAGACCTAGTACATAATTTTTTGCCGCGTTTTTACTTTTAATCACTCATTTAAAAAATAACGGGATATATTTAACTGCACGGCAAAAAAAGGTATTTTCCCTTCTGCGAATCTCCATCTAAAAAGATTATCTTCACTTCAGAAAAAGTAAAACTCCCAGCATAAAGTAAAAGTCAATATTGACCCCAATCACTGCTAAATAGGTGATCAATACCAGCGTATTATTCAATCACACATAAGAAAAGGGGTTGGCACAGCAAAAAAGGGGTTTTGCACAGCTATTTCAAGTTGAAGGAGCGCGCGTTACCTCAGTGTTGCCAGGGTTCATTTTTATTCCACTAGCGCCCCCTACTTCTAAGTAATTAGACACAATTTCGTAAACTTTTATCCTTGTAACTTGAAGGTAATAATATTATTGACACCTACATTTTCAAAATTATGCTTTCTTAAAATGGTGGTTTATTCTCTTCAGTACCTGTTTGTCGACCCTTCATTCAACTGCCTTATCAACTTACGGAATGAAAGTATACAAGTGCTGTGGGTTTATCTTCAGAATAGCCGTTGGGATACACTAATTTGTAGTGCGTGATTTGATGTGGAGTTGGACATTTCTACTGTGAGAATCCTTCTTCTGCCGTTATAATCAATTTCTGGAAGGGCAATAACAAATTTGAACGTTGAATCACCTTATTAGACGGGCGTCTCCCAAATTACCCGTGCGACTCCCAAATTAGCCGTGTGATTCCCTTTTTTGATGTGCGAAGTATTTTTTGGACGTGTGTTTGCATTAAAAGCTGTTATGCCCGCCTTTTATGTAGGCGTAGGGAGTAACCTCTATTTTGCCGGGCCGATAAATCACACCCAAAAATAACGCTTATTTTTGAAAACAGGTTTCAAAATACCATTTTTCCAAGAGCTATAAATATTTTTTTCAACAAAAAATGCATGTCAAAAACTGCCCATTGAGCCTGAGATCCAAAGATTCAGGTAGGTAGCAGTCCAATACCTAAAACTACCCTACTAATCCTTACATTAATAGGAATTCAGTTACCAACGCAGGAGTATCTGCAGGAAAATAATAACCCGCCATGTAATAATTTGCTGCGTTTTTGAATTATGATGAAGTTTTTCGAGATTTGGCCAACTGTGCAACGTGGTGAATAAGGAGGTGCCGTCCTTGACTTACCTCGGAGTGAGCCGCGATCTGCACGGACACCAAGCTATTGAGAATTTCCGCTAGGGTTTCCAAGTACACGTGGACGAGGGCTGTTTCCATCCTCACGCAGTACAAGGAGAAGGCCGTCCTCAGCTCCACAGATGCGATGACGGTCTCCTGCTGTAGCATTCTGTTTTCAAGAGCTGCCACAGATTCAGCCTGCAACAGGGGAATATTTCATCAAGTGACAGGAACACCAAACCTACAGCCTAGCCAGCAGATACTGCACACGAACACGGTTATACTGGCTTCGGTGTTCAAACCATCGTCAGTAAGATGTAAATATAAATGTAAATATACAGGTTGCCCCACTAGACCTCTCAACCAGCTATGTCCCATAGGAAACGAGTTGGAAAAAGATATTTTTCAAAAGGTAACTCCTCACAATTTTTTACGTGTACCTCAAACACAATCAAAATTTCATGGAAATACACAGAAAGTTGGAATCTGACATGGTAAACCAACCAATCCAACCCCAATTTTTACTGCAGATTCTACGTGAAATGTTAAGAAGAAACGACACGTCATTCAGAGTTTTGAGTGCGCAAAATTGTGCAAAAAATGTATCCATTCCCCCTCCATCACACCAAAACTTAGGCTTACTGTGCGGAACGTAGCCCTGCGAGCCATCCGAAAGGCTCTGGTACCAGTCTACTCCCTCTAACAGACTAATTATCCCCCCCCCCCCCACTAGGTTGTTGGGTCGTTTGCCGACACACCTCTGGTGCCGGGGACCCAAGGATTCTGAATCGTCGTGCTTTCAGTGCTGGGCACTCGAAGAGGAGATGGGACGATGTTTCGTCCTCTTCCCCACACAGTCTGCACACAGGGTCACCTGTGTAGGCCCCAGTTGTGATCAGATGCGAGCAGAAGCACCCATGCCAAACATTCACTCAACCTTTCACTCGAAAATATTTCGAATTTCCTAAGCACATCTAACATGAGTCCCTTTGAGCAGAAATTAAGAAAACCAATAAACAGGTACGTTCCAGCACTGCAATCATTTCATGCACGAGTTCTCTGCCCTGAGTGAAACAGAGGATGAGTTCAGAATACTTTCTGTTTGTTTCTGTTCTGTTCTGTTTGTGGTTCCAGGACCGTGAACGGAACATGTACTAGCTAAATGCGAGAACTCAAGAGGTGGGGATGAGTTCACGAATTTTTTGGTTTATGAACTGAACCGTAGGAACGCCTGAACTAGAAACCTTCCCAATAAACTACTATAACAAAATTCAAGCAACAATAATTTTTATTCGCCTGAGAAAGTGAAACATGAAAATTTTGGGGAGGTTATTGAGGTTATCTTCGAGTTTTCAGTTCACAATCCTGCCCTCCGTCTGGAGCAAGAAGTTCACGTGCCAGTTCAAGAACAGGGTGCTGGAACTCAGGGCAGGTAAAACATTAAGAGAACTTAACCTCACTGGAACGCTTCACAGCCGCTAAGGCCTGCACAGAGCGACTGCGCAAATTAGTTCACGAACTCAAGCCCGCTGGAACGAACCTATTATCAGTGCATGAACTTTACCACTGGAACCCCGAGGACTACTCAAGCAGACAGCGCTAGGCGCGAATTAGCGTGAAAACCATTGACGGTAATAACCTGATGACTATTGTGCTTGGTCATATTGGTACCTTCTTTTTCTACTTTTCCTATTTCCAAAATCTCCATTCAACAGTTTTCTGACATCACTCCCACACAAAACATCGGTAGATGCAGGTTTGATTTAATGTCGACAGAATAAGTCATTTTGAGAACTCATAAAGCAAACATGAAATAGTTCGTCATGCAGCATGACAATATGTGCGAAATTTTGGGTAGCTAATTACTGAATAAAATAAGTAATTGGGTACCTAATTAGAAGTAGATTCGGAAATTCTCAACCACGTGGTAAATAGAAGGAAACCAGAACAGAAAGTAGGAACTAAAAACCCAGAGAAATTAAAATGACGGAAGTTACTCATGGCAGAGGGTGGTTACCTTTCCAGTTCAGTGCGCGAACTGTGTTCCTGCACGAACACGTTTCAAGCCAAACAACTCTGCATGAACTCAAAACGGCTGTGTAGGGCAACTGTGCAGAACTTACTCCTGCGCTTTCATGCGCTGGAACACCTACGGATCTTTGTTCCCTTCTGGCCGAGGTAAGGGTTTTCTTGTACCACTCAGCCAATACGCATTTAATTCATATTTTGTTTTACTCTCACACAAATGTGCCAACTCGACATGCTATGAAATGGAAAATACCCACAATTGATGCTGTCCATGGATTGGAAGTGTCTCACAACTGGAGGAGGAATAAACCCCAGATTCTATTAAGCCAAGGATTACAATTTTCCAAGTTATTTCCATCCATGGAACGTGATCATCAAAGCTCTGCTTATCTACGGTGGAAGAGAGACAACCCGTAACTCAGATTCGTACAAATATCGGTCTTGTTACCCATGAAAATACTTTCTAGCTGGGTTTACCATAATTATGATTAAATAAATTATGCTTCATTCACAATCTCAATTTATGGACGCGATAAACAATTTAAACATTTCAAATTATTGATCAAAATGGGCTATTCAACAGACACGAAAATCTCACTGAAAATCATGGTGACGTACTTTATCTTCAGGTAAAATCACATGACTTCTGGAGAAACAAACCCTACCAGGAAGTGATGTCAATATACGGGAGATAACAGAAGTCTCCCGTATTCTTGCTTGGAATATCCAATCATTTTGTTCCACCTCTGGAGATGCGGAAAAACTAAATAGGTACCTAGGTACTTTAAAAAAATTATTTTTGGTTTACTTTTCACCACTATGAGCGTCAGAAGCGCTAAGGAAAAAACCCGTTCTTCGCTAGAAAAGCGAAAATCGCTAGAAAAACCACTGGATTTCGAGAGAAAAATCCATTGGTAGAAAACATCCCCCAGTTACACTCAAATCCAAATCATCAATAGGAGGATAAGGATAACACTAAACGCTGAATATATTTAATTAATAATGTAATTTTCTAACTTACATCGCTTCCTTTAAGTACACCTTGGATTTGGCGTTTCTTGAGAGCCATCATCCTGGATAGAGCGACCTGGTGGTCGTGGGACACTCCCTTCTCCACCCTCTCACAAAGGTCCTGGTGACCAGTGAGGATTTCCAGGAGGACGTTGAGCCGCTCGCAGACTTGCTCTTCCTCTGCCGTGCCCTGCTCTTTGGCCTTGTTCGAAAGAGATGAAAACTCCCTGGAAGATCAAGAGAAATACGTGTAGCGTAGGAGCCGATCTAAGAGTCTGAACGAATGTTGGGTGCAACTGAATGTAAGGTGCTCTATTTGTTCTAGTTCGTTAACTAGTCTGTCTTCCTGAAGCTCATGGCTACAGGAGAGTTCGAGCACTTACTAGTATGTATTATGCCGCCTTTGACGTGTCACTAGGAGAGAGAAAGGGCACTATGGAAATCGTAATTCACTTAGGTTTATTATTGTGCAAACTCACATTATATTATTGTTATTATTATACCTATTACTATGCCATAATTAGTCTTTAAGGGTCCCTATGCTCTCCAGTGCACAGTTGTCTCACACGCGACGCGATTCGTACTCGGTAAGAGGCACAACGGTAGGAAAGTTCGCTTTAAGGCCCATTTACACTGCATTTGTCGCGAACAGGGGTTTCAAGTGAGCATTCGTTCGAGGTTTCAAGTGAGCATTCGTTCGAGGCTCGGGCAGTCTAAACAGTCGCATCGGGCAGAACAAGGTTCGCGCGAAGGCTCGTTGGTGCTCGGGGCTGATCCACCCGATGTCGGTTTTCCGGCGAATCATGAAAGGGATGCTCGTTCACCGCTCGCTCTGTGTAAACACGCCGAATCGGCGTGTCCTTGTTCGCCCAATCTAGTTCCCGCCAAGTTGTTGAAGTGTTCACCTCTCTCCCATTTTGATTTTGAGTGTTGTCCTTTTTTATTGTTTTGCGTTTCCATTTGGACTGTTTTGCAATGGAGTGGGAAAATGAAAAGTGCCTAACCTTAATTTCCCTGTATGAGGGGTTCCCAGAGCTGTGACAGCCCGACCACAAACTTTATTTGAACAAAATAAAGAAAAATTACGCCTGAGAAGCCATTGCTACGCAGCTTCAAACATCGTGTGACGCCGTGAAAAACAAAGTGAATTCCTTGCTGGCTTCGTACAGGAGGGAGAAAAACAAGGAAGAATCCGCAACTCTCGACAACCCGGGTGCCATCTGTTCACAGCGAATGCTCATGAACAACTGATCGTCAGAAATGCTCGGGCAGTGTGAACAGTGGGGAACCCACTTCATTCTCAACGTTCGTGTTCGTTGAAAACCGGCGAACAACGATCGCAAATGTTCGATGCTCGAGGATGTTTGGGCAGTGTAAATGCGGCTTTACCTTGAGTGTGGCGAGTCGGTGGCGTGAAGGCGGCAGATATCCCGAGAGGCTGGCTAGTTCCTCCGGGCGACGGATGTAGAGTGAGGGGTCGTCACGTTCCTCAAGCGGCCCACGGCGAAGATCGTCCTGGTATGGCACTTGGTACTGTGTGTGCTCAAGCCACGGCGCGACAGAACTTCGTCTCCGATGACTATTGGGAAAAAGGCGTCGATTCCTATCCTTTGATGGTTTTCATCACCTCTGTTGATAGTGGGGATAGTTTTGGTGGAGTTGGGCAAAGACGTGTGGCTTCAAGGTCCCAGACGTATTTTCTTGCTGATCCGAGCAGGAAATTCCGTCAGCGGGAAAGTGTTGTTACGGGGTTTCTCACGCTGGGTTCATTCAAGATATTGCTGAGATGTGGGAATGGGCCATTTCCATTCGCACACTGAACAATTGTGTATTTGTTGTTTTATCTTTCTGTGAAGTACTCTAGATAAGCCGAACGGTTTCCCTGGTCCCAATTCATCCATATTTAACTCTTATGTATTTTCGCCTCGGTGAGTCGAACACAATTTATGAGACGCCCTCACTCTAGTAAATTATTCGAACTCCCGGAAGCTGCCTCATGGGGGACTCTCTCTACCTCTGAGTCGAACTCCTTACCTCTGTGAGTAGACATGTTTGGTCCAATCTGGTGAATGTTTATTACTGAGTTCACTTGGATGCGTGTTCTGATGATAAATTCGTCGAACGGGAATCAGCATGTGATCGACTCACTCGTGTTGTAGACAAACATGGCTCCACAAAAACTAAAAATCTCATCAGTGGCGGAAAATCATATATAGTCTACTGCAGATGGTTAGTCAGTAAATCAGCACCATCAGAAACTGCCAGCATTCGGTTGAGGCAATAGTCATTTCCAAGTATTTATGTACACAATTTTGTTTTTCGCCTGATTATTCCGTAGATAAGTGAACTGATTTTCATGGCCCCTGGGAGTTAGACTTGTCAAGAATCTAATGAAGTTGTATTTGTCCAGTGGGCAATTTTATCTGTTTTATTTTATTTTTTAAGTAAAAGATCTCGACGAGCGCTTTTCGAAAAGGCGCTATATGAGGGGTATCCGAAGCATGATCGGAAGTGGGCGACAAACCAGTGGAAAGAAAGCGTAATGACGTCATAGATAAATGCCCTCACCCCCGCGTCCGCCTGGGGGAGCCCTCAGCACCATCCATTTATGACGTCATTTCGTTTTCTTTCTATACTTCTGCTGCCGAAGCTAGAGAAGTTTTGAGATGAAAATAGGCAGTGGAGGTTTTCAAGGGGGCTAAACCAGAGTCTGGAAAAAAAATCCTAACGGAAATTGCTCACTGTACAAATTTGTATTTGCTTACAACCTGTATTTGGTAAGTTATCTTTTTTTATTGTCAATAAACTATCATTTCACTTCATTTTCACATGCTGGCACTGTATATATCGGTGAACAGCTGACAGAGCGCCTGAATCCTGAAGCTGACGGAGGACTTCACCAACAAAGAAAGGTTTGAGGTTGAGGATCACCGTACTAATGAGTGATCCACAGCGATCAACCACCTAACTAATAACTCCACTTTTCCATCTCACAAAAAGTAAATTATCAAGCTGGAGGAACATTTTGAAGAATTGTGCACTCACTTTGAGATAATACTGAAGCCTTTCCTCATGTCTGACCAGCTGTTGTTGCCGCCAGTCCCCCAACTAGTTCTGCCGGCGCTGTCAAGAGCGAGGTCCGTCAAAGTGTTACCCAGATCTTCCATATCAGAAGCATATCTATGCAGAGGCAAAACAACACGCTTTTAATAAGAACAGTAACTAAGTAAACAGCCATTTCAGGCCATTTGGCTTTACGTCCAACTGCTTTGTTAGCATCGCGGATGTGACCTCTCAAGAAGATCAGAATTTGATACGACCGACCATTTCGCTCATGCCAACCGACTGCCTCGGGGCCACAGGTTGGAACGAGGAGCACTGGGATTCGAACCGACGCAGTTCTTTGGGTTATGGGAAAAATTCAAAAAATCGACGAGCACTTTTCTTTGGGCAACACCACAAACCCATCACTAGATAGTCCCTGAGGCTGATTTGAAAGGCTTGCTGTCTGAACGAGCCTTATGCATTCAACTGCAAAGCAAAGATCGAGCTATTGCACACAAAACGTTCCAGACTCAACAACGGTGATGTTGAGTCAATCTATTTAATTTGAGTCTCGGCACCTCCCACGAAGGACTTGGTATAATCCTCCTCATCATGCCTCCAATCAGCAAAGTTAAGTGAGTTACTGCGATTATTTACGCTCCCACCAAAATTCAGTACCTACGTTTGCAGCATAGTAATCTAACAAAAGCTCTAAATTTAATTTCACTGGTCAACCATGAAAGACAATTTCTCAAAAACATTAAAGTTTTTTCCAACTTTTCCTAGTTTTTCACATTTTCACAAGTTAATCTTCAACTATTCCCTGTCACAATAGCGTTGGAATTTTCTGCGACTAGCCACGATTTATTTTTTTTATATATTTTCCAATATTTTCAGTTCAAGTTCCCACGAATCGAGTTTTTTAATATGTTGTGTAAAATGTACCTACTTACTAGTCGTTTTCTAACTTTAATTTCAATTTCGACCTTCAAAGAATGCAGAAGTTATATTTTAGTAGACATTTTATTTTCTTCTGACCTTTTTCATTTCTTTACTGTAAATAATAAAGAAATTGATACAAAACTGGATGATATTTATGACGAATGCCTAACCCCTAATTTTGGATTGCTGTTATTGTTGAAACAGGTACACGGTAGATGTCAGTTAGTAAATTCGTATATTTTTGTAATTTTTGGTTTTTTCTCGGATACAAATTTGGATTCGGAAAAATACAAGGGGATAGCCTTTTCTGGTGTCGCAAGTCAATAATATTAATTTTTTAAATGTTTCCCGTGCAATCAAAGCACTGTGGGACGGACCGCAGTTGTCATCCCAGTTCCAAACCAGGTGGCAGACTCCGAACAAACCCAAACAAGAACGTATCATTCAAGCCCCAGACTGTACAATTGATACAAAGATCGAGCTCGACTATTTGATATCACTATCAATCATGCAGTAATTTCACAGAAAGCTGACCTATGAGAGCGTAGAGCGATCTGATCTGCAATAAGTTTGATCTTCTGCACACCGTGATGAATGATACGGATTTGTTCTCTGCTAGTTGCAAAGTCGTTGCTGTTGTTAGGAGGTACAAGATCCTGAAATCGTTAAAATTATTGCAAATTAACTTTATAATTATTCGAAGATGACACTCATAAATTAAGTACAACTATTGTTTGTTAGGTTGTGTATGATCGATCAAGTTCAACTGTTGCACTGATTAGCTGACGAGTCCAACTGGGCGTAACTGACAAAGTGATTCGTGCTATCGTCCAGTTCTTGTTCAGTTCACACACGCAGTTCGCGCACTGAGTGAGGTGCAGAAAGTCGGCCATTCCTGCTGGACAGGTGCATGACCTGAAGTTTGCATGAGGGTGTTCGTGCTGGCCGAGCAAGGGCAGTTTGAACTGCACATGCGCTGTAATGAACCTCTCATAACCCAGAATACCCTTCCTCAACCGTCCATAACCGTATCCACGATTGAGTAATAAAATAATCTCACAACACCAACTCATTCACTGGCAATGTTTTTTCTGATGCTAAAATACCTGTCAGATTTCCGAATTTCAATTACAGGATACTTAGGACGGCTCAGCCGTTTCTAATTACCTTCGCTTTGGCAGCCAGATCAGAGGTGGTGAACTCATCAGGTATGGACCTGAAGACGTCCTTCATTTTCGAAGACAGATCAGCAATGGACTGAGTGAGGAAGAAGCTGAGAAGGGCGTCTTCTTTGACAACCGGGTGCCGGGAAATGAGCCTCAGCCATCGCTGCAAACTTTTTCTCCGGTTTTCCAGAAAATTCGAGTCACCTGGAAACACTGGAGTTGAAAAGAAAAACGCTGCAAATCCCTGCACAACGGTTTATTATTTTGTACAGAATACCCTTCTTTTACAGATAACAGCTCTCTGTATAGATAACCCGTCTACATAATATAATATGTACTATTCTATACATATTATGTAGATCGCGGACCCTTCTTAGGTTAGTACCTAACCCCGTACTTGTTACTAGGTACCTACCTAAATCACCAGTTAAATGTTGCTAAAATAATTCTATCGATGGCAAACAGTAACTAAAATGGCGAAAAGAAACGCAAATAATGAAGTTCTGAAGGAAAATTGTTGATGTGGAGTGAAATAGATGCCCCTTCTGCGTAGATCACTGTTTTCTGTGGTCAGTACCTACCCTCTGGTCAAGTATAATGAACCGTTGTGTAATAACTTGCCCATCAATAATACTTCAACAGTAGGTCAAGTTGCAAAAGTACCGATCAACAAAATCCAGCCCCTTCTTGGTAGATGAACCGTTGTGTAATGATTTACCGTTGTGTAATAATTTACCGTTGTGTAATACTTCAAAGTTTGTTCAAGTTTCACAAGTGCCTACCAACAAAATCCAACAGTCCATCACTTATCAAATGAAATAATATCGCAGAACAACCAACTCGACTTCATACAGCCATCCTTGATTATAATCAGGTGCTCCCTAGTGATGAAATCTCGGCCGGATTTATACCGTTTGATTCACGATCATGTTGACGAAGCTTTTTGGTGCACACGAACGGCTGGACGTACAGTGCTCCGGGTGGTCTCAAAAATTCGTTTAGCTCAAGACAAATTTAATATCGTTAAAAAAAACCATACCCTTCAATCGAAAGTTTTTGAGATACAGCGTTCTGAAAATTTCAACCCCTATTTTGAACCCCTTAGAGATGACTGACAGTAACGTCGAGCTTCGAGGACCAACTAGACCCCGAACGGAACCTATAACCCGAATTTCATCAATTTTGTTTCATGGAAACTAAGAAATGTGGCCAGTACGGCGGACAGACAGAAATTTTTTCTATTGCATTTTCGGATTCTACATAATCTTGAAACGTATACCACCAAATTTTGAGGTGGGGTTACAATTTTTTTTTCATGCTCGATTCGAATGGTTCATTATTGAAAATAATAAACCAAAACTTATATGTACACTTAAATTTCAATTATTTCTGGCTGCATGAGTTGTTAATAGCGCCAACAGAGCACACTAGCGTTTATACATGGACCGAGTTATCACCGAATCTGTGACATGTGGGCCAGTTTTGGCTTGGGTGAGACACAGGCCTCGGGAGGACTGGAAACACCTGGCCTAATTTATTGATATCATAGGCCCAGGTGCGGTTAGGCTACCAATCACCATAGAAAGGGGTCAGGGAGCCCCAGGCACTGCAACCTTAGGCTTACTATGCCTCATGTGGTGGTCAGTTTCCCTAGGATTCTCCAAACAAATAGTCTTGGGCTCTTGACTAGACCCAGTAGCCTGTTGGCTAGCTTCTGTGGCCCAAGTGAAGTTATTAAAAAGGTCTCCATTCCACCCAATGATACCAAAAAGTATCATTTTTCTGGAACCATCCGTTGCAGTCAATGCTCGTCTCAAGGAAGAAGTCGACTCGACGGTACTTGAGAGTGAAGGAGGTGGTGGAGCCTGGGGGCCTATTCACTGAGCCAAAGAGACATCTCTTTTCGGTCCGACTCTCTCCATGACAGGGTTATTGAATAACTTCTAAAAGAGAGAGTTGGCGGCCATCTTGGCATTTTTGATCTATTTCAGAGAGACACCTGATTAGGTGTCTTTTGTCGAAAGAGAGAATTCCTTTCTCATTTCTCGTTTGTTTGATAGTGGTCGTGTATAATCCTTCGTTCATCGGCTACCATACGGTCATTTTGATGTATGTTTTTTCATCTCATAAAGGTAAGTCGATTGTTCATTAAAAATATATACATACTATCGATTAATGAGTAAAAAAGTCTAAGTAGGTACGGGTTGAGAGCTATTCAGTAAAATAGACGAAGCTGGGAGACACTGTAAGAGACTGTCTCCCGAGGGAAACTATCTCCCAGGAGATTTTCAAAACAGATAATTTATTTTCACTATCTCTTTTAGCGAATATGTTTTTCCTCCTCGTCGTCTCTCTGACTGTTTGGTGCGTGTTCAGCAATGCCTCGTTGATCAAGAGATCTAGGATGCAATCTTTGGGAAATTGCCGTCGATTGGGAGTAACAAGTAAACAGGCGAGTTAAACCATCACAAACACTTTCACTGAATGCCCTCCCTATTTGTACGGTGTCAACGAAAAGTGGTATGTACGAGCATGTCAACAAAAACTGCGGCAACGGATCTGAGAGTGCATCAAACTGGATTTCACCTCGAGGGGACCTGAGAAAAAAGCCGTATATTGCGGGATCGCGTATTAACGAAGTTTTACTGAACGTATTTTCTTTAAAATGCATTATATTGCTTCTAAAGCTGCGTCCACACTATGCCCGGCGTTGCGTTCGGGCCGGCACGTCCACATTGTACTCTGCAGTGTGGACGCTCCCGCGGCTCGGCTTGGGCTTCGGGCCGGCTTTTACGGTCAGTCTCATCATGAGTGTCAACGACGACGATTCCGTTCTTGCTGCTGCAGGTGCAGTGATCATCGCAGCTGGAGCTCAAAGCCTCCGAAGAAGACCACGGCGGATTTTTCTTTCCACCTCATCCTTGTCTACACCAAACGACACTGCGATCTCCATGAATCCGTCGTGGCGTTTGTTTTTCTCCTTGTAGTCGCGGTGGGAACTGTCCCACAAGTTGGGACGGTCCCTGTAGAGCTCGATGAGCGACAGAGTTTCCTCATCGGACCACTTTTTCACCATATTTCTCAAAAATATCACCAGCACACCTGCACTTGATCCGCTTCGGATGAAAACTGAAATGAAAATGCCGGGCGATAAGCCGAGACACGCGTCCACATTATGCCGAGCGGCTTAAAGCCGCGGCAGCTCCTTTGATCCGGGGAACCCGGGCGGCACGTCCATACTTCTTCGGCTTTGCTGCCCGGCCTGTGCCGGCCCATGCTGCCCGGCATAGTGTGGACGCAGCTTAAGCCAACCAATCATTTTATTACTTAGGTTCGGAGTAGTTGGGGGTGGGGGGATGGTCTCACAAAAATTAGATGACAATCGTCTTTGATGACTACCTTTCGCTCATTCGCAAACGTCAAGTCCTGCGAAGTGCTGCGGGGGGAAAAGCTTCGATAATAAAATGAAATACAATAAATCCAAAGGATATTTAGTTGGTGATTTTGGAGGATACAATTTTTTTGACTTTCTGCATACACAGCTTTTCCACCTTCGGTAGGTGTGCGGTGATGAAACAAAACTGACGATTAATTTTATCCTACCTGAAATATTTTATCCAATGTTGAAAAGCAGAGGTATGACGGATATTTGATGACCGTCAGGTACGTACATAGATTTATGGGTGTGATATTATAGTGTTTTCTACTTTTCACGTCGAACCACTTTTTCCGGGTTTGTCGGCCAGTTGGCAGAACAATGAACTATTTTTCGGATGATTTAGCAGTTGACCTTGCAGTCTGGCACAGTAAAATATTTGTATGACTTTTTTTTGGGAATAGGTAACAACAAAATGTGGAGGAATAGCAGCGTGAACTTTCTGATTTCTGCGTCCACATCCACTATCGTCCAACTTTGGTTTTGTTTGGTTGTTGGTTCCGTTCTTCTTCAAGTCATTTTCTTTGTGTTATACAGTATGGTAATGCGTCTTTGTCACTTCGGTTGTGTAGATGTTGAAGCATTGTTAAAAACAACGAAAAGGAAACTTGTTAAGTGAACGTAGTTGTTAGTTGATTATAAGCATGGAATTCCCCCCCCCCCCCCCCTCCCCCGGATACGCATATTGTGATGTCACACGCTCGTCAACCAATCAGAGCTTTTTCCGCAGCTTCTCCTTCTCCATATTTTCTAATTCGATTTTAATTATTACAACATTTTTATCCATATTGCATCACATTTTCGTGAACTGTAGATGGTCTAGCGTAAAGTAGAAAAGGGTTCATACGGAATTTCAGATAGGTGCAAGTTCTTCACTGAATCCCGTAATGAAGTGCCTTGAAAACTATCCAATTGTTCTCTCCTAAGAACTGATAGAACCGACTTCTGCTATCATAACAGCTCAACCACTAGAGCAGCAAACGTACGGCAGCTGTTATAGTGTGATAATTATGTTACAATACTCGAAGCATCATACCACAATGTTTACTGCATAATGAATACTAAATTAGAGTAGATCTGAGCAGTAGGAGCCATTAAGGCGCCCTAGTGAGCTGGCACATCGTAACAAGAGGAGTAAATAACACTGAATTATAGGCAGAGTTTAGAACCCTGAATACACGAAAAATTCTCCGTTTACCTCCAACGATTTTCTTGGGAGGAAGTTTGGGTATGAGGCGGTACGGGAAACGTCCCAGCAGGAGTTCATAGAGCGCCACGAAGTCGTTATACCTTCGGTAGACTTGTGAGGAAAATCTCTGAAAAGAGACCAAAATCAATAAATTATGGCGTGCGTAACAATCATTTACATGTGCTAAAAAATTCAATTGTCAGGTTCAATGCCTGAGGAGGGAGACGCAAATGCATGATTGTGGTCCCGAATTGAAGGTAAACTGAGATTCGATGTGCTATACAGACATACCAATATTCAGGCTTTCTATGAATTCAATTAGGTACATACAAGTTATAGCGCCCGACCGACACTTACTGCTGACGCAGTCATGATAGACGATATAACCCCTGCGAGCAAGCTCGAACCTTCAGTTCTCGGCTCGCTGCTGTACGATCAACCCTGTGTTCCGTGTTCCCCGTAATTTTACCGCTACGAAGTCTTCCGTGTATTTTCCGAAATAAAGAACACTTGTAAATTCCCAGTTCGTGCTTTTTAAAAAGTCGACTCCCAAGGAACCTACTATAACTGACGCAGTCACTGGAGGACATTTGGAGACACAATTTCGACACTCAGAAATTATATTCGCGACCGACCATCGTCTCCGCGGAAATTTCGTCGAAGCCTTCAAGTGCCCGGGAGTTCGTCAACCGAACTGTGATAAGTGAAAGTGCATCGGAATTACAATCGGATAAAGTGCATCGGCTCTCCACTTCGCCGATCACGCAGACTTCAGGGAATATCGGATTACCATACCAGGTATACTATCTCAGCAGCTTGCCAAGAACTCCTAGGATTCTATAGGTAATCTTGACCCATATAGTTCCTAGTACTGACCAAGCCCGGTCATTTCACAAAATCTTCATTCCAGTCGTTGACTAGTGAAGTCAGACACGCCCGTCTGAAAAGACTTCGATCCAATCTGCCCTGATTACCGAAGCCAGGCATCCCCCGCCTGTAAATTTAAGAAACCTCAAAATTAAATAATTAAATTCAATTATCAAACCCATGAGTGGTTAGTAGCTTCCAAGAGAAGTCCTTCTAGAATTAAAACAAAACAAACAAATAAAATAAAAAAATAAAAAAAAAAATCATCGGAAGGGACGCAGTCCGCTCGCTTCAGTCACACTTCGTAGAATCTTATCAACACCTCTCCAGTTACAACATCCGACGCCCTTTAAATCATCTCGAAGCAGATCCAACGAACCTCTCAATTGACGAATCTCTGAACTTAACTGCATAACATATTTATTTATCTTTTCAGCTTTCATAATTGTTTCCTATTTTGTCATATTTTCTGTCATATTTCTGTCATATTTTGTCACATTATCTGTCGCCACATTTTACAACCTACCTATAGTATTGTACAAGGCTGCCCAAAATTCCCAAAACTACGAAATCATCGTCTCGTTCGAGGTCCGATCCTTATATTGATTGGATTAGAACACTCCGTTGGTCCAGATTAGACAGCACCGAAATGGAAGGTTCATCAGAAACCCACCAAGGAACAAGCGCGGGAAACGAACAAAATTCCGTCGGAACCCCGATTACGAGTAGGCAAAATTTCAATCTCCCTTTAAGAAGCCAAAATTCTATGCCCTTTCCAACATTAAAGGAATCACATTTCGCATTGCTCCCAGACTTTAACGCCACCGATCCCCTTATCCTTACCAGATTTATAACGGTATGCGATAAACTTTTCAACCATTTCTTCGACCCCACAAACCAAAATACCCTACAAAACGATTTGTTATTCGAGGGCATCCTATCAAGAATCAAAGGCGATCCAGCGAAACGCGTTTTCGCTGCCGACCCTCACAACTGGGCGGAGTTACGCTCCGTCTTACTGGAGTCGTACGGAGATCGCAGGGACAAGTTCACTCTTACAGCGGAACTAGCCCGTCTCAGGCAGAAACAGACTGAAAGTTGCTTTGAATTTTATTCTCGATTAGAGGCAATTTTAAACAGTACCATCGCCTCCTTGCAGAAGGAACAAAGTTCGCAAGAACTTGTTGACTTCGTGCAGGGCTTAGCCCTTCGAGTGTTTGTAACGGGACTGGATGATTCAGTAGGATCTCTGATCCGAGCAAGGAACCCAGCAACCCTAGCAGAATGCATGGCGATTTTGACAAACGAGTTTCAGTTTAGAACTAAACCCAAATTAGCCCCGCCACAAAAAACCGGCCCCGCCACTCCTCAATTCCGTCCCTCTGGCCCGAATAACAATTACCGACCTTCATCAACACCCTACAACCAGCCCTTCAGGCATTACCAAAATTTTCATAGACCACCAGTTCACCACTCTTTCAACCAAAGACCCGCTACGCCAGGTCAGCAACCCCCCAAAAGACAATCGCTCCCAAATCGACCATGGTCCCACCAACTCTCACGCTCTTCCAGTCAGGATCACTCAAAGAGCAACCTTCACAATGTAGAAATGCAGTGTGAAGACTCGGAAATTCGGCAACCCGAAACCCCTGAGTATTCGCCAAATTCAGGATATTTCGTTTATGACCCTTTCCTGCAAGCCCCGGTGTACTATGACCCCAACCTAATTCAAACATTTGAAAATTTATCGGTGGAGGACCAACCTCCAACTGAAGACGACCAGAACATCACACAGGACCATTTTTTAGGACAACCTCAGGACCCGTCAGAGGTCACCCAACAGTAATGTCAGCTCCCGCTCCAACCTTTTCGGCCCCCGCAACTGCTCCCAAATTAAATCCTATACCAATGTTAAAACCTGCCCCTAAATCAAAAGCTCCCATCGAAAAATTTGAACCAGAACACATCGAATTAAATCACATCGGCTACCAATTACCTTTCATAGTTTGCCCAAAAACTGGGATAAAATTCCTAATCGACACCGGATCAACTCGATCCTTCGTTCTCCCAAAAACAGCGCATAATTATTTCAAAAAGAAAATCCAACCGGCATCGGGTATAGTTAAGACAGCCCACGGCTCGTCCACAATAACGGAAATGACCCTGATGCCTTGTGGGGAAATTTTCAATGAAAAACATCTAAATCTCCCCTTCCGATTATTCAATTTCCATAGCCACTTCCAAGCACTATTGGGACTAGACAACTTACGGACACTAAATGCTTCCGTGGACCTGAAAAATAACTTGCTGCGTACACCAAACGTCAACTTACCCCTCTACTTTGCGAACGGATGTCTGTGCCCCGAGGAAAATACTGTGTCATTCCTAATCGATGCCAGGACTATTCAGCAGGTACAGGTAGAGGTTGGTAATGTCGAGAATGGCGAAGCTTTGATCGACTCTATCAATTTCCCTGGTTTGCAAATACCATCAGCCATAGTGAGGGTTAAGAACTCAAAAGCATTTGTACACGTCACGAACTCAGAAGAAAAACCTGTTAGGTTCCACTTGACTCACCCAATCCATGCAGAACCAATCCCTAAGGGACAGTTTAAAAATGAGGAACCCGAAAACAACCTTAACAACTATTGCGATACCGCCCCCTCCTGTAAGCAAAACCGTTGGATAGACTATTCGAAATTTAGACTAGACCACCTAAACCCCGAAGAGAACAAGGCTATTAGAAAATTGATTCATGACTATGCAGATCTTTTCCAAGAGAGTGAAGGTCCTTTGACTTTCACGAATGAGGTCAAACACCACATTCGTACAAAGGACGAAATTCCCATCTTTGTAAAACCGTACAGGTATCCCCACATTTATAAAGAAGAAGTGGCCAAACAAGTTGACAACCTACTTGCCCAGAAAATCATACGCCCTTCTAACTCTCCCTACAATGCGCCCCTTTGGATTGTACCAAAGAAAATGGACGCTTCAGGAAAAACCAAATATCGCATGGTCATTGATTTCCGAAAATTAAACGAAGCCACGATCTCAGATCGGTTTCCCCTACCTAACATATCCGAACTCCTCGACAAACTTGGCCGTTGCAATTACTTTTCGACCCTCGACCTCGCACAAGGTTTTCATCAAATCGAACTAGATGAGGACTCAATTCCCAAAACCGCTTTCTCCACTGACAACCAACATTACGAATACCTCAGAATGCCCTTTGGCTTGTGTAACGCCCCGGCTACATTCCAACGAATGATGAACAATTGTCTGAGGGGCTTGAATAATGAGATATGTCTGGTTTATCTCGACGATATCTTAATATTCTCGGCTAGTTTGCAAGAACACGTTGTTCGTCTGAGGAAAATTTTCGACCGTCTTCGACAGGCAAACCTGAAAATCCAGCCAGACAAGACGGAATTTCTGAAAAGGGAGTTAGCATATCTAGGTCACGTAGTAACCCCCGATGGAGTCAAACCAAACCCCGAGAAAATACGTGCGATCGAAAAATTCCCAATGCCTCGCACAAGAACCGAGATCAAAAGGTTCTTAGGGCTCATTGGCTACTACCGTAGGTTTATCAAGGGCTTTGCTGCTCTGACTAAACCCCTGACCTCCGCCTTGAAAAAGGATGGGAAAATAACATCCAAGTCCCCAGAATTCGAAAGAAGCTTCAAAACTTGTACCACGCTTCTTTGCAATGACCCAATATTAAAATACCCCGACTTTAACAAACAGTTCAGAGTGACTTGTGATGCAAGCGATTTTGCTACAGGCGCTGTCTTGAGCCAAGACTTTAACGGTTCTGATCTCCCAATTGCTTATACCAGCAAAACGCTCTCAGAGACAGAGAAAAAATATGCTACTAATGAAAAGGAACTTCTTGCAGTACTAAATGCCCTGAAGGCCTTCCGCCACTATCTGTACGGGCAGAAGTTCCTGTTATTCACTGACCACAAACCATTGCAATGGTTATTTGCAATGAAGGACCCCAACTCCAAACTCTATCGATGGAGGTTGAAAATCAGTGATTTTAACTTCGAAATCCACTACCACCCTGGAAAGTCCAACTATGTAGCTGACGCTCTCTCTCGAATTGAGCTTAATCACCTGGAGTCAGATCCACCAGCCGCAAATCCCATGTCACCGATCAATATCGAGGAGTTGCTTGAGAGCATTCCAATGGAACTCCCCGAATTGCAACTGGACGCACTCCTCGCAGCCCCTAGTTCCCCCAGAACCGCAGAAAACGAAAATCGAGCCATTTCCGAAATACTGGCAACATTCTCGCGTTCTAGGCAAGCACTTGGAGGAAGCAATCAATCTCTAGATGTCCACGCCGACACTCAAGCTCCCTCTTTGACGGTCCCCGAACACACTACCACTAACATACCGCCCATGACAATCCCCGTAAGAGAAGGACCCGTTAACCAGGCCAAAAATCAGATAATATTCAAATTAGTGACCTCACTCCCACGGAAACCCTCAATAAAGCACCTTTTTAATTCCACCAAAACCCGAGTGACCGCAGAACTATCCCACTACCATCTGGACAAGGACATAGTCGAGTTCGTCAAGGAGTATGTCAGGCCCCAAGTTCGTTATGCGATCTACTTCCATGACGATCCAGACGATCGATTCTTCCAGAGATTTGCGGCCATAATGACTCGCACATTCAAGGAGTCAGAAATCCTCATGGCCAAATTTCCTAAATTATTGGAAGACATCGAGTCTGAAGAGGACGTCCAGGAACTCATAAAGTCCTATCATGTAGGTAAGACTAACCACCGAGGAATTCCTGAGACGTATGAACATCTTAAACGAAGCTATTTCTGGCCCAACCAGAAAGCGACCATTCAGAGCTTCATAAACCAATGCGACGTCTGCCTACGAACTAAGTACGACAGGCATCCCCTGAAAATCAAATATAACTTGACTCCCACGGCATCCCGGCCTTTCGAGACCCTGCACATTGACAAAATCACCATAGACCGAACAAAATTCTTGACCGTTTTCGACCCCTTTTCCAAATACGCCCAAATGTACATGGTACCGACTAATACTAGTCTCGACGTAGTTCGAGCCTTGCTCAAATATTTCTCGCACCATGGCATTCCCAAAAAACTCATTTCCGATAACGCGGCCGACCTAAACTCTTCCCTAGTCAAGGAATTATTAGCTAACCACAATATTGATGCTCACTTCATATCGAGCCAACACCCAGATTCGAATGGCCCTGTCGAACGATTCCACTCGACCGTAATTGAACATCTCCGGCTTCTGAACTGCCAAGAAGCATTCAAAAGAGACGATGTGGAAACCCGGGTACAGTATGCCTTGATCGCATACAACAATTCGATCCATTCTACAACGTCCCTGACCCCGTTCGAAATAATCCAAGGTCACATTTCAGACGAAAACCTCCTCAAGTTAAACTTGGACGAACGCCTCGCCAACGATTACCTCGTCAAACACCGCGAAAAAATGAAAGCGCTCTACCAAAACATTAAGGACAATGGCACACGACTCAAGGAAAGGGTAACGGAAAACAGAAATGCTACTCGGGAAGACCCTCCAGAAATCCCTGACACTGTTTATGTAAGGACCAAACAACTTCAAAGTAAGACCAAACCCCTGTATAACCCGGAACAGGTGAAGTCCGTGGACAAAACCAAGCATACGGCCGAAATAACACCCCGGCATGCTAACACCCAACCAAAGATCCACATGTCTAACATCAAAAGGCCCAGAGTAGTACCACAAACCCCGATGTCTAGTTCTTCTAGTTACTCACCCTCCGAAGACAGTTTCCCTTCACCCGTTAACCTCCCCACGATTCCCCAAACGGCCACTTTCTATTCCTTTCCCCCACCGACTAACAGCCAAAAGCGGGATAGACTCTTACCGTCGCCACCCAACTCGAGACCGCCTCCTTCAGAGACGAGCTCGTCGAGCCCTGCCCCAAAACGACATTGTAAAGACCTCTCCAGAATCCCAAGAATGGAGTCAACTCCCTCCCCAGTTCCTCTACCTTCTCCTGAGGGATCATTGCCCGCACCACCGGACATCCTACCAGTAAGGTTGCCTCGCAAAGCGTTACCCATACCACCAGACACCCCTCCATCCAGGTTCCCTCGCAAAGCGTTACCCATACCACCAGACACCCCTCCATCCAGGTTCCCTCGCAAAGCATTACCTATACCACCAGACACCCCTCCATCTAGATTCCCTCGTAAAGCGTTACCCATACCACCAGACACCCCTCCAGCTAGGCTATCTCGTATAGACTCCCCTCAGCCCAGTACTTCTGGAATTCCTGTTCCTATAGCAAGGAAACCCTACCACTCCCCACCACCCAGCTCTGGTTCCGACTCTAGCTCATGACCCTTAATATTCCAGGACGTTACTGACTTGAACCACGGATTATGGACAGCCGCTCTGCCGTCACCGTTCTTCTATCACTCTCGACTATACTAATTACCAAAGGATTAGAAATTGAAAACATTACCTCCAATTTAGGTTTATTGCCCATTCGATTAGGTTCCGCCCGAACGATCCACTATTACCACACTGTTACTCACTACTACCAGCTCGGAGGAATTCTCAATCAAGTAAACCAAATTAAAGCCCATTTCCAGGACATTAACCAGATAATAGAAACTGACAGTGAAGTCCAAAAGGTAGTTCGAACTCGAACTCAAGCCATTGAACATATGCTAAAAATAATAGAAGGAAGATTATTTGCTTCAACCTTACCCCGCCGTCAGAGGCGAGGACTGCTTAACGGTTTAGGCTCCGTAATCAAATTTATCACGGGAAATTTAGACGCCAACGACGAGGAAAAATTTAATCAGATCCTCCAACACCTACACACAAACCAAGAGATACTGTCCCAACAAATTAGTCATCACTACTCAATAAACGAAGGATTTGTAGAAGAATTGAACAGGACCATCTTAGATATCAACTACAATCACGATATTCTGGCCTTCGAAATAGAGCGATTAAAGGAAGCAAGTTCCCTTGCAACCCATGCAGGACAGGTAGAAAACGCACTCGAGCATAATCTACTGTTGCTACAAATAATTTCAGATCTGACCCAAGACATAGAAAATTCAGTCACTTTTTGTAAATTAGGCAAACTCCACCCTAGTATTATTAAACCAGAAACCCTACAGAAAATCCTAAGAAACTTAATACCATTTTATGGTGATAGGTTACCCCTCTTTGAAGGAGAAGCGCTATGGGAAATCCAAAATCACATCAAGGTAACATGCTTCATAGGCTACGAGGAAATCGTCTATTTCCTGGATGTCCCCATCGTCCATCCTGCACATTACGACTTGATTCTCCTTCAATCCCTACCAACCTTCATCCCCAATTATTATGCAACTGTCCTACCCACTGCCAAGTATGCTCTAAAATCCAAAAATGAGATACGATTTCTCGACAAACCGTGCGAATACGGACGTGATTATTACTTATGCCCTAACAGCCTTCAGCTATCCGGTGAACATGACTGCGAGTCTGACATTCTCACTAAGGGTATCAACGGTCGTTGCGACTTAATTCAATTAGACCTACCACAAAATCACGTGGAATTCTTGGAAGAAACAAACCGTTACGTCTTTTTATTCCCCTACGAAGATCAGATAAAAATTATCCTCCATGATAATATACAATTCAAGACCCTCCACGGAATTTTCCTTATCTCCCCGGGCAAGAGCACCATAGAATACAGGAATCAAACTTTAACGACTCCACCCTCCCACAGTAACCACACCCCCTCCATGGTCATGTTCCAAAAGCATAATTGGGATTTGAATAAGAAACCCACTGCCATAACGAAATTAAGAACCCTAAAGCAATTATCACCCCCTTCGGTCCCCATACCAAGTACAAAAGAACTCATAATAAGTCATATATCTCCCAGTGCTTGGACAATCCTATTGTACGTCAGCCTTATATCATTCTTTGCGTACACAGGATATCGTTTCCATAAACATAAAAGAAACGTTCCAAATTCACAAAATAACCCCTAACCCGAAATGAAACTCAAATTATCATGTTCATAAAATCATGTCAGTTTTACGTCTGTTTACCATCATTATGTTGTCAATTCTGGTTATCATACGTTATTATGTTTATATTGTTCTATACTTACATTGATTGTACAATTATATTGTTGTATTGGTTGTATATGATTATATTAATCGTATAATTATATTGTAATTTAATTAATTGATCGGACTAATCGTATACTTGTATTGTAATTAATTGTAAAACAAAATTTCTACCAAGCTGTGTCCACCTCATTTTATGCTACTGTAAGGTTGTATAGTGTGTCATGATTGTTTGTCGAAATTGAAAAATTGAAATTTCTTCTAAATTTCAATTTTTTCTATAGGGAGGGAAGAGTTATAGCGCCCGACCGACACTTACTGCTGACGCAGTCATGATAGACGATATAACCCCTGCGAGCAAGCTCGAACCTTCAGTTCTCGGCTCGCTGCTGTACGATCAACCCTGTGTTCCGTGTTCCCCGTAATTTTACCGCTACGAAGTCTTCCGTGTATTTTCCGAAATAAAGAACACTTGTAAATTCCCAGTTCGTGCTTTTTAAAAAGTCGACTCCCAAGGAACCTACTATAACTTACATACATGGCCATGGGGCCCTATATTCTATAATATCAATAATATAATAGCTTTTGTTTGTGCTGCCTGAACCGAGCAGTTCAGTTCTGGGGACTGCACAAACGATGGAGTTGAGAAAAAGCGAACTAGAAAAAATTGATCAAGTAGATATTTATGTATATTATTACTCAATCGTGAATGAAGTTCTGCGTGTTTACTGAAGGATATTCCAGGTTATGAGAGATTCATTAGCGTTGTTCGTGCTGTCCTCCAGTGCTTGTTCAGTACAAGTACCCATGCTCCTTGAGCGAGGTGCAGAAAGTGGGCCATTTGTGCCGGCTAAAAGGGTTGTTCAGTTCAGGAAATGGTTGCACCTTCGGATGAGCAAGGGCAGCTTGAAACACGCATGCGCTGTAATGAACCTCTCATAACCTGGAATATCCTTCCTTAAACATCCATAACCTCATCCACGGCTTCACGTTTGAGTAATAAACTAAATCTCGATAACTTTATTCTTTCTGTTATGATTTTTTTGAACTCAACCGTTGGTGGAGCCCCAGAACCAAACCTGCATTGAGCATGAAGAACTGGTCATGGACCCCGCATGAGGAACTGGACATGAACTGAACTTGCTTGGTTCAGGCAGCTTAAGACACAAATCTGTCAGACACGTGTTGCATCTTACATCTCCTCGGGATGAAAGTGACCAGAGATTGTGGTCATTCAGTTAACTAAGCTAATTTATGAGTATTGCTTTTTCTGGTGACGTGACAGATATTTGCAAACACGATTTACCTGGCTGATAACGACGTATTCGACATGTTTTATGAAGAGGCCTTTTTTCTCGGGTATCAAGTTCACTTCGATCTCGTCTCCTTCTTCGATATCTGTGATCTTCAGGCATCGCGCATCCCCATTCTCTGCCATCAACCCTGGAGCACGGAGGTTAGAGTAGATTCTTCCAGAGAGAGGTGTACAACAAAACTGCGTGCCAGACATGAGCATGAGCAAATTCGTATGACATCCAGCACTAACTGTATAAAAACGGGGCATATATGCACTACATTTTAAATACTGCTACTTGAATGAATGACGAAGAAGTGATAGCATACGAATACAGGTAGGAATTATACTTGTCTTGGTAATCATAAATAACCGGAAAAGGAAATAGAGTGGAACCAGAGAGGTGTCTCATTATAGGCCCAGGAATGTTATCTATTTAGGAAGAAACGATAATTATTAATTAACAAATACAATGGTAGGTAACAGCCATTACACCAATGACTAGTTCACATATGCTGGGGTGGGGAGCAAAGACTGTGTGGCCAAAATCGGTAGGTACAGATCAACGGTTTGGTAGATTCGATTGTCCGAAAGGTGTGTCAAGCAGCATGACCTCAAGAGCGAATTTTCAAAGTTTTACCACGATTCGTGAACCGCAACAACCGAACTGAACAATCTAATTCGCCAAACTTCACAATTCCAACAAATGATCAATACATATACCTACGTACTTACTACCTACTTCTATTTTTGTTTTTTCTCGAAATTCATCAAAATTTTTAGGAATAATATAATTAAAGGGAAGCGGTAGCTCGACTGTTGGTCAATTAGTATGACTGATCACTTTTCTAACATTATTTTAGGCCATAAAAGTTTTTCTAGCCTACTTACAATTCCTTAAAATTGTTGGTGATTTTGTTCTACAACTTTTGAATTTTTTTCAATACTAGGTAGGCACTAAAATTTGAGGCATTTTTCGTACCAGTAAAAAACTGTTCTGCTCGTTTTTTTTGTAGTATGGTAATAGACATACAATCGTTAAGGCGAAATTTGGTTTTTTTCTCAAATGTAGTAGCGGTAGACCTTCCAGACCGAGACATATGTAGGTATATTTTTATCTATAATATAATATGTATAATGTAACAGTGGCTGTTCTCGAGCTAATTTTTCTTCCCGTGGAGACGGGGTCGCTTGGTGGAAGTCTCCTAATCGATATCCCTTCTTAACCCATGACAATCTCGCTGTTCTAGGAGAGGGACTCTCGAGGGTCCACCGTCACTGTCCTCACACTGTCACAATACTTACAACCCAAGTCCTAATGATTAGGTACCTATGTATCTATAGTTCTTTTCTCGTAGGTACGTACTCCTATACATAAACTCTTGAAAAGGATATTAAACAAAACAGGCTTGAAACTAACTTGGAATCGATTTAGGTACTTATTACGCAATGCTGAAACAGCGTGAAGGTAACACCTCCATATATTCAACTCCGAAGAAGGGTTTCCGCCAATACCATGTTTTCTGAATAATTCATCCAAAGCTGAATGCCAAATCGGGACAACCAAGCTACATGTAGGTGACAAATCTAATAGGGGGAATCATACCCAACAACCTGTGGATTCCGCGACATAATGAGGTCTGATTCGTAGAATGAGGACTTGACAGCTGACGTTCCAAGGATGAACATGCTCAGCATCCCAAATTCAACAAAAAAGTGACGCTATTTCCCATTCCGTTGACCAACGTCCAATGAGAATTTGTTAATTACTTATGAATAATTGCAGCAAACAACGCAACGGTACAAGTGAAAAACTGCCAGGACAGAACCCACCTGTTGAGTCGATGAAGGAGACAGCGAACAGGGTCGTTTTACAGATGACGGAAGATCTTCAAGCGCAAAACATCACCTTGAAACGTCCAGGATGCCAAGAATGAGGTAGACAGTTGCAAAATCGAGGAATCGAATAAAAAATCTTACTTCTTCATACGTCAAGAAGTCTTGAGATTTGTGGATGATATAAAGTTTACTATAGTATCCATGGATAACATGCTAACCTGTCCTTCGCATGAAGATTAGAAGAAAGAAATGGAGGAACCTACTACTCAGAGATGGAACATCATCGCAGTAGGCATCTTTATTTTATTAAACCAACTTTAGTAACATTATTTTTGGTCAAAGAACCAAGAACGTGCTGTTGACGTCTATAGAAAATTAATGTCTAGTTAAGTGTAGGTAGGTACCCGCTACTACGTAGGTACAATCCTGTCTGCCTGTTTACCTATCCATGGTTCACGTCAAGAAATGGAGTTGAGACACAAATGTATTTTATCATAAACCGTATTACACGGTAGGATTGTTATTAGCTAAACATTTTATTAGCTTGTCGTAGTGTTAATAATTACAACACCCTATTAAGATATATATTCATCAGCTATTAGGTAGGAGCCTACTCTTATTATTATCAGCTAATGTAGGTATGATTTAGATTCACTAATAATTAGTTTAGGCTTAACAAAATGTGAAAATGGTTTTGTGAAACTGTCTGAGTCAAGTCATGGTATGAGTATTTTTCAACAATCAGTTATTATAGGTAAGTAGGCACCTACCTACGCAATTATTTAGTCAGTGCAAATCTTGAGGTCATAGTTTCTTCTAGTTGTGTTTAGTCACGCTTTTTGCTCAGTTCACCGCGAACAATCTCCTCTTGAAAGTTCGATAGCACGAACCAACCAATTAAATTCAGCTACGAGTTCCATTCGGTAGGTAGACACCTAACTCCAAGAGAAAGGATGAATGACCTATTTGGATTGAATGAAAGCTACTGAAAACTCTCTGGGATCAGGAGTTTCAAGGAGGCAATTTCTCGTGATTTCGATAGATATGTACTGGTTACCTTTAACCCTCAACTGGAAGAATACCTGTGCTCAAACTGAAAAAAAAGCTGCAAATTATTACAAAACTGTTTACTATTTACCTGTAGGTATAGATGCCCCTTCTGCGTAGATCACAGTTTTCTGTGGTCAAGGAAAGCCCTAAATCGAGTATTGGAGCCGGACCGGGAATTAGTTTCATACAAATGCGCGGGATTCAATAATTAAAATTATTGGTAGTTATTCATGAAGCATAAGGTAAATAATAAACCGTTGTGTAATAATTTGCCCAATAATACTTCGATTGTTCAAGCTGCAAAAGTACCTTAAAAAAATCCAAGAGCCATCATTTTTCAAATAGAATATATCACAGAACAACCAACTCTGCTTCGTACAACCATCTGTGATTATAATCGGGTGCTCCCTAGCGATGATATCTCGGCCGGATTTATAGTTTCATTCACGATCGTGTTGACGAAGCTTTTCGGTGCAAACGAATGGCTGGTCGTACAATGCTCCTGGTAGTCTCAAAAAATTCTTTAGTTAGAGATCAATTTAAAAACGTAGAAAACCTATACTTTATGTTGAGTTTTTCGAGCTACGGCGTTCTGAAAATTTCAACCCCTTAGAGATGACTGACAGTAACCCCGAGTTCAATCCAATTTCAACCCCAAAAGGGACCTACATACCAAATTTCATTAACTTTGGTTCATGGTAACTAAGAAAAGTGCAAAGTAAGGACGGAAAGAAATTTGTTTACTCCATTTTCGTTTTCTACATACCTTGAAACGTAAACCTTCAAATTTTGAGGGGGGTTAAAACATTTTTTTTCCATGCTCGATTCCAAAGGTTCATTACTGAAAATAATAAACCAAAAGGTTGGGCCTACATAAATAAATGTTAGGCAGTTCCTTCCATCAAACAGTGGTTCACCTTTGATTTGAACTAACCGTTCCAACAAAATACACTTTTCATGAGAAGATGCATACTGGGTATTTATTCAGTTGGTAAGGGTGAATAATAACACGAATATCTACAAATTTTTAGCGTAATATATTCAAGATAACAGCAAAGTTGTAATTTAAAAAAAAAACTTTTTTGATCATATTTTGTTAGAAAGAAAGAGACACTGCAGATGGACGTGGAATAAGCTTGCATGTATGCATCACACCAAGAAATACATTTCAAGTACAATATACCACAATGTACCAGTTATCATGTGATCCTAAAATGACACATTAATACCCTAAGATTCTTGTTGAGCAAGAATGACGAAAACTTGGTAGAACCACCATGCATTATTTGCGTCATATCTACTGAAATTAAGCAATACAATTTGAATATTAAATAGAAAATGAGAAGGTTATTACAGGCACCCCTGCTGCTCTAAAGGGGAGGACGCTTTCAATCAAGGCACCCCTGCCACTCCATGGGGCTGAGGCCCTCCATAAAGGCATCTCTGCCACTCCAAGGACCTCAGTCTCGATCGAGGTATCCCTGCCGCTCCAAGGGGGCTGAGGCACTCGATCAAGGCACTGTAGTGCTTCTGAATTTAACCCATCTTGAAGTTATCATTCAGCCATCAAATGTTGTAACGTTTTATTTTCTATCACCATTCACCCCCAGGATGCCTTTTGCAGTTTCTTGTTCTCAAGATCCCACAAAGCACAATAAAAAAAAAACCCATTATCAGGTAAAAAAACTCCAGGGAAGTTCGGATTGTTTAGAAGTTAATTTCAAGAACTGGTAAATCCATTCACCTAGGTTTTTTCTCACTACGATTTTAAATTTGTTCTAAGGAACAATCTAAGTAAGTAGGTACCTAATAGCAATGTTCAGATATAAATTTCTTACAGCTCAGTCTTTAATTTTGAAACACAGGCTTTAGTAAAGATTAATTACTTTGATTCCTGAGCCTTGACCTCTCAAGTTCAATCCCACCGTCAACAATATTCTACCTGGCGAATGTAAGACCCTACTTATTGTCGTAATGTACTGTATAGTATTTTTTTTAAAGTAAATATCAGCAAATCCATTCAGGTTGAAAAATCTAGATTCAGTTTGCAATGCGGTGGTCGACATCGAATTCTATATGGCAGCAGTCAATTCTCGTTTGTGTCAAGTGCGTAAGGACGTGCCAACAATAATGATTACATCCACAGCAATCAATAATCATTACAGGCAGTGAAATACATCGAAATTTATCGATAAAAGAAGAATAAAGGGTACAATTAGATCTGAAGGCCGAAATAATACTGCTAGAGACTCACGATTTTCAAAGGACCACGCTACGAATTTGAAGTAGGTATTTCAGGTGCAATGAAGGCAGAGGGAAAAGTACCTTGTCACCATGATGATATCAAATGCAGAGCGTGGAACAACTTATTAAGTATACATTGAAGAGATAAAAATAATCAATATCAATAATAAACTAACTAGATACATATTATGTAGGATATAAAATATAAGTAGAGTAATATAATAGTCGATAAATGAATAAAAACTGTGCGAAACTTGAAACAGACGCACAGTTGGGTGGATAAATGAATAGGAAGACTAACAATAAACAAAACTAAGCAAAATAACTTTGAGCCACAACAGGCAGAAGGACAACACATTAAGTTTCAAGACAGAAACACTCGAGGGCTTTGTTGCGTTCTTCTTCAATGTACCGATTTGAATTTGAAAACAGCGCGAAAGGACCAACGAGGAAAGGGATATTTGGGGGGAAAACAAAACGTAAAGCGAACGTTGTAAGAAATACCAGTTTAAGAAAGACTGGATTTGGAGGTATTAGAAATCGAACTATGTGGGTAATTTTAAAAAACAGTAAATTCGTCCTGCCCATAATTTTCCTTAAGCTATGCTCCCGACAGTGCCATAGGTATGAAATTAATAGAAATCAAAATTCGGCAGCAAGTTGTGTCTGAGCACGCAAAAGATATTTTGGGGTAAAAACCAAAAAGTTCCTTGCGAATGGAGAAAGAAAATTCCTTATTTGAAGTACAAGTCGATGTGTGAGAATTACTAGAACGGTGTAATCGAAAAACATAGAAGAATTGCGATTTCCCATGATCTTGATGTTGTCGCCCTTCTGACAGTTGGGGCACAACGCACAACGTGAAATTGATAAAATAGGAAGTCACCAAGAGGATACAACATGGTAGACAATCAGTTGAATGTGAGCAGTGTGGTGGTTAAACGTTAACCCAGGTGCCGAGGTGGGCGTTGCATTTGGGACAGAAATGGCTGACGCGTTCCGGGCCACACAAACAGAACGGGAGGCAGGAGCACAGGAGACAGACACTGCAAGAAGAAATATCCATGTCAATGCTTATGTACGGTGGAGACGGATTGGAATCACACACAGGCTGCCCCCTGCACCATAATTCATTGTTTCAAGGTCAGCAAGATGGAGCAACAATGACTCTCTCAGTTCCGTACTATCTGTTTAACGATATCTTTGCTGAGCTGTGGGTAGAGAAGGGGAACTTACCAGACAGACTGTGGGATACGCCACTCCACTACCTGTACTATCAACTTAAGGTCGATTCACACATACCCGTGACGTGACCTGCCCTACCAGCAGTATCAGGGAAAAAAAAATATATACATCGACAAGGCATTGTAAACAAAGGGGGAAACATGGCTACCTGTTCAAGTATGTCTATCAGTGCCTTCTAGTGCATCTGTGGCAAAAGCCGGTCCGTTGAATCTTCAGTATATGGTGCTTCCTACCAACTATCGATTTCCGTGTGATATCGATCTATCGATGTTGATAAGAAGCACCGTACAATAATTTTTTACTGGTTGTTGTATACAATTTTATACAAGTTTAAATATGTTGTCGCCACGAATGACGATATGCTAATTATTGAAATCGTTCGATTCAGTCCTGTCGGTACAATCTACCGGACCCTACACAATATTTGAACCGGTGTATTTTTTTCTTCCTTTCTTCCTCACCTGAAACCAACGCTATTACAGCAAGATTATCCCAGTTTAAATTCACCAGCAGTATCAGTGAAAAGAAAAAAAATCGACAAGGCTTAATGCATTTAAACAAAGGGGCTCTCAGGGCAGTCGGACAAAAAGCCCCAGCCTGGAATGGCTGTTTACTTTACCTTAACTTTTTGTGAAGTGAAGCTATTAGTGCCTTTCAGTGCATCCGTGGCAAAAGCTGGTCTGTTGAATATTTAGCGTGCGGTGCTTCCTACCAACTATCGATTTCCGTGTGATCGATCTATTGATGTTGATAAGAAGCACCGTACACACATTTTTTACTGGTTTTTGTTCAGTTTCATTACTGCCATGAATGAGGAAATGCTAATTATTGAAATTGTTCGACAGCAGCCCTGTCGGTACAATCAACAGGACCCTACATATATTGAACCAGTGTATTTTTTCCCCCTCCTTTCTTCCTCATCTAAAATCAACGCTATTATAGCAAGATTATTTCAGCTTAAATTCTATTAAACGAGACATAGAACAAGAGATCACTGCCCGACTTTCAAAAAAGCCAAACGCAACAGTGAGCACTGAGCCAGACACAGAAAGTGGAATCGCCCTTTATGCGCCTTTCATTTCAACAGAAGCGTGATGCGTAAGTACCAACGCCTCAGGCCGCCTGTGTGGGAGCAGGGCAGGGATAGGTCTGTTCAGCATATTACGACCAAACAGCACAGGACGAGTGGCATGCAAATATGACAGGTTGTAGGTTTCTCATGATAAATTTTAATGCTTATCAATAATCGAAAAATTTGTAATTTTTTATCATAAACTCTGACATACCCAGATAAAAACAGCAGGGAACAAAGGCAGCATTTGCAGCAACAGGTGTTCTTGGTGGTGACTCTGGAGGTCACCTGTTTGTTGCAGCTAGGGCAAGTGGTTTTGATTGGTCTTGGTCCAACGGGAAGTGGAACACCTGGAACTGAAGAGCCTAAAGTGTGAACACCATAATTAGTTTGGGCCCAGCAGTGCTCCTGATTATCCTGACGCATTGTCGAGATCAAAAAAGGTTTTAACAGTAAATTCCACAACATTTTTTTCCGCTAGGTAAACAGAAAAAAATGAACCATGATCATACAAATCTATAGAGGCACTTAGAAATAGGGTATGGCTCCCTACCTAGTCATTCTTACCCCCTGCACCATCTTCATACTGTTGCAGACAACAAATACGGTTAACAATGATGATGTGTTTTACGGAGTAGTGACTAGGGAAGGGAGGATTTTGGCAGCGTGAGGTTTTAGGACAAACTAAGAACTCTTCAATGATTGATCAACGATTTTCGTGGGATGAAAATATTACAATTGGTTGTACTGAATCTTTGGAAATCTGCGTCACACCTTTTCTGTCTTGACCAAAAATTCTTCCTGACCCCCCCAGGAGAAAAAAAGTAATGTCAACAAGGGAAATGTTCGAGTTCGCGACTCAAACAGTGACAGGGCACAGGTCAATTGGTGGTGGGCAGAACAATAGTATACATAAATATGAGATAATGGTGCGCCAGGAGGTGTTCTGTGTAAGCAACAAGATGTATCCCCCGAAAAACAGCCCTGTTGTAGAAATTTACCCGCCAACGAAATCTCCTCGCCCGCAAAAAGGATTAATATACATTTTACCCTCTGAAGTAGCTTCGCACCTCGCTCTTGATTGTGCATAACGCTGCACAGCCCTACACAACGGTTTATTATTTTTTACAGAACACCCTTGTTAAGTTCACAGCTCTCTGTAAAGATAACCCTTCTATATAATATGTACTATTCTATACATATTATGTAGATCGCAGAACCTCCGTATCTTAGTAGGTACCTAACCCTGTACTCGTTACTAGGTACCTATCTACCTAAATCACGAGTTAAATGTTGCTAAAATAATTCTGCCGATGATAAACAGTAGCTAAAATGGAAGGGAAATTGTTGACGTGGAGTGAAAAAATATGCGGACCCGGCTGGGCTGCGATCTCATGAAGTTCAGCCTACCAGATGGACAGTTAAACCACTGAGCTACAAAGTCTACGTAGCAGGAGACCAGTGATGTGGGCTCCCAACCGCTCTTTACGGCAAATTGTACGGCAACATCGTAGAATGCTCGGGATGGTCTCAAAATCTCAGAAAAAAATCGAACTATTTAAAAATGCGATAAAATCCACATCTCAAAATACAATTTTCCGAGATAGGGATACTCTGGGCATTTCAACCCCCATTTTTCACCACTTAGAATTGAGTAACAGTAACGCTGAGCTTCGAGGACCAACTAGAGTCCAAATGGGACCCACATACCAAATTTCGTGAATTTTGGTTCATGGGGGCGGCAGAAATTTTTTTATTCGATATTCGTATTCTACGTCCCTTGAAACGTAAACCATCAAATTTTAAGGGGGAGGGGGATTTTTATTCATGGTCGATTCCACAGCTTTATTATTGAACATAATAAACCAATAAATTGCTACTTGGCGGGCCAAATGGAAATCTATCCTTTTTGCGGGTGAAGAGGTTTTGTTGGCGGGTAAATGTCTATAACAGGGTGGTTAGAAGTAGGAGGAGAAAGGAGGGGGGGAGATATCACATCTTTTTTCATTGATGAAGTTGAAATTTTTCCCAGTAGGTGCCTATCTAAAAATTTTCTAAGCAGGTACTTTCTCAGTACTACCTACTTGGTACCTACTCAGTAGTCATGCTCAGTACCTACTGTGTACCTATACGTTTTTTCCCAGTACCTAAAAAAATTGTTTAGTACCTACTTACCTAGAATTTTCAAAGGGGGAGGGGGGATGGGGGCAAAAGGCACACTTCCTTGGCGCATAACGAATGTGTGCACAAAATTTCAGCTCTTGAAACCCTCTCTAGCCTACTCCTAAAAAAGAGAGTGGGGGTGTGTGTGCACAAAAGGCACTTCCTTGGAGCATAACCAGTGTGTGTGCAAAATTTCAGCTCGTTCCGTTATGTCTCTGAGGCTGTAGCCCTGCCAAAGAAGAACAAGAACAAGTTAGCAGAAACACTTGAAAAACAGCGATTTTCAAACTTCTATAACTCCGGCACCTGATGGTTCCGAAGGTTGAAATTTGGTACACCTCTTCAGGGGCTCCTCAAGAATGGGTGTACGAAAAACCACTCCCGGAGACCCCCAGGGGGCCGAGTTACGTATGAGGGAGGGGGTAAAAACCCTACTTGTTCTGTCATGCAAACAGTGTCTTGGTCGCTTCAAGATTTTCCGTTTTCTTGGCGGGCGGGACGCTTCCCTAGATGTATAAATTATGTTCAGTAGACTCCTCAAATAAGCCAGTAACTATTCAGAAGTTCCTCTCAAGGACATTTTAAGCGTTCCTAAGGACATCTTCGTTCACTATAACAGCAGTTACCACACCTCTTGAGCATAATCTAACGAACTGTAAACATATCATACAAACAAATCACACTAACTGTATGGAAACAACAAATACAAATCTTCTCAATTAATCTTTTATCGTTCTAGTAATAGGTAAAAGAAATCTTCCTGAATCTGCCCTTCACACTCAAGAATGGTCTTAACTGGCAACGATTAGTGCAATATAATTATCCTAATCATAATCCTGATCTGATGATCTGATCTTAGAACTGAACTTACCAACAGTCTGAACAGTAACCATGGACGGGGGCTGTTGAGGTTGAGGGTAATATCCAGAACCGGGAGCATTTGGATTCTCTGCAAAACAATACACATATTGAAGAGAAATTCAAAGAATCCAATATAACACAGTAGGTAGCCAGTCATAGGACGGTAGGTGAGTTCAAGTGGGTACCTACAGACTTTGTATCAGTATTTGGCCACACAGATCCGCATGACAATATGAAATATTATTTACAAACTTAAAGGATTAACTTAGGGAATTACTGGCTTGAAAAACCGAAGAAGAATCCGTTTGCATAAGCAAAATTGTCAAACACCAAGTCCAGCTCACAGTTCAAATCTAAGATAGAAATGTATACCTAATGTAACCAAGGTACATAAACACAACTGAACATATTGAATGAAATCAGGACATACCGTTTGACGACATGCCGTAAGGAGCCTGTAGGGGTTGGGACTGTTCATAGCTCCTGTTGTTGTGTACTTCATACGCTGCGAAATCGATAACAACTCGTAAATACATGAATAGTTTTTTGTCATTAGTGATTACATAAATCAGCTTTGTATTCTGCTTTACAATATGAAGAACAACGTCATTAGCAAGTATTTTTAGTCTTTTATCATCCGTCAAGTTTTGCATCAATGCCGGATAACTTTGAAGGTGATTGGACTTCTGTAAGTAGGTAAGTAAAAGTTCATGAGAACTTATATTTATTTTTTAATTTGAATTTTATTTCGAACCTTTTGTAGGTTGCTTTGTTTTTTTTCGTTATCTCTCTCTCTCTCTTTTTGCATATATTTTTGATGCCAAATAAATCCGAACTGAATTGAAGTAAGGTACGATCGGCCTGAATTAGCAAGGATAGAGATGGAATCTGATTTACTATACTTGGATAATCATACTAACTATACTTCTAAATACAAGAACGAAGCCCATTTCCTAATTTTCCCATTAACCCATTTCAATTTTGCTAACGATACCAACTTCTTGGTTTCCAGCGGTAGCATCAACCACTGCATCGAGATCGGTCACAAGAAGTACCATGATCTTGAAAGATGCTTAGCATGTAGTAACCCTTCTGCTTATTCTTCATAAGACCAGACGATACCAACTGCAAGAGGATGAACACATGAATTTTCAGTCCTATGCTAACGATTTACGGTCTCCCCTGAGTAGCATCTGCTATAAGGTCCGTTCCTACAGACAGCCCTGAACCGTTCTGTCCAAGCCACGCCCCTTTTTGTGCGTTCGGACAGCACCAGAACTGGACCTGTATTGAGAGTTGGCTGCTCGGACTGACAGTCCAGACCGTTCGGGACTGGTTCTAACAGTCCTGCATTTTTTCGAGGACTGCATCCTACACATGCGCACACGATGCTTTTACCTTCAGCTTATGTGGAAGATTACAATGCTTCAGGTTATCCGTTCAGAATCATCAGCGTGCGTTTGGCCAGACACAGTTTTGGACTCAATCCTTGACAGTTCCATTCCCTCATTTTCCGAAAGCAGTTCCATCCTGGACTGGTCCAGGACTGTCTGTCCGAACAAACCAATAGTCTGCAGAAGCTCCGTCTGGTTGTATCCAAAGACACTCTACAGCACGATGATGACTGTTCCGTGGCAAGACACGGAACAGCAAGATGGTGTGCAGTTCCGTGCCAATTCAACCAACCTGGAAACAATTATTAAACCTCAAAAGCGTGCTCTCAGGATTATTCTGGCTTCTGGGTATACCGCATCTTGTCGTGGTATCTTTTTCCTTTTCACCCTTCCCAGTCTGTCTGTCTGTGCTTGAAGCACTCTTGGTTGGGTGGTCTCACCTATTCACCCACCATGAGGTGTCTCATATTCACCACACCAGATTCGGTGCATCCCTGTAAAGTGTAACTCAGCACCAACTCGAATTCTTTTAGATGAGTTTTGAATATCCACTCCACCATCATCTACAATTTGTACTTTCGTTAGTTCCTTGACTGTTCCCGTTTTATTCATATTATTACTTGACACGCTGCTCTCCTCCACTTACGATTTTTTGTTGTTGCAATAAAGTTTATAATTTTAACAACTATCCAACATAATGATCAGAACATGATAATGTTATCGGTACCACTTTTTGTGTATAAGCTGCGATCTACACAGGTGTGGCCTATTCATCCATGTCGCCATTAACCACCTTCGTATAATACGGTTCAAAAATCTATTCGAAGTTCATGAAGAAGATACCCAATAAGGATTATTTCAGAGTCATTATTAAGTTAATCAGCGACAGACTCCCAGCACTCAGCGCATGCCCTATCGAGTAATAAACTATCATTCTGAATCACCAAATTCATCATATTTCATATTCAAGTTCCTGCTATGAATCTCAAGACGACCACGGTATGGATCTCAAGGAAACATGATGTGTAAATTGGCACATTTTCCAATTAAACTGACAAAACTGGTACCACTGAAGTGGTGGTACCAGAATGCATTATCAACTCTACGTATGTTGAGCGACACAACAATATACCAAAATTTATTCAGAATTCAAAAATCAAGACAAAATTAGAACACATATTTTTGCCTCACTACATATCATGTGCATATGTGTAGGGGGAGGCCCAAAACTAGCTGATATCAGCATACATCTAAAACATTGGATCGAATTCTGCGGGTCTAAATGAGAGGAACCTCGAAAGTCGTAATACCTCTACATACTTACGTTCAAAATTTTAATATTAAAGAACTAAAAGATGATATAGCGCGAAACCTCTTCGTAACGAAAACATATCGTAAAATTATATAATTTTTTCGTTACTAGCAATTTTTACCGATTTCTGACGCTTATAAAGTCGAATTTGACCCAATCTTTTTAGAGACAAATGTTTTCATCATCTAAATAAACATCAGGTGAGTTAATATGGACTTTAGCCCTCAATACCAATTTTTAACCCCCCAAAAATCCGAATTCGACCCTTATTCTGAATGAAAAACAACTTAAATGGTATTTGTCTGTCTTTACTCACCCTTCCATGCCTCTTTCAATGTTTTTACATTAATTGTTCGCAATTTTAGCAATTTCTCCGATTTTTGACCCCTTAAAAACTCAAATCTGACCCCCTTGGAATTTGTTAAATATTGCTTTCTTTTTTTGTTCGGCAATACGAACATTTTGGCGGAATTTGGAATTTGGTTTATTATTTCCAATAATGAACCTTTGCCATCGAGCACGAAAAAAAGTTAACCCCCTCAAAATTTGATGGTTTACGTTTCAAGGTATGTAGACTCCGAATATGCAATAAAAAAATTTCTGTCTGTCCGCCGTAAGACGGACTTGGCACTTTTCTTAGTTACCATGAACCAAAATTAATGAAATTTGGTTTGTAGGTCCCGTTTGGGGTCTAGTTGATCCGCGAAGCTCGGCGATACTGTCAGTCAGGGGTTAAAAATAGGGGTTGACATTTTCAGAACGCCGTAGGTCGAAAAGGGTATGGTTTTTTACGTTTTTAATTTGATCTTGAACTAAAGAATTTTTTGAGGCTACCTGGAGCATCACGACCAGCCGTTATACGGCCAGATATCATCACTAGGGAGCACCTGATTATAATCAGGGATGGCTTGTATGAAGTCGAGTTGGTACTTCTGTGATATTATTCCATTTGGGAAATGTTTTGGATTCAGTACGTTTGCAACTTGAATAAACGTTGAAGTATTATTGGGTAAATTATTACACGACGGTAAATTATGACGCAACGGTAAATTATTACACAACGGTTTATTATACTATCTACGCACAAGGGCATCTATACAGGGAAATTATTACACAACGGTTTATTATTTACCTTAAGCTTCATGAAAAACTACAAATAAATAATGATCGAATTATTGAATCTCGCGCATTTGTATCATACTTTACTTCAGGGCCAGAACTTTAATTTAGGGCTTTCCTGAAGGGAGCTCGAGTGTACTGACCACAGAAAACAGTGATCTACGCAGAAGGGGCATCTATACAGGTAAATAGTAAACCGTTGTGTAATAATTTGCAGCGTTTTACCATGTACCCAAGGTCAGATATCGCCTGAAATGACACATAAACAAATACACTAGTATATATACTCACCTACACACCCACACAAATTTTTATTAAAATCTGGGGATGAATTCAGGACGTTCTGAAACGGATTTGCCTATAAAAAATTTCAAAAACTCATGTTCTGAAAGTGTTGGACGCACTGCAACAGCTTCATTTTCTTTGAAAACTCGCTAGAAGTGTTAAGGGTTTGCAACTGAAATGCTGTTGAACTGCTAAAATCTCAAGTGGAATTCAAATCGGTAATTCATTCACTCGAATTTATAATACCTACCACTCGTACTGGTACATAATGAAGCGACTATTTCTGTACCAGAGTTGATTTTTCAGGAGGTAAAGTGGGAATGAGAGAAAAAATCTGTTGATTAAGATGACCAGTAGGGTGGTCACAAGGCAATAGGCAAAATTTTTTTTGAGAAAATCACTTCTGGCAACCCCCTAAAAGGTGCCATTTGACTAGAAAATGAGATTCGCAAAGTTTTAGGTCGATCGGATAACGTTAACCCGTGCCGCATGGACTGGAACCCGCAGGGGTCTCGAAGGATAGGTCGCCCTCGGAAAACGTGGAGGAGATCCGTGGAAGAAGAAGCGAGCCGTGCCGGGAAAACTTGGAGCGAGGTTAAGGTCCTGGCCAGAGACAGGGAAGAATGGCGCAATTTCACACAGGCCCTATGCTCCTGAATTGGAGTGACAGGATATAAGTCAAGTAAGTCAAGTGCCGCATTGAGGTTGAAGATCAGAAAAACTCACTTTGTTTCATAAAAATACTCTTTTTTCCTCATAACATAGTAACCATTTGTCCTAGAGACTTGAAATTGGTCTCATTTTATTTAAAATGTTATCTTCTTCAACTTTTACTTCCATAAATTTTTCGCTACATCCTGTAGATTTTATGTTATTCAGCTTTTCCCATCTCAAAACGTGGTCCGTTTCAGCAAATGTGCCTTTTTACGCATACCCCTAAAAACCCAGTCAATGAAATCGACCTCCAGGCGATTTGACACTTCTTTATCACTCTGGTTTATTGAAAATGAGTATGTTTCAGGTATAAATGTATAAAGGTTGAGGCTGTAATAAAAATAAAATTATAAATAGTAAATAAAAATTTCAAGTTAGGTGGTCTAAGTTCGACCAAACTAAATACAAAACTAGTCTACATGATGATAATACGAGTATTATATGCAAAATTAGTAACATTAATCAAGTTTCACTTTTTTTAATGGAACATTTGGAAGCCCTGCAGCCCAGAGAGGATTACAAAGAGTTTCTTCAACTTTGTTTAGTGTTTATAGGGCTTCCTCCCCAAAACTTTTCTTAAAGCACCTGGTGCAATTCATCACACCAGGTGGATGGCCAAAGCAATTTACTGCCTCAAAATTTATCTTTTTAGAGATCAATTGTTATTAACTCAAAAAGAAATGAAAGGAATAGAAGAAATTTGTGTTTTTATAATAAATATTTACGCCAAGGCATGGTTCAATGCCCCCAAACCTGCTTTGGCCCCTAAACAAGATCTGGAAATGTTGAAAGCATTAGTAGAGTACAGGAAAATTGACACAGAAATAGCAGATAAGGCTTTGTCAAAATTTGTAAACCATCTGTGGTACCTCAGCTCAGAGAAAATAGCGTTCTCGTTTTTCGACCACACTTTAGATGACAACATTAAAAAAAGTATGGCCATGAAATTATTTTCCCTAGGTGAACCCGATAGTGAAACTGATGGTAGGGATAGAAAAGCGATTTTAGATTTTGCACATGTAGAGTAAATTTTGGATAAGCAACTTGATTTTTTTGTCACCTCTCAAACCTTGAATTTTTTCAAGCGGTTTTCCATAGAGACAGATTTTTTAAACACCGATACACGCTTATGGAACAAAAATCCTCATTATTTGCATGCTAAAAACATAGTGAACGGTTTAAGGGTAGTCAACGACACTGCTGAAAGAGGAGTAAAATTGATAGAAGACTTCAACTCTTGCTTGACAAAAGACGAAGAACAGCGCCAATTTTTATTACAAGTTGTGTCAGAATGTAGGAAAATTTACCCTGATGTCGATAAAGCCTCACTATCTAAGCCATTAATGTAGTTCTAAATTCAGTGGTGTTGGAATAGATATTATGTGTTGTAAAATAAGTTCCAGGCTATTATTTTCTATACAAAAAACTTTCAATTTGTATTATTAAAACACTTTTTACATAATTTTTATTGTTTTTTGTGCATTTCATAGCACCCACCACCCACCCATCTCCCCCCTACGGATATTCCGTATATTATATATTAGATTCAAATGTATAAATTTTCAATATACCAGAGTGATGAAGAAGTATCAAATTGCCTAGAGGTCGATTTCATTGACTGGAGTGTGGTTTTTAGGGGTATGCGTAAAAAGGCACATTTGCTGAAACGGACCACGTTTTGAGATGGGAAAAGCTGAATAACATAAAATCTATAGGATCTAGCGAAAAAATTATTGGAGTAAAAGTTGAAGAAGATAACATTTCAAATAAAATAATACCAATTTCAAGTCTATAGGACAAATGGTTACTATGTTATGAGGAAAGAAATATTTTTATGAAAAAAAGTGAGTTTTTCTAAACTTCAACCTCGATGCGGCACGGGTTAATGTTATCCGATCGACCTAAAACTTTGGGAATCTCATTTTCTAGTCAAATGGCACCTTTTAGGGGGTTGCCACGATTGAATTTCGAAAGTTGACTTTTTGTGACCACTCTAATGACCAGTCGGACCCAGGATGAGGGTTATCAGCAATGTTGAATCATAAAATTAAGAGTTCACTAGGTTTTGTGCTAGCTATACAAGTAAGAAATCGATTTGTGGTCAGACAGAAGGGGGATGAGGGAGGTAAAAATTATTACTAATCAAAATTTGGATGTTGTTGACGAGTTTCTTGAGACGTAAGGGAAATTATGACGGATATTCCCCGGGATTACTAATCCTGCTATTAGTCACTGAAAGAGACCAACGCAAGCTCTTGAGGTCAGAGGAACGTCTCAAGCGGTACCGCTGACTCAATGCTTCTCGGAAGTTCATCCCGTCCGACAGGACGGGGCCGTTTCGTGATAAGGCCGAGGAGATTGCTCAACGCGCACTCGTTTCCATACCCACAGGAATCAGAGGTTCAGAGCGTAATTGAAAGTTAGGGAAGGATCCGTTTTGTGAAGAAACGCATTCCACAGATTGATCGTTCAACGTGTCTTTTCAGGAATCACCAACTAATCATTAGTCTCGGGGTTTTATATGGAAATAATGTTAAGAGCGGCTGCATATTCTTCCTTCTTTCCAGCGAAATTTCCACTTGCAGTTCGCGTTTCAGACATCACAGAACGAATTTGACAAGTCTGTGCACAATTCCTAGAAACCACCTTGTCTGAATGAAAGAACTACCCAAACTAGCTGAAATATTTCAGCAGAAAAAAGCCTCAGCAGAAATATTTCAAAGAGAATGCAAATACGGGGACGTCCACAGAAATGTTACATCTAATGAACGGAATAGGCGTTTTATAGTGCAATAATGTTAAGAGCAGCTGCATATTCTTCCTTCTTTCCAGCGAAATTCCACTTGCAGTTCGCGTTTCAGACATCACAGAATGAATTTGACAAGGCTGTGCACAATTCCTAGTAACCACCTTGTCTGAATGAAAGAACTACCCAAACTAGCTGAAATATTTCAGCAGAAAAAAGCCTCAGCAGAAATATTTCAAAGAGAATGCAAATACGGGGACGTCCACAGAAATGTTACATCTAATGAACGGAATAGGCGTTTTATAGTGCAATAATGTTAAGAGCAGGTGCATATTTTTCCTTCTTTACAGCGAAATTTCCACTTGCAGTTCGCGTTTCAGACATCACAGAATGAATTTTACAAGTCTGTGCACAATTCCTAGTAACCACCTTGTCTGAATGAAAGAACTACCCAAACTAGCTGAAATATTTCAGCAGAAAAAAGCCTCGGCAGAAATATTTCAAAGAGAATGCAAATACGGGGACGCCCATAGAAATGTGAGTGTAACAGTGGGGGGTGGATCCTCGAGAGTCCCTCCTAGACCAGCGAGATGATCACCGGTTAAGAAGGAATATCGATTAGGCTTCCCCTAGCGACCCCGTCTCCACCGGAAGAAAAAATTTATCGAGAACAGCCCACACTGTTACACTCCTCCCCACATGACACTTCTGGGTAACAGAAGTATGAGAGGGAAAAGGGGGAATGAAAAGTAGTAAGAAGTTCTGGTTCAGGAAAAGAAATCTGAACAACTTCAAGGTGACTAACCTCCATCGTAATGGTACTACCTCAATAATATTTTACTGGTGGAGAACAAAGCTCCTACATACGAGTATTGGCTGATTATGTTGTCAGAGGTTGTTGTCCAGTGAATTGTGCGCATCTGGGTAACCTCTGGGTGATCAACCTCCATCGTTGGGATGGAACAACTGTTGGGACTTGTCAACTACGACACGGCATCAATCGCCTTCTAATGAGCTCAGAATATTTTAATTATACTGACACTATAAAGGAGAGAAAGGTGGTGGGGAAGCCAATAATATGTATTATCAAAGGGACAGGTTGTTAGTAAAGGAATCCTTCTGGGAACCCTTTGGGCTTATGCTTCTGGTGAGCCCACGAAAAGTGGACGGAGTATGGTGAAGTGCTCAGCGCATACTACCCAACCATGCTCTGCTACCATGTGACAGTGGGGGTGGACCCTCGAGAGTCCCCCTTCTAGACCAGCGAGATTATCACCGGTTAAGAACGGATATCGATTAGGCTTCCCCAAGCGACTCCATATCCACGGGAAGAAAAAATGTATCGAGAACAGTCCACACTGTTACAAATAATGCTACATCTAACCATCGGAATCGGCGTTTTGTACTGGAATAATGTTAATGGCAGTTGCATATTCTTCCTTCTTTCCAGCGAAATTTCTACTTGTAGTTCGCGTTTCAGACATCACAGAACGAATTTGACAAGTCAGTGCACAATTCCAAGGAACCACCTTGTCTGAATGAAAGAACTACACATACTAGCTGAAATATTTCAGCAGTATTTCAAAGAGAATGCAAATGCGGTTCACAGAAACGTTACATCTAACCATCGGAATCGGCGTTTTATACTGAAATAATTTTAAGAGTTGAAGAGTTCCAATTACAACTTTGTCACAGCCAGTTGCCACCCTAAAACCTCCGAAAACACGTATTGAACCGATTATAATGAAAATTTCAGGCACCACCCAAATTGGGTAACGATCGCATTCAAACTTCATTGGTATTAGGTACCTGTAGGAAAATCGGTAGGGAGGCCTGAGCATGCTCAAACAATAAATCCTTGTATTGTACAATACTTTGAACGACAGTCATTTTGAATTTGATAGGTATTGGGAGTATAAATGTGAAGGGTATAAATATAGAAAATCTATCCAACTTCAATAGGTAAAGGTCAATAGGGAGCCGACTTCGGTAGGTATGCCGCCATTAATTCATAATAATTATATTTAAACATTTGAGGAACTAGGTACCATTTTGGCAGACAATATCGTTCGAACCTAACAGTCTGCCGCTTAGCAATCATGTTGTGGATCAACAAATATATCAATCAGAAACACAATAGCCAATCTGTCAATGAATCCCTCTAATAGCCCGCATCCATACAACCACAAATTGTAACATGAAAGTTAGTGTAATTCCACTCTGTTGCATCCACTATTTAGAATTTGGACACTTGAGGTAGGTAGCAGCATTTTGGCAGACAAACGTATAGTTCGTCCAAATGAGAATGATCATATTCACATGTTAAATGTTTATTTTGGTGAGTAAATGACACTTAGGTAACCTCACCAAAATAATCTGATCCAAGTTATATAGGACAAAGGCCATCAGCAACGACAAAACACACAATTCTCTATTAACAAATTTGATACCTAATTCCATTCACGACACCTAAGAAGGCAATAGACGAGTTGATGGAAGTTCAAAATGAGGTAATATCGTATTCAACTAGAAACACGATAACCAATTTGCACTGAGCGATGTTTCAGAGAAAACATTTCAAAACAGGGAGAAGTGCGGTATTATTGCTACGTAGTAATTTTTTTAAATGTGTACCAACGGTTTAATCTGTTTGCCTGGGGTTTACTGGGTTACCTCACCAGCCACTACCTATTATTAGGCTTCGTGCAAGCTATATGAAATGAACAATTTGGAATATATACAGCCTAAGAAGCTCCATAATTATACCTATGATCTCGGATACTGAGTTCACATGAGGCCCAGAGCTGGTTATTTCATCGGCATGGTACTGTTAACGGAGAAGATGAGAAGGGCCTGTTGAAATTGACCACGACAGAGTAACCATACCTCAACATTACTGAAAATCACCCTTCAAAATCGATAATTGATTGAACTGTAAAGGTCAGGGCGAATCAACTCATGCGTTTGGTAGGTCCTAAGTACCTACTAGAGCAAGGAAAGGATGATTCACACTGCTACTGTTAGTTGTTACCAATGATAATTATTATATCCATGTCATGATTCGGGGCAGTGAATGGTACCAGATAGATAATCGAAAGCCACAGAGATAAAATGAAGTTTAAACAATAAACATGGAAGTAACTTATAATATCCTCATCATCCTACCTGGGGACTGGGGTTCACAGTTCATCCATTTTTCATTCAGCCCCTCCCATCTGAGAGGGTATTCACAAACGTGAAACCAGCTCATATGGAGTCGAATTAAAGACAAATCAAATAGCAAGACGGGAATGTGGGTAAGCAAATCATAAGAAATTTGCGATGTTTATGAGGGTATAAAAATAGAATGGCTCTTACCAGACGCCATAGCGTCATCGTATGCAGGCGGAGCAGTCGGTGTTGCATTTCTTCCTTCTGCGTAGTTGATAGAATTATCCAGATTCATTCCAGACTTCTCCATCGTGTGAGACCGAATACTGTGGAAGCAACACGCGAAAACGAACTGTTGATCAAGGAATGTACGACGTTTAGAGTACGCAAATTTCAGGTCCGCCCGCTGGATGTCGACTCAACTCGATGCGTACAGATGAATGTTCAAGGCAGGACGACCACAGGACTTCTGAGTTCTGACGTAGACGGTACAAGCAAATAAAAGACCAAGCGTCCTTGTGTGAAAGGCACCAATCAAAATCGGACTGAATATCAGGTTAACGTCAGCGCAAAACTTTTACAAGAGTCACGCTGTTGGTTGTTATATAACTTCCAAGGAGGTTACTCTACGGCACATGGATGCTGATATGGATACTCAAACACGACGACCTTTGTGGAAGTAGAAAAGGTTTTTCATCGTGGACGCAAGATTCCAAAAACTCAAAATATTGAAACCAAAAACACAAAATATTGAAACCTACAACCCTGGGGTTTATCCAAGGCGTGTAAACCGCCTCTATACGTTGATTTTGACTGACATTCTACACGCCTTGGTTTATACCTACCTATGGAGCTAAAAGGGATGGAGTGGGCATCGATGAGTGAGAGGTGCAGCCAGAGTGGGGAGAGGAGTTGGTACCCATTGCATAAAAAAGGTTAGCTGGGGCGTGGCCTTGTAAATTAATTGTGCAGGGTAAGGTCCCCCCGCCTTGCAGATGCTCCTACCTGGAGCCACCTGTGATTTTAGGTAGGTAGAGTTAACAAATGTACCTAAATCCTAACATCATATCGCATTATCACAGAAAAATATCAAGACATAAGTCAACTAAAATATTAATATAATATAATGTGACTGATCAGAGTACTTTAAAAAAAAAAGTTCCTCCATCAGGTAGGAAGGTGCACCTCACTAAATAATATATAGCTTTTTCAATTTGAATTCGTCCTTTTACAAAATGGATTAGTCCATTTACAAAATGAATTCGTCCTTTTTCAAACGAATTCGTCCCTTTTCAAAATGAATTAGTCCTTTTACAAAATGAATTCGTCCTTTTACAAAATGAATTCGTCCTTCATAAAGAGGGCCCAAATCTTGATGGTAATAAGGGCGGCGTCTGGGGCTCTGGAAAACTGTGGCGGTAGGCATGCGGTCTTTATGCAAGGGCGCGGAAATCTTCTGCATGTCATTCCTTATCTCCCGCACATCTTCTCAATGGAGCTTCCTTTTACATTGGCTTTGTATGAATGTCTTGCCAACTTTCTGTATATTTCTTGTATCAATTATTCCTTGTAAACTTTGTAAATTTCTTCTATTACATATTTATTAACTATGCAAACAAATGCAATAAATTATTATTCTTCGAGAAAAGGTATCTGCATATCATTTGGTCTGGTTACCTTCAAGATTTGGTCACTCTTTATGAAGGACGAATTCATTTTGTAAAAGGACGAATTCGTTTTGTAAAGGGACGAATTCATTTTGAAAAAGGAATAATTCATTTTGAAAAAGGACGAATTCATTGTAAAAAAGGACGAATTCAATTTGAAAAAGCTATATATCACAGTTTTGTTTTATTATTCAGCGAATAATACACAGCCTACATATTCGCTCAGCAAAAAATGTTTATAACACTCCCTCAAAATTTTTTCTTTTACTTTTCAAGGTGCGCAGATTCCAAAAATACATTTCGTTCGCTAAAAAATTCATTCTTTCACAGACAGACTCCATTTGGGCCCCAGTTTATCCCGAAACTTTGCAGCCTGATCGGAATATACCCAGGGGTGTTATGGGTGTAAAAATATGGTTTTTTGGAGTTTTAGTACCATGAGCTTGTGAGGTATCGTTTTCTATGTTTTTTAGGACGAGGAGACCGAATATGAAGTTGATTGTGACCAAAGAGTGAAGAAGTGAAGTTGTAACGAAGGTTCAGCTCCCAAAATTCATTTTTTATAAGTCAAATGCCTGGGAAATTGTCTGAAATCACCATACACTTGTATAAAAGCACTAGAAGTATTATCAACAGGTGAAACAACTAAATGGCACTATCAATGATCAAAGATAATGCGTTATAAAAGAAAAAAACGCTGCAAAGTCCTTGTCACAAGGGTTTATTATTCTACTGGACATACCTACAGAGATGTTGGCTGTTTATTCATTGTTTATTTCATATAAAATAATTGAAATAGCTATTTCTGGTGGTTTCCACCAATTTTGGCCCCCAAAACACGAATGAGGTAGGTACGCTCCCTTTTTTTTTTTTTTTTTTTAAATAAATTATCTCTGACCATTGATAGTACCATTTAATCGTCTTGATCCACCCGTTGACACTTTTTCCAGTGTTATTCTACAAGTTGATGGTGATTTCAGACGATTTCCCAGGTTTTTGACTCATAAAAAATCAATTTCGGGTGCTGAACATCTGGTAGATCCTCAATTTTCTACTCTTTGGTCAAAATCGACTTCATATTCGGTCTTCTCGTCCCCAAAAACATGGAAAAAGATATCTCAGAAGCTCATGTTACCAACATGTTGCTAAAACGCAAAAAGTACCTATTTTTACACACATTTTCACTCATAACACCCCTGGGTATATTCCGATCGGGCTGAAAAGTTTCGGGACACAACTAGGGCCCAAATGGAGCATGTGTGCGAAAGAACGATTTTTTTAGACCGAAAATGAAGCCTGTACACGTGATACGGCGGACGGCGTACGGCGGACGGACATTGCATTTTTGGAATCTACACACCTTGAAACGGAAAAATAAAAATTTTTGCTGAGCGAATACATAGGTGTTATTCAAAGAATAATAAACCAAAATAGGAGCCTGATTCTGTTTTTGAGAAACACAGTCAAAATTTCTGTAGATAAGTCCAATCGAATAATAAACCCATGTGACAAGGACTTTGCAGCGCTTTGGAATCTACGCACCTTCAAACGCAGGCAAATGAAAAAATTTTGAGGAGGTGCTATACAATTTTTTTGCTGAGCGAATACATAGGTGTATTATTCACAGAATAATAAACCAAAATGCGATGTCCGTTCGCCGTCCACCGTACGCCGTATCATGCATATATCTACTATTTTCGGTCTAAAAAATTTGTTCTTTCGCAAACAGGCTCCATTTTGGGCCTACCGGTGTCCCGAAACTTTGCAGCGCGATCGGAATATATAGCCAAGGGTGATGTGGGTGAAAAATGAGTGTAAAAATAGGGTTTTTTGGTGTTTTAGTAAAATGAGCTTTTGAGGTATCTGTTTCCATGTATTTAGGGCGAGAAGACCGAATATGAAGTTGATTTTGACCAAAGAGTGAAGAATTGAGGTTTTAACGAAGGTACAGCTCCCAAAATTCATTTTTTACGAGTCAAAAACCTCTGAAATGAACATAACATGTACAATAACACTAGAAGTCGTATCAACAGGTGAATCAAGACAATTAACCGGCACTATCAATGATCAAAGATAATTTTTCAAAAATAGAAGCCTAATTCGTGTTTTTGGGGGCCAAAATTGGTGGAAACCATAAAAAACAACTATTTAAATGATTGCCCATGAATGAAACAATGAATATATTTCTAGCATTTCTGTAGGTATGTCCAATAGAATAATAAACCCATGTGACGATGTCTGCAGCGTTTTTTGGTGTTTTAGTAACATGAGCTTGTGATGTATCGTTTTGCATGTTTTGTAGGACGGGAGACCGAATATGGAGTCGATTCTGACCAGAGTGGAAAATCGAGGTTCTAACGAAGTTTCTGCCTTAAATTTACGTTCAATTTTGGTTTAAAATTGTCGTTCTTCCGCACACAGTTTGGGTTCCCATTCGGGATCACATTTGGGCCCTAGTTGTGCTCCGAAGCTCGGCAGCCCGATCGAAATACACCCAGTGGTGTTATGGGGGGAAAAATGGGTGTAAAAATATGGTTTCTTAAAAATAGGGGTGTAAAAAAAAGATTTTAGTGAACATGAGCTTGTGAGGTATTGTTTTCATTGTTTTTTATGGTGAGAAGACCGAATATGAAGTTGATTTTGACCAAAGAGTGAAGAACTGAGGTTGTAGCGAAGGTTCAGCTCCCAAAATTCATTTTTTATGAGTCAAAAACCTGAGAAATAGTCTGAAATTACCATAAATTTGTGTAATAACACTGGACTTAGTATTAGCAGATGAATCATAACAATTAAATTGCACTATCAATGATCAAAGATAGTTTGTCAAAAACAGGAGCGTAATTCGTGTTTTGGGGGGGCCAAAATTGGTGGAAACCATAAAAAATATCAATTATTTGCACATTAAAGAAACAATAAACGATCAGCCAAAATGTTTTTAGGTATGTCCAGTAGAGCAATAAACCCATGTGACAAGGACTTTGCAGCGTTTTAAAAACATCATTTTAGCGAATTTTCAAAGAAAATGAAGCTATTGCAATGGCTTCGAAATTTAAATAATATAAATTTTTGGAAATTTTCTTCATAGAAATCCGTTTCAGACCATTCTAAAACGATTCCTGAAATTTAACACTTTTTTATATGTATATATATATTTATATATATATGTGTCACTCCAGACGATAACTCTCGATAGAATTGAGATAAACAGCTCAAATTTGCACAAAAAATCTATCTTGGCAATCGAAAGGCTAAGTTCGAAGATGGGCGAAATTGGCCTACTCTAAGGAGGGTTTTGGCGCATTTAAAGTGCGCAAAAATTACCCAAAAATCCCCAAAATGTTATTTTCCAACAAGTGACCCCTCATTTTAAAGGTTTGTGCACGCTGAACACGATGGTGGAATCGGATTTTAGATATCTTGATCCGTTCTCAAATTAGAGCATTTAAAGTGCGCAAAAATTACCCAAAAATCCCCAAAATGTTATTTTCTAACAAGTGACCCCTCATTTTAAAGGTTTTTGCACGCTGAACACGATGGTGAAATCGGATTTTAGATATCTAAATCCGTTCTTAAATTATAGCATTTAAAGTGCGCAAAAATTACCCAAAACTAGGATAATCTTTAAACTCTTACCCCCCCCCCCACCCCCTTAGAGTGGTCAGATTGAAAAATGTGAGAAGTATTAATTGAAGACGAGAGTTCGAAGCAAAAAAGGGGGAGGCAAACGATTAGTACAACTCCTTGAATTTCCCATTTGACATATAATTTATTGTTCCTTCATAGATAGACAAGTACCGGCCCACGTATTACTAGAAGGAAGACGAAAGAAAAAATCTATTTCAAATTATTCAATTTAGGTACTAACAGTAGGAGGAAGAAGGTTAGGTAGGTATCTTATCAATTTATTATCAGTATCATACGAATATTTGATATTCAAAGGTAGGTAGGTACTTAACATGATAAAAATAATATCAATGAAGAAGGAAGGATCTACCTACCTAGTAGAGCAAATCTTGAACTGGTTTTAGATACCAGGCCTGAAATCGTAGTCAAGAGGAAAGGCCATTCAGAAGGAACAAGGAATCTACTCATAACAGTTTATAATTATTACGTAGGTAATTATATGAAATTAATACCTACGTACAAAATGATTGTGTAAAGAGTTCGTAGCAGTTAATAACAAATTATAACCACATGGATAAATTAGAAATCAAGGTAATAAAAAAATATTAGTAACAGGGGCATCTAGTAGGAATATACCTAATAATTATGTTCCAAAGCTACCAATAGGTACTGACCTTCTTTTGAAAAAATCACAATATTGGTAATTACCTACCGATCATGTGATTTTTTTAAACAATAAATTAACTAAATTTATGTATTATAAGGAACCTACTTAATATAATATTTTCCGTTGCCTACCTACTAGTTTTCTTGAGCTGACGGGAATTTAAAAAGGCATTCCTTCTTTGTGTTTCTGCATGGCGGCGGCATCCAAGCTTCCTTTTCTCTTTCATTCACTCGATCGCCTGATCCCGTTCTATGCAAACGCTTTCACTAGCCCGAAAAAACTCTATTACATCATACTTTTTTGTGTTTGAATTGTTCACATTGCAGTTCAAATTTGTAGATCAATCAAGAGAACCCACATGTTCTTCCAAGTGATCCTTCCAGAAACCACATCCTTCCTTCATAGTTTATTTCAAGATTGAGCCTGCATGAAAAACAACCTGCACTTGAAGCACTCATGATTTTCTATAACAACTCCTTTACCTACTGCACTCTCTTGAGCAGGTAAGTCAAAAGTCCTAACTACCCTATCCTACCTAATATGAACCCACAGCGATCAAATAAATAAGCACTTAGTACAATTACGTAATAAACAAACGGTAGAATCAGGATGGACAAAACGTACAAATTAAAATAAATACGAAGAGAATATACATAGAAAACCAAATTTTAGACCGAAGTTTTCCTTTATTCAAAACCATAGCCATTAATTCGAATATTTCTTTGAAAATTCGCTCATTAAGTCATGCTGCATGACTGGTTTTTTTTGTTGTTCTTATGGCATCTGGGGTCTTCTCAATTTTTCCCTGAAAACCCGTCCCAGATGCCGAATTCAGTGGTGTTCGGCCCTAAGCAAAAACGGTACAAAATTTCTTGATCCTGATTAATCAACTCCTGAAGATTTAAGGATTAAATTAGGTGTTAATATTACAGATTTTGTACAAATCCCTCTCATTTCCTCATTCAGTGAAACAAACCGATGGTCGCATTGAGAAGAAGCAAGATTGCTGTAATTTGAAAGGGTAAATTTGTACAGGTACCTATAATAGACAGAACTGAAAGAAAAACGGAGTTATTGAAAAATAGTCTATTTCCACTAATACACGAAAAACGCAAAAAACACTGTTATACCGGTTTCGGTGATCAAACCATCGTCAGTAACACACAATAACTTACTGACGATGGTTTGATCACCGAAACCGGTATAACAGTGTTTTTTGCGTTTTTCGTGTATTAGTGGAAATAGACTATTTTTCAATAACTCCGTTTTTCTTTGAAATGGGTTTCCTCGATTTCGTTGCGAGTGATTTAGTTCGTAGACAGAACTGGTTGAACTTTAGAGGAGAAATTTGTAACCATTCTATTTGATCTATTTCACTGCAACCAACATAGGTGGATATAGATTTACCTATCAGTAACGAACATGCGAGCTCTATCGGAGCATACCTACTGAATCAGCCTCCAACAGGTAGTGTGAAGTTGTGATTTCTAGCTATTTCTGAATGAAATTAGGAAAAAAATATTCGGAAGGGCGACTTGGGAGCATCTTCCATGGAAGCTTCAAGTTCATTGTAAAATGTAGGTGCCTACGCAGATATAGCGTTTGTTCTAACACGCTTCAGGGAAAAGTCACTTTGTGCTATGCAGAATTCTGGATACATAAATATACGATCCTTTAGGGATTTTAGGCCTCATGTTTACCTCTAGCGTAATGACTGCCGAGGATAGTAGGTAATTTATTATAGTAATGTTAGGATTACTCCACACTCCGTGGGACTTGTTTCTTATGTGGCAGTGTAATAATGAATAATAAATTAATACCTACATAGGCGTGCGGATTCTCCTTGCTCACTATATCTCTACTGTTTCACTAAGAAGAGACGCAGTAGGTATCAAATATTTGACGATCCTCATCACCTGAGGGTTCATTTCGGTCCGATGAGCAAGAATACTGTGCTGCTGTCGTTACTGAAGTGAGGAAATCAGTTGAATGCCAGATAACGACGTAATTAGGTAACATATATAGTAAGTGAGATATGGTGCTGGATTTATCAGGTCATACGTCGTAGGATCTATATTACGTATGATCTATGATATGATATCTATGATATGATGCAGCATTTCTTCCAAATTTCATTATTCTCTAAATTATCACATACAGAGACGACTAAGAAGGATCAAGCCGCATGATTCTGAGTAGTGACAAAATGGAGGCACCACGACAACATTATCCAAACAAATCTGCTCACGTCTGCAAGTGTGTCAGTTAGATGTAAATTTAAGAAAACCATTTAGGTACTTATTAGTTCTGTGGATAACTAGTTTTTGATGTTGAAATTATTATTTTCAATAATTAAAAACTCTACTGTACACACCTATTACTTACAACAATATTATTCTCAAATCAATTTACACTTTAAACCTACAACAAATCAACAACAGATGAGAGAAAGTCGAAACACTGGGAATCTCAAGTTTTCAGGATCATGTGGAACAATGTTGCTTCATGGTCCAATACGAATTTTGTCTGCTTCAGGCAGTCACAGGTATTTGAGCAGCTACGCCTCTCGAATACCTCGTCCTCTTCATAAGCTTGATCTGCCCTCCAAAGTAAAATAATAAACCAAAAGTCGTAGACTCGATTTTTTCCAATTTAGAGATTTTGGTATGGCTGGATTCGTATCTTAAAGACCTATTTTGATATCTAGTTTTAAAAGTTGGAAAAATTTCCCTAAAAAAGTTATTCAAGAGAAACATCTACGGTTTTTCGAGTTATTGATGGTTTTCCAACAATGCAGTTCTTCCAACAAATAAAAACAGTAGACCCCAGACCTATGGTGTTAATTCATTGGAACTGTGAATTTAATTTAACGGTCACCAGGGCAGTACTGTTTTTCTTTCTTGTATCCCTCTCATAGTTGTCTGAATTCGTCAGGCGGTACAGTTTTTCAATTTTGTGATGAGCGGCAAACGCTTCGAGCGATCGACCGCAGGTGGCTTCCACATCGCGGTAAGTCGTATTTTACAAGGAAATATATAAAGGTACTGGCTTTAATCTTTGGGAAACGGGTGAAAAAACTCCAGCAACTACAGTGGGAAACAACAGCAGCAAGAGCGTCCAACGAAAAAACGCTGCAAAGTCCTTGTCACATGGGTTTATTATTCCACTTTCATGCGTAATAATCGGAATAGCTATTTCTGATGGTTTCCATTAATTTTGGCCCGTAAAACACAAATTAGGTACGCTCTTTTTTAGCGAATTTTCGAAGAAAAGGAAGCTATTGTTCTCGGTCCAAAATTTTTAAAACTCGAATTTCCGAAAGATTTTTATACCAAAATCCGTTTTAGACCATCCTGAATTCACTGCCTAAAGACACCAATATATATATGTATGTGTCATTACAGACGATAACTCTCGAAAGAATTGAGATAAAAAGTTCAAATTTGCACGAAAAATCTGTCTTGGCAATCGACAGGCTAAGTTCGTAGATGGGCAGAATCGGGTCACTCTAAGGGGGAGTTTTGCGGAGTTTTAGGGGGGGGGGGGGAAATTACCCATAAATTCCCAAAATGAAACAGTCTGACAAGTGACACCTCATTTTAAAGGTTTTTGTACGCTGAACACGACGGTGAAATCAGAATTGCGATATCTCATTCCGTTCTCAAACTGGAGCACTTTGAAGATGAAGCAACATGGTTATTTCTTGAGATGTTCTTCCTGGTTCGTCTGCTCTAATCTGATAACGGAATGGGATATCGCAATTCTGACTTCACCATCGTGTTCAGCGTTGGAAAATCTACAAACCGAGGTTTTACTCGGCAAAAAATGGAACAAAAAATTTGTTACGGATATCCCAAACATCACATTTTACATAAAATCAGTTATTTCTTCGAAAATTCGCTCTTATAGCCATGCTGCATGACTGTGGTTTTTTTTTAATTTTTATTTTTTTAATTTTTTTCAAGTTTTATTTTTTAAACTATCTTTGATCAGTGGTAGTGCCATTTAATCGTCTTGATCCACGTGTTGACACTTTTTCCAGGGTTATTATTCAAACTGATTGTGATTTCAGACGATTTCCCAGGTTTTTCACTAATAGAAAAACGCTGCAAAGTCCTTGTCACATGGGTTTATTATTCTATTGGACATACCTACAGAGATTTTGGCTGTTTATTTATTGTTTCTTTCATATAAAATAATCGAAATAGCTATTTCTGGTGGTTTCCACCAATTTTGGCCCCCAAAACACGAATAAGGTAGGTACGCTCCTTTTTTTCTTTTTTTTAAATAAATTATCTTTGATCATTGATAGTACCATTTAACCTTCATGATCCACGTGTTGATACTACTTCCAGTGTTAATCTACAAATTGATGGTGATTTCAGACGTTTTCCCAGGTTTTTGACTCACTCAGGCTTTTGACGAAACGGAAAAGAAAAAATTTTGAGTGGGTGTTATAAATTTTTTTTTGCTGAGCGAATACATAGGTGTATTATTCGCAGAATAATAAACCAAAAGCACTAGCAGACCCTGTACCGTTTTTTGAAGCAAAATTTACCTCATCTTCAACAACGGAGAAAAACAGTTGCTTACATAAATTTATGTGTATTCTTCCAAAATTGATGCGCCTTCTGCTACAGACGTAGAAATTAAATTTGGATCAATTGCAAAAAAAATCATTGGAAAATATTAAAGAATGCCCATTTTACAGCCTAAAAACTTTACCTGCGTTTTTCTCAAAAATATATTTCCTTGTTCTACGGCTTTCTTGTTTTGGACGGCAGTGATAGGAAACTGTACCTATAATCTGGAAGTCGTATTTCTCGCTCTTCAAATGGAACGTTGACTAAATTATGAATATTAACAAAAACAGGAAAAATGCACTACTTTGATTTCCCGAAAAGAAACCCAGAAACTTTGTTCAATTAACAAGTCATGGAACCACGCACGCCTCCAGCGTCATCTCGAAGGTTATTTTCGTAAATAATTTTCTTTTCATCGGAACTCATTGAAGCTGCGCATTTAAAACACTGCGTAACACCAAACATGTATGTACCTACCTACCCAGCTTGGGTTAATGCCGACAAGCTCTTGTCGCTAGATGGACAATATTGGAATTCAATCATCGCTCCAGTTGTTGGGTTGGCACCTGAAGGTTTATCGTTTAGCAACGATTAATATTTTTGTTGATGTCCACACAAATAAAATTGAATCAGAAGAAGACGAGTGTTGAGGTAAGTTGCTTATGCAGAGATGGTTTCTGGAAGGTGAGGGGGGGGGGGGGCTATATCCCAGTTTCCCCGAATATTTAGTGAAAAACGCTGCAAAGTCCTTGTCACATGGGTTTATTATTCTATTGGACATACCTACAGAAATGTTGGCCGTTCATTTATTGTTTCTTTCATGCGTGATAATCGAAATAGCTATTTCTGGTGGTTTCCACCAATTTTGGCCCCCAAAACTTGAAATAGGTACGCTCCTTTTTTTTCTTTTTTTTTTTTTCAAATTATCTTTGATCATTAGTAGTACCATTTAATCGTCTTGATCCACGTGTTGACACTTTTTCCAGGGTTATTCTACAAGTTGATGGTGATTTCAGACGATTTCCCAGGTTTTTCACTCATAAAAAACGCTGCAAAGTCCTTGTCACATGGGTTTATTATTCTATTGGAGTTCTAGAGATTTTTTTTTGGCTGTTAAATGTATTGTTTCTTTCATGTGGAATGATTGAAATAGCTATTTCTGATGATTTCCACCAATTTTGGCCCCCAAAACATGAAATAGGTACGCTTTTTTTTTTTTTTTTAAGATCATCTTTGATCATTGGTAGTGGCATTTAATGGTCTTGATTCACCTGTTTACACTTTTTCCAATGTTATTGTACACATTGATGGTGATTTCAGACAGTTTTCCAGGTTTTTGACTCATAAAAAACCAATTTTGGGAGCTGAACCTTTGGTAAAACCTCAATTTCCGCGTCTTTGGTCAAAATCGACTTCATATTCGGTCTTCTCGTCCTCAAAAACATGGAAAAAGATACCTCAAAAGCTCATGTTATTAACAAGTTGTTAAAACGCAAAAAGTACCTATTTTTACACACATTTTCACTCATAACACCCCTGGGTATATTCCGATCGGGCTGAAAAGTTTCGGGACACAACTAGGGCCCAAATGGAGCATGTGTGCGAAAGAACGACTTTTTTAGATCGAAAATGAAGCCTGTACACGTGATACGGCGTACGGCGGACGGACATTGCATTTTTGGAATCTACGCACCTTGAAACGGAAAAGAAAAATTTTTGAGGTGTTATAAAAATTTTTTGCTGAGCGAATACATAGGTGTATTATTCACAGAATAATAAACCAAAATCAATTTTGGGAGCTGAACATTTGGTAGAACTCAATTTTCCACTCTTTGGTCAAAATAGACTTCATATTCGGTCTTCTCGTCCCCAAAAACATGAAACATGATACCTCAAAAGCTCATTTTACTAACATGTTGCTAAAACGCAAAAAGTATATTCCGGTATATTCCGATCGGGCTGAAAAGTTTCGGGACACAACTAGGGCCCAAATGGAGCATGTGTGCGAAAGAACGACTTTTTTAGACCGAAAATGAAGCCGGTTCACGTGATACGGCGGACGGACATTGCATTTTTGGAATCTACACACCTTGAAACGGAAAAGAAAAAATTTTGAGGGGGTGCTATAGCAATTTTTTGCTGAGCGAATACATAGGTGTATTATTCACGGAATAATAAACCAAAAGTATGTACGATACGAATTACCTACGGATCCTTGCTTCCACTATCATTATAATTAGAGAGCAAGTTACTGTTAAGAAGTTCTCTGAAATGGACCTATTGAAACTAAGTTATAGTATTGTTATTATTTTCAATAGTGACATTTTGGAATTGAGCATGAAACCCCCCCCCCCCCAAAAACCCCCTCTCAAAATTTGATGGTTTCCGTTTCAAGGTTACGAAGAATCCGAAAATGGAATAATAACACTGCAATTATTTACCTGCATATTCACGGATTATTTACCCTTTCTGCGCAGATCACTGTTTTCTGAGGTCAGTACCCTCGAGCTCCCTCCAGGAAAGCCCTAAATTGAGTATATAACTCAATCATTAATTATTTGTTGTTATTCATGAAGCATAGCGTTTGCTCAAGTTACAAAAGTAGGTACCTACCTAAAAAAATATTCAAAATCGCCATCATTCTTCAAATGAAATAATATCACAGAACAACCAACTCGACTTCATACAGCCATCCGTGGTTATAATCAGGTGTTCCCTAGTAATGAAATGATTATCTGGGACGGATTTATACCGTTTCCTTCACGATCATGTTGACGATCTTGTCGGTGCAAACGAATGGTGTCAAAAAATTCCTTACTTCGGGATCAATTTAAAAACGTTAAAAAACACCATACCCCCCTATTGAGTTTTCGGCTACCGTTCTTAAAATTTCAATCCCTATTTTACGCATCTTAGGCATCACTGACAGTAACGCCGAGCTTCGAGGACAAACTAGAGCCCAAATGGGACATACAAACCAAATTTCATTAAGTGCTATGTACGGCGTACGGACAGAAATTTTGGTTTATTATTTTCAATAATGAACCTTTAGAATCGAGCATGAAACATTTTTTTAACCCCCCCTCAAAATTTGATGGTTTACATTTCAAGGTATTTACCTAGAATCCGAAAATGCAATACAAAAATTTCTGTCTGTCCGCCGAACGCCTTACTTCGCACTTTTCTTAGTTACCATGAACCAAAATTGATGAAATTTGGTTTATAGGTTCCGCTCGGGGTCTATTTGGTCTTCGAAGCTCGGCGTTACTGTCAGTCATCTCTAAGGGCTTCAAAACAGCGGTTGAAATTTTCAGAACGCCGTAGCTCGAAAACTTTCAATAGAAGGGTGTGGTTTTTTTCGTTTTTAAATTGATCTTGAACTAAAGAATTTTTTGAGACCCCTCGGAGCGTTATACGACCAGCCGTTCCTTTGCACTGCAAAGCTTCGTCAAAACGATCGTGAATCAAACGGTATAAATCCGGCCTAGATATCATCGCTAGGGAGCACCTGATTATAATCAAGGATGGATGTATGAAGTCGATGTGGTTATTCTGCGATATTATTCCATTTGAAAAATTATCACTCTTTTGGATTTTGTTGATAGGTACTTGTGAAACTTGAACAAACATTGTAGTATTATTAATGGGCAAATTACTACACAACGGTTCATTATACTATCAACTTAGAAGGGGCACCTAAGGAGGTAAATTATTACACAACGGTTTATTATTTGCCTTATGCTTCATGAATAACTACAAATAATTAATGATTGAATTATTGAATCCCGCGCTTTTGCAGGAAACTTTAATTCCGAAGCCGGCTTCAGTACTCGATTCAGGGCTTTCCTGGGGGGGACCTCGAGGGTATTGACCACAGAAAATAGTGATCTACGCAGAAGGGGCAACTACACAGGCAAATAGTTAACCTTTGTGTAATAATTTGCAGCGCTTTTTATTCTATTTTCAGATTCTACTTACCTTGAAACGGAAACCATCAAATTTTGAGCGGGGTTAAATTTCTTTTTTCATGCTCGATTCCAAAGGTTCATTATTGAAAGTAATAAACAAAATATCTGTCCTCTCAAGATTTACCGGGAGTTTCCCTTCAAAAAATCTATTACAATATTATTGTACATGAAAGAAACAATAAATGAACAGCCAACATTTCTGTGGGTGAGTCCGATAGAATAATAAACCCATGTGACAAGGGCTTTGAGCGCTTTAGTAAGCCGATCGAGTGTTTCATTCAGAAGCAATGAAGCCTTTGGAAAGCTTGATTTTTCATTATAGCGATTAAATTTGTTGATTATGAATTCGGTACAACTTTCCGACTTGAAAACCGAACACCTACTTAAAACTTAGACGGTAGGTAGCTACTCGATTTAACGGTCTAATGAAAACTCTTACTCTGACTTACCTTCATTTGTTGAGCAAAAAATGCAAATTTTCACCGGGTAGTTAGGTAGGTAACGAAAGAAAGTGTTGAGAAATACCAAAAACAACAGATCTACAACGACACATTTAAATTTTATTTTCAAATAATGTTCAGCCTATTATGATCTAACATAGGTGAAATATTTACAATTTTATTTCCAACGATGATACACAAATTAACAGTACATATAATACCTATAAATGCATCCTCGAGTCGCCTCCAGAAATCAAATTAGCCCGACCAATGTAAACTTCGCTGTTAAACTCGTCACGTACATATGAAATGAAAAAATAAAATCGTAGTTTTTACCAGACAATGTGCGACTTAAGTTATTCATTATAGTCCAATTTCGTTTTTTTTCCACCACTATGTCGGTAAGTACACATAATTATTATATAATAATTACGTACAGAGCGGGAAGGGGGATCTTACAAAATATAATTCAGGGCGATCCGAAGGCGAGGGGTTGAAAAAATGAACGGAATACCCTCACGCCAATCACAACCCACGACGAGTTCTTTTGTGGACAAACAAGGCTCATATATTCTTCACTTTTATATATCTATACATATTTCTTTTTTTTTGTATTTTTTTAAATTCAATTTTTCCTTATTTAATTAAATTCTTAAGAACAATAAATTTTATATACAATATCGGAGGAGAGACGTTATGTACACTAGGGACAAATACAGTTCCACAATGACGCATTTAGTGGCGTCATCACGGTAGAGAACTTTGAAATAAGCTTAAACATCTTTGTTCGTATTAAATTTCTCAAAAAACAACAAATTTTCAACGTTTACATTTTTCAATTAATACCCAAAGCATGAAAATGCAAATTAAATAGGTATAATACATTATTGTCTCGTAGTCTTGACATGAATATTTTATATAACGTATATATAGTTTTATTTTAAATTTTACATCCATTTCAACGACCGTCAAATTTTCATGTTCAACATCGAATAAACCTATGACTAACAACTATAACGTAAAATATGATGACGGGTTTACCTTAAAAAGTGGTGATGAAACAGAATATATATCACAACAATAAAAGGATACGTGTGAGAAGGCAAACTGAGCGTTTTGGCACAATAGGCAGTAACTTAGACGAGTGAGTGTATAAGGGCTACCCTGCGGTGATGGTTTAAGCTACTGTGCAACTTGATGGACGTTATACATGAATAAGCGTTCCCTACGGAGAAAAATGCAAGTTTCGTGTCTTTTAGCGAATTTTCGATGAAAATAAGCTATTGCACTGGGTTCAAAATCGTTAGTGGTACCTGCTACTAGGGTTTTTATGCGTGGAAGTAGTTTCTGAAGGATCATTTGTACAGACAATGAGGGCTGTTGTTGCTTGGTAGTTTGTATATGGGTGACAACCGACAAAACACACAAAGGGGAATGGTCAAATTTGATTCTCTTCCGTTTATTAAAACACTTGTAACATTTAAATTTTGCAATTTCGATAGGGTAAGTAAGTACCTAGCAAAAACGCACAGGAGTTACCATGTTGTGATTTAATTTACTGCGGTCTCATCGATGACTACCTGTAAAAATGCGGTTTCATTTGGATACTCAGCCCTAATTTTCATGAAGCTATGACATAATCTTCCAGGAGGGTTCAAACGTTGACGAAAAACGAGTTCAAAGTTAGTTGACGGATTTTTCAATCAAGATTTAACAAACTGAATAAAACCCAACGGCGTGAATCAATACAAACAACAATCTACAGCAATATTATTTACATTTTCGATCAAATCAACCGTAAATCGTAATATAACAAAGTACCTACCAAGTAAATAAATAAAGGTTAGATAGAAAAGTAAAAAACATCAATTCAACGCTTACTAAGGATAAAATGTGTGGTAATTTCCCTGGTCAAACAAATTCATGAAATTCGTTCATGAACTACCGATTTTGAAAGAGCAAAGATTAACAAAATGACGAACGAAATGAAAATAGACATCGTCAATCAACCAAAATAAGTAGGTACTAGATTCAAATCTTTGAATGAATGGATAATACAGTTTTCGTTGGCGTAGGTACCTAATTAATTTTTGAGACACTAACAAAATTCAGCGAGCTGGGCTCTTGATGATCGAGGAATTTACAAAAAAAATGTCAATCGATTCAATCAATTATTTATAATCAACGCTTCAAAAAAAAAACCTAGTTCAATCCGTGGTGTAAATATTTGTCAATTACTTATATGAAACAAGCTACGTTGACATAACGGGTATTTCAATGTACTGGTAAATATTCTTTTCGACCCTGAGAGCTAATTTCAAAACGTGAGAGGCCCTTTTTAGTGTACGTTTTTTAATATTAATATAAAAAAGATTATTCCAAGCACATCTATGTTTTAGAGTACTTGGATAATATATTTGTATCCTAAATTGAGGCCAGTTTCGTTAGTCGACTCGCCAAGAAAATAAATTTATACCGCTTATAATCTCTATCCACTAAAACAATCATACAAAAATAAATAGCTTTAAATTAATGAGATGAGATTTAGTGTACAATATGTACAATTTTCCAAAAGGACGTTGCTCTTCGCTGATTCGTATTGATTAATTTATACCCCAATTTTTAAAATATTTCTTTTTTTTCGTGAGGGGAATTGTTTTGTTGTTTTCATTTCAAACTTTAAGTGAAACTTCGAAAATTCTTGTTCAAATTTCAGCCTTGTCGATGGAGTTGGGTTGATAGTACGTGGACGCGCGCATCGTGCGAGCGGAGTCGTAGGAGAACCCGCGCGGGGTTTGCGCAGGGCAGAAATACGGCGACGGCGCGTAGTCGCTGTGCGCGGGGAAGCTCTTAGCGTAGTAGGTCATGCGCTGTGGTAGACCTGTGGTCCCGTGGTTTGATACCGTAGGGACGTCTTCCAACTGACAATCGGCCTTCCCTTTCCGAACTCTTCGTTTCTTCTTTTTCTGCTCTCTCTGAGAAAAAGAATCGTTTTTTGGGGAGGGCTTGTCAAAATTAAATGTTGCCATTGGCCGAGCTGTCACTCTTCAATTGCTTTGGTACTTTTAGCTCCACCAATATCTTCATATATATGCACGATGAGACAAACGGTACATATTATACACGATTAGTAAACAGGAATCATTCCCCATACAATGGCTAGGCAGGTACTCATACAATTCATGGAAACTTTTTCTCCCAAACCCGGTGACAATTAACTTTTTAGATTCCTAAATTACCAATGCAGGTACCTACTAAAATGATCAAACGTGCAAAGCCTTGTTTTGTCGAGAACAAATTCACAAAAATGTTTCTTGTAAACTGATTAGGTAGGTATCCAGGGTATATTTGATTGATTACTGTGATGAATAAGGGCCTTATTATCAGTACCATTTAACCGTTAGGGCAGATTTATCCTGGTGATATACTCGTACCTTTGTACGGAGCATAGACCAATATCTGGGGATTCAAGTAAGAGTCCTAAGCTTTCAAACCTCAGCCTAACCTCTGGAGCGCGTGACATTCAGTGATTGTTAGCAATTTGTGGATAATGTTTTCCGCTATTTTCACTTTGACAGTGGGTAAGTTTTTCCAGGTGTTGCTGCATTCCATTGGGTACATATACCTACATGGGCGAATATGAATCCCGATTGGCAGAGGTCTAAATATGAAGGATCCTTGAGCAGCTGTATGATTATTATCTGACACAGAAATAGAATCCATCAATGTCTCAATATCAAAAGGATTTTTCGGGCGCATTCTGTCTTTGCAGGCAATTGCCAATTATTTTGAGTTTTTAAGAATATAAATTCGTTCTATTCTTCTTTGCAACTATCCGTTAGAACAAATAATAATGTTTCCTGTGATCTTGTGATCCGTTTGTTAAGTCTAGGGCGTTCATCTAACCACCAGGGGTCAAAATTCAACGGTCCTCAGGTAGCTGTCATAATGACTCCAGAATTGTCACTATCAAAAACTTTCGAAAATCAAAAAAATCTCAAGAATATTTTGTCAGAATTATTTCCATTCGCTTGTAAATTTTATGCGCCAATTTCGCCAACTAGCGTATGGACGCGAATTCAGGCAATCAGATGAAGAGTTGAGTGACCGGAGAATTAAGTGACTGTCCCAAGCACATCTATTCCATTTGTGTATTTTAGCGTTCTCATGAATATAGGCAATTTCGAGTTATCAAACTGTTTTTACCATGTCATGCAACACAATAAGCAGACAGTGAGAGGCTATTTTCGGGTTATTCCCGTTTTAACCAGCCGATTAAATAACAGGTTTTCCTGGCTGAAATACAGTTAACCAGAAGATGATGGCTAAGATGAACGCCCGAAACAGGTGTTAGGTAACCTACCTAAATACAGCTGTGGTAAGTAGGTATACAGGTACATCACCATCTGCCCGCACTAAATGGCCCTGCCCTGATAGGAGTGATAAGTGTACCTACTGAAATGTATCAATTATTATTGATTGTGTACTGAGTCAAAGTTCAAAATCATTTTGGAAGCCGGGGTAGATATCCTTCCAAACAATACTTCCCTACCTCATACATGAAAAAATTAGGTAGATACCCTATTAAATGTTATATAAATCATAATTTTGAATTACTTGCAATTACATTACGATAGATGGAATTATACGTAGGAAAATAAATTATTTTGGGATTTTGCTTTGTCTTCAATGTGCGGAACAAAACGGTGCCCATGCAGCACCAACGGTCAAAGTGCGTCATGCCAGTGCAGTGTGCCATGAGCAACAAACAAATACAAACTGTGCCAAATAGCTAGCTGGCGATAAGTTATTGCCTGGACGAAATGTTACATTACAGGGCGAGCTACATAAAACGGTGAGTAATGTTGTAAATAATTAGTGAAATCGGTGAATCATAAATCCAGGCAATACGGTCATCGCTTTGAAAGAACATACATGCATTACCAGCCTAGCAGCTTCATAAATCGGCCTCACTTCAAAGCTGGCCATCAACTTCTACAAGATTTTGTTGCATCGGATAAAGAAAAATCAAACCTTAACATTGAGTTCAGAGAGTTTAAAAAAATAGGTACAGGAGAAACTATATTGTCAATTCTTTCTTGACGAATTCGAGATGTCAGGTTGTTGGTACCACTACAAGTGGGGTTTAGACAACATACAATCGACTATAACTGATGAAACAGATACAGAAAATTCTATTAGACGAAGGAAATATCAAAATTTTAAACTTGTTGAAAATTATGACAAATAATATAGAAACTCGGGCAGTTCAAATTTACCTGAGACTTCCCATACAAATCTAAAAACCCCTACCGCCGTCCCATGTAGAAATTGATACTTGGTGGTACGTAGTTAGATGAAGTAACTCAGTTACTTCAGTTGGGTAATATAACAAATGAAAAACTGGGTTATTAGAGACCCAAATTCCCTTTTCAAACAAAATGACCCCAGATAGACTTGTAAAAAAAAAGTTAAAAAAATAATTATTTCAATTGTGATCACGGTGCATAGAAAAGTAGGTAATACCAGTTCAGTATTTTTGTTGATTAAAATGTACAAAATGAAATACAAAATACTCGTAGCAGTCTACCTTTGTCGTGAAACATTTTTTCGTTTAGCTTTCGAGACTAAATGACTAGCAACTTTTGCTCTCTCAACTTACGAATTTTTGAAAAGAGATCGTCTAAATTGATATGCTACAAGTGCGAAACGAAATTACGAAGAATTACAAAAAAAAAGGTATGACGAAAGAGCTAAATTAAAGACTAAATAAAAAATTACTTGGAAAAAAAACTTACAATTCAAAACAAATAAGTAAATACAGTTTTAAAAAAATGCGCACACATGTTAATGACACTCGTTTGGTGGAAAAATGAAGATGCGTCCTGAGGGAGTGGGAGATTGATTTTGAAAATAATAGTGTTTTTTTTTTTTTGTGGGATGAAAGGGAGCACAACCTACACGGGATGACTTAGTAGCATGAGGAAGCCATGAATAAAACATGACGATCCAACAGTATCTTCTCTATTCTTCATTCGGCGACCTTCCCCCGCTACCGCCATCTCAATAAGAATTACAGCGCCCCTAAAAGTTTCGAAGGGACAGGCGTGGGAAGGTACGGAAAAAGTTGCCACTTTGGTGCTTCAGGAACCGTCCTGCTCTCCAAAAGAAAAGAAAAAAAAAACACGGAGAAGAGTTCATAAGTGTCTTGGATTCACTTATGCATGGAACCTGAGGAGGAAGGAACGACGGGGGAGGGGCTAGCGCCATCATGTGGATATATTGAGGATCAAGGGCACACGTAACAACTTCTATCCTCACATCCTTCTTTTTTTCCACGGCCTTCTTGACTTCAACTCGACATTTTCACGCCTCTCTACTCCCCTTTCAACCGAAGGTATCAACTTTTTGCCTGTGGAAATTTTTTTTTTCCGACGCACATCTTTTTTTTTCTTTACCGTCTGAAAGCTCAGGTACTAACTGCTGAAAGTTATGAAGTTCAACATCACAACGAGATTTCTGCAGGGTGAAGATTAGAGGATGAAAACGGATTGACGGTGGTAAGAATTTTCTTCCGGACCTCGGAGAATTTCAATCTTGTAAACTGCCCGGAGTGAAAAGTTCAGACATGGTAAAGTTGGAGGGAGGAACATAAATCATGTTCATATGATAACCAGGAGCTGCGACTAACTTAACAGAAAAGTTTCAACATGTTCTCTTTTTCCTGAATAAGTCTGAACGGTTGGCTTTAGTTACAGAATTTTATAATTCTGTAATAATGCTGCTTCAATATTTTCAGGTCCGAGGTGGGTAACGGACAGATCATCGTCGGATCAATAAGGTGATTAGTGTGGTCATCATTCTGTAATGCGAATGACGAGATGAAACTCGAGTGAACGAAACGGGTAAATTCACAACATCACTTCCAATCCCTTGCTTAAGCAGCTCAATCGAAATGTTGTCTGATCGGTATTGTACTCTTGACTCTGCCACGCAGTACATTTCAATGAAAAACTGATGTTGATAGAATAATGAATAAATACAATACTTCAAACAATTCGAAAAGGGCTTCAGTAAAATTTAAGCAGTCTTCCCAGTGAATTTACAGCGTTTTTAAAATTTGAAAATTCCAGTCACCAATTTCAGTACGGATTTTGAAAAAGTTTTCCAACCCGCGAAAAGGATGACACAAGCAGGACTTGACAACAACTTGTAGCACAACAGTGAACGTTTAAACAAATTCGAAAGCTCCATGAAAATGCCAAGATAATTTTTTCTGGGTACTGGCAATGGCAAGATAACTGGATACTGGAAATAACCATTTTACATACAGCAAATATGTCTAAATTGGATGAGCAACTTGAGTTACCTACCACGTTCTCGTGAAAGACTTGGGATGCTTAAAACGTTTAGGGAGCCAAACCATATGGGCCACAACTGTGACTACTGGGATCAGCTATTTACCGAACATCAAATTGGCGATAGGAGTAGGAACGACAATAGCCATTCACGCTGTCGCACTCAGAACGCATTTCATAATTCCACTCGACACATTAGAATGCATACAATTAGCCAACCACGCTCGAAGCCAATTAGTGCTTCAAATTCCATACAAATCAGAAAACAGGAACTGCTTTTACTATAATCGTTGTCGGTACGATAAAATTAACAAAAATGCCTTAATATGAATATAATTAAGAAGCAATACTCAAACGAGACTAAACACTTACAATTCTAAAATTATGAAAATTACGAAAAATAAAAATTGGTTCAAGATTCATCTAGGAAATTACGCTACGGATCGTAATTTTATTTGAGCAAGATCCTGTTTTCTAAGCCTGCAGCTGCGAAATCATTGCAGAACAATTGAGAAAACCAAGACATACAGGTGCTAGAAAAACAACGCAACACGGGATGAAATGATAACAAAAATTCAAGACAATTGAGGAGGTGCAGAGCGTTCAAAAACGGAGTACAAATAAACGACGATCACAACGCATAGCCCAAAAAATTAAAAGAAAATATTGCTGGGAGTAATTGCTTTAGCTTGAGGGCGTTCGGGAAATGTTCTGAATATTTTGTGGTGAAAATGCATTGTATATAGGTAGATTCCCAGCAGGTTGACATTCTGAAGGAGCATCAGTGTGCTTGTAGCGATAAATTTAATTAAATCTGAAGATAATAGCTACACAAAATGGTGTTTTAATATTCAGAACAATTCCAAGAACACTCGGTTTTACTATGATACCATTGTGTTGATTCAATGCCAAAAGGTGAGATTAGCAATTCTGCCTGAATTAAGTTTGTTCGATCCAACGGGGTAATATGATTTGGGAACCCAGATTGGTCTAGGCTGGTCTCACAATGAAATCCAGACTCTTCTCTGTTTATTTAGCAAAATAGGATACATGAAATATACCAATGGACAATAATTATCACACTTCAATCTTTCGTGTAGAATAGGACTTGATATATCAATCCTAGTTTTTCACGACTTGCGAATATAGTGATTTAAAAAATGAGCGGGACAAACAGGAAAACCACCACTGTGACAGTGCTGAGGGACGCTGGTAGGGTCTGGTCAGGTATCGACAGACCAACAGAACAGAATAATGGCCGCTAACGGAGAGAGGAAGATGGTTGACTTCTTCCCGTTTGATCGGTGTGACTGGCCTGGATCTTGTCTCTATAAACACTATGGATCTAGCAGAGCTTGCCACGGGGTCTGCAACCCCACATCACATCCCTCAAGTGGTGGTGTCCCAGACGTGATGTCAGTCAAGATGACCAACCTCCACTGTGTCCGCAGTCCCAGTTTGTTCCTCAGCATTACGGGAAAGGAAGGTTCGCAAAGTGCCACCAGGAGCACAGAAGACAAGGTGGAAACCTTGCTGCAAACCTCATGGGGAAGCTCGGGCTGTTACTCTGGCACTGACTCATTAGCCTTTTCAAACTTTCCAACAGTATAACTAAATGCTGGTAACATGCACATTCAGAAGCCTGCAGAACACATACAGGTGCCCTCGATGCCCAACATTTTAATAGACAGAGTGAAATTCCAAACCCGCTTACTGAGGTTAAAAATGCTACTTAGCTTGGAAAACCACAATATCATGAAGCGTCGTCAGATTGGCCAACATTGACAATTATTTGTGCAACATTTAAAAATGCAATTTTTTAAAGAATGCATTTCTTTTTCAAAGGCGGGTCAATAAGGAGAAAAACCCCTCAGCGACGTCGTCTGGATCGCTATAACGCACTTCTGGTAGCCCAGCATTACCAAAACCGTGCTGTGTGGTTCCATGAAACCTTTAGTTCAGTCCAGTAAGTACATTTGTGATGATAATTGTCCATTTCTGGTGAAGCAATCTTCCAAATAGTAGGTAAGTAGGCTATAAGCTATGTATGTATTAATTGACGTGACCTACAATAGAAACACAAACAACCAGGCCTAGTTATTCTCACCTTTTAGCCAAAAATAGCGATCTTGTGATGGGAAAATACTGACTAAAAGATTATCATCATCAGTCTTGACTTGATTAAGAAAAAAAGTCACAAAAAAACTATGAGTAGAAAATGGTTGTTTTCAACATTTTCTCTCTCTAGATTTTGTTTAAAAAAAATCTAGTTAACAAAATGAGGCTACACTTAGTGGTACATAATTAGGTGGGGGGGGGGGGGGTTTAATGAAGAGTGATGTGGATTAGACTCGGGTGGGGGGTTGCAGTACCATTGCCGCCAGTCTCACCTTCATGGCGTCAGGGCTGGGGGCCGTTATGGAGTGAGGGCCTGACCTGTAGAGAGGTTCCGGCCGAGGGGGCCCCTCGACTCGACTGGGGACCCCGACCATGTTCGTTTTCCTGGGGCCCATCATACTTGACATGTCGCTCTTTTCACTGAAAAAAAAAAAAAAAAAAAAAAATTATTTATTAATTAGTATAGGAAGGCGTGGGAAGGGGGATAGAAATTCAAGTCTGTTGTTCTACAGAAATTCAAAAATATGTCTTGTTTAGAGTATGATCCATGGATTGCTTGGCTTGGGCAGGAATTGTTTTGCCAATTGGGGCTGCAAACGGGTCGGAATTTCGCAATTTGACCGCAATATTGGTTTCATCACTCTAAAAACGCCCATTGTACATTTTCAGCACCAAATCGTTGCAGGCTTGTGTTGCCAGAAATGCACGTGATGTCACCCCAGGAAAGAAGAGGGCGATGACATATATCACCTTCAGCACTCGCTCGCCTCATCGGAGACCCATCATGTTGCTTGCCACTCTATAATAGGCGTTAACGATCGAACGAAATGCAATCTGGTATTAAATCTAAAGGGTTAGTTCCGCTAGTGTAAGAAGTAATATTACCATAACTTCCGGAGGAGTCCGTCGTCACTAGCTAGAGTATTCTTTCGACGGCCTGATGATGATTTCCTTACATCGAAAGCGCTCGCCTCCAGTACTCAACCAGCTAGTGACGACGGACTCCTCCGGAAGGTATGGTACTGTTAGAAATGCAATCTTGTAGCTGACCAAAACTATAATGTAACTAATTTGTTGGTAGCATCCATGCGGGCTCCACACCTGAACCTTCTGAGCCGCCAATAGGAATGGAGACCGCTGCGCCGCCATTTGCATTCGGGCACTGAAACTCGGGCCGACAAAACATTGAATACTTTCTATTGGTGATTAGGCCTTTAGGAAGCTCTCGCCTGGATCCGCCATTTGGAAAAAAATGAATAACTAGGCTGCCAAGTGGGTAGGCAGTAGACATAGATAGCTCAAATTGTATGATTCGTATAATCAGGCATTTGTAGCAAATAATATTATATTTTCCACGGGATGTGGATTCGATAAAAGTCACTCGCGTTAAAAGGATTTCGTGTTTGAACATGCAAAGAGTATGGCTCCGACCGCAATGAAATTCATAGCTTCGACGATTCGGGACACAAAGTACCTATACATTATCCAAAAACTTCATCGAATTCTGTAGAACAGAACCAGCGAACAAATGAACGAAATGGACCAAAACTATGCCAAAGCTATGACTTAGTTATTCATCACATCCACGTGGGCTGTGAGCCTAAACCTTCTTGAGTAAGCTACCAATAGGAATGGGGATATGAGAAAATTGCTTCATAATTCACTCAATACCTACGAGTATATAAATATCATGTCGAATTCGATCAATCCAGAATTAAAGCTGAACAATCACACAGCAAGTTTTAAATATCCACTATCTAAAAAACAGCGAGCATTACAGTAACGAGCAACCAGGACTTTTGACGTCGACATTTATTAGCATTATGTTTTATGTATGCTGTCTGACCTCTGCACTCAGTAATTCATGAGGGCAAATGAATATTGCTCGGGTGGGGTTGACGGTGAAAAGTCGCGATTTTAAACATGCGCTGCTCGAAAAACTCCTATCTCGCTTACAATTACGTTTGAGCTGCAGAATGAAATTTGATTCACACACGGCTCGGTCAGTGGGAAATTTGCTATTGTACAGCAAGTTCGACATCTTTTACAATGCATTTATTGTCAAGCAAGTATGATCCAAAGGAAATCAGAAATAGGAGAAATGCTCTGGGAGGCGCCATGGTGGTTGGGACCGGTTGCAGCACAGTGCCAATTAGTGAGGCCTGTTCAGAGTGCTTCAGGTGGGGGACGAGAAAACTGTTGAGGCCCTTCTAAGTGACCGTATTTTGAAAATTGTTGGAAACTGTGTAAGTAAATGACAAGGTACTTAAGAATGGAAGGGCAAACACTTTGTGAGGCTAATTCATTGTGGTAAACGCCCCTGCCTCCACATCAATCTTATCGTTCACCGTCAACGGATTGCTACATTGAGGACGAAAAGCCTTACTTACAACTAAAAATTTAATATTTATATCATAAGATCCTTCAAGGACAATCGAAATTCACCAACCTAAAGCCAACAGCGATTACCAAAATCTCATCCTTGACCAAAAACTTTGCTAGGGGTCTTACACCTAAACGGACGAGACTTCCTGTATTCCAGTATCCACATATTTCAGAGCTTCGAAACCATCTACACATACATTATTACAGGTGTGTAACTATTACGTTTTGTCAGTCAATTCTGCTATCTAACCATTAGGGGCTTCTAACCTTGATTCTGCTTCTAACCCATATTTTCATGAAGATTGTGGAGTTGTGACAGGTAGGAGGTACGTAGGTGCGCCACATCTCCAACAAATTAACAGTTGAATCACTCGGAATTGGTACTGTTACGGTTGACAGTTGAATTGATTATTTCCAAAATTAATGCTTTTGTCATAAAAATAATGTAGGTTTGCACCTAGCTATTTTTCCGCCCGGAGGTATAATCACTTATAAGCCTGTGGAAAATCGCAGTAATTAATTTGAATTGGACTCCTTTTCATTATTTGCAGCAAACTCCAATTCCAAGTGTACTACTAGTGGATGACAAACAGATGAAAAGGGCAGAGGGTTCTGTGGGGTTCTGTGGAGGACCCGGAGGCTTGGAGGGCAAGCCAGAAAGGTCACTTTGTTATGTTAATGTACTTGCCTCGATGTCACGAGGACCATCGTCAAACAAACTTTGAGATCGAAAAACTCAGCAAGGCCCCGGACGCTCACAATGATTGAATAAATCAAAGGATCTTTCAAGGAACTGTTCCAAGCTATGGCAATGTAGAAGTTAAATAAACTTCAAAGGCAAGGGTGACTATAAGCATCACCGCAGCACTAATAAGCATCCATATGCTTCAAACAAGGTTCTCCTTGGTTTGTTCAAAGGTAGCCGGGCGACCTAAGCCGCTCTAAGCACAGCGACGCGCATTTTTCCATTCATCAAAAAATAACTGTCTCGCGGAAAAGCAAAATAAGTGAAACCTCATCTCAATGTCGCGGGTAGACACAGCCCGCTCACCGCCCATTGAGGCAATAGGTTATTTACCAACATTTCATTTTAGTACATATGAATCGATGATTTTTGAAACAACCTATATACGCCACTTTTGGTTTATTATTCTGTGAATAATACAACTATGTATTCGCTCAGCAAAAAAATTTTATAACCCCCCCCCCCCCCCCCCCTCAAAATTTTTTCTTTTCCGTTTCAAGGTGCGTAGATTCCAAAAATGCAATGTCCGACCGCCATATCACGTGTACCGATCTCATTTTCGGTCTAAAAAATGCGTTCTTTCGCACACATGCTCCATTTGGGCCCTAGTTGTGTCCCGAAACTTTTCAGCCCGATCGGAATATACCCAGGGATGTTATGAGTGAAAATGTGCATAAAAATAGGTACTTTTTGTGGTTTAGTAACATGAGCGTTTGAGCTACCGTTTTCCGTGTTTTTTTTTGGGACGAGAAGACCGAATATGAAGTAAATTTTGACCAAAGAGTGGAACTTTGAGGTTCGAACGAAGTTTCAGCCTTAAATTTACGTTAAATTTTGGTCTAAAATTGTCGTTTTTCCGCACACAGTTTGGTCCCCATTTGGGATCACATTTGGGTCCTAGTTGTGATCTGAAACACGGCAGCCCGATCGGAATACACCCAGGGGTGTTATGGGAGAAAAATGGGTGTAAAAATAGGGGTTTTCGAGGGATTTTTGAGGTTTTAGTGAACGTGAGCATGCGAGGTATCGGTTTCCATGTTTTTTTAGGGCGGGTAGACCGAATATTAGGTTGATTTTGACCGAAGAGTGAAGAATTGAGGTTGTAAGGAATGTCCCAAAATTAATTTTTTATTAGTCAAAAACATGGAAAATTGTGTGAAACCACCATACATTTGTATAATAACACTAGAAGTAGTATCAACAGGTGAATCAAGACAATTAAGTGGTACTATCAATGATCAAAAATAATCTGTTTAAAAAACCGAGCCTAATTCGTGTTTTTGGAGGCCAAAATTGGTGGAAACCATCAAAAATAGCCATTTCAATAATTGCCATGAAAGAAACAATAAATGAACCGCCAAAACTATGTACGTAGGTTCAGTAGAACCCATGTGACAAGGACTTTGCGTAGCGTTTCAACGTCTCTTGGGTGTAGTACCGGTGTACTAATTTAGTATCATAAAGTTTTTTAAAATTTACATAAAAGGAGTGTCAAAGCTCCATGCATTTTCACTGAGTTGGTAAAAAAAACAAAGATTTAAAAAAGTTTTACTCTAAGAAGACATTTCATAATAATTTTTTCTGTAAAAGGTTTCCTGTAAGGTTACCTAATGGTGTATTAAACTGTTTCTTTACTCTGCAAGAATTTATAGGTACCTACTGACAGTTTTGATTCAATAAAGTCTCTCTTAACAGTACAATGTTTCTATTTCTTCATTTTCTTTTCAGTAACTCAATTATTGCTACTAAACAATCGTTAATTTTTGAAACAACCGAAATCCAACAATTTTAAAAATTCAAAACTCACAAAAAAATTGAGTGAGTCCATTTTTGTGGTGATTATTAAGTAGGGCAGTTCCAAGTAAAAAATGTAAAACTTCCAAAACGTTTAGAACAAGACAAAAAAAGTTTTTTTTGCTCTTATGTAAAATTTGGTAAAATTTGGCGTATATAGGTGGTTTAAAAAATCATCGATTCATATGTAACTCAGTCTAACTCCAAAACTTCCCGCAGGCCTTATACAACAACCCAGGAGATTTATTTCAGAGCACCAAAATAATTATCACGGCTAATCATGTGGAAAATCGTAGTAGCTAATCTCACTTGACCTCCACTTTATTAATTGTAGCAATTTATTCTGCTGTTGATGCATTTAGGTAGCTCCCCCCTCCTCCCCCAAGGGAAGTAGGATGTCCCTCTACCCCATCCCTAAACTGGTAACCGGTTATCAGAATAACCGGTTATTGGAACCGGTTACTGACCGATAACTGTTAGCGAATAACGCGTTATCAGAAAATAACGCATTAGCCCATCACTAGTAGGATTGCTTGCAACCAATAACCCGTAGAAAGTAATCCGAATTGGACTCCTCCTCATTATTTGTAGCAATTTCTCATTTTGTTATTACAGAATTTATCGCAACCCAACTCTTCTAGCGATGACAAATAGATAAAAGGGCAGAGGGTCGAGGATATACCGGAGTGGTGACCCAGAGTGTTGGAGGGCAAGCCAGAAAGGTCCCTTTGTTATGTTAATGTCCTTACCGCCTCCGTTTCAGCGTAATTCTCAAACCTCTCGCTAGCCGATCCCTTTCCCGACTTCCCCCAGCTCAGAATTAGTTCGGTCTCCCTTTTGTATGTCCGGGAGACGTTACGGGAGCTTAGACCCGGGAAGAGGTTTACTTTCGAGTAGTCACAGAGGACGACGAGGGGTGTAAACGACAACCGCCACGCAAGGCCTCAGGAAGCCGCCCAGGAGGATCCCGTGTTATTGGCGACGAACTTCGTGCTCGTTACCTGGATTTGGAATGCTAATTGGAAACGGTTAAAGTCATCCGGCGAACTTCCGAACTTCAACGTCTTATACGGTCGTGAACAGGGTTTCAAATTACAGATACAATTCTAAATTGATTGAATGACAGCGAGTTGGGCACCTACTTCACTCGAATCAAATCCCTCCAAACTGTAGCTGATTTATGCAGTCACAACCGCATATCGACATTTGAACACTATCTGACACGGTTAGGCTTCCATATTGTTGTTGGTAAACATTTATCTTCTCTCATGGTGTATCAAACACCGGGCTGTCTACCAACTGACACCTTCTCCCTAGAATTTGTGGCGAACCTGCTAAAATTCATGGAATTGTTATTTATAACATATAAATCAACTAGCAAACATACCCGCCGCCAGGGCGGAGAAGGCGAGCGAATTTAAATTATTGGGGGAGAGGGGGGCTTCATTTTACAAAAACGCTGCAAATCCCTGCACAACGGTTTATTATTTTGTACAGAATACCCTTCTGTAACAGATCACAGCTCTCTGTATAGATAACCCGTCTAAATAATATGTACTATTCTATACATATTATGTAGATCGCAGAACCTCCGTAGGTTAGTACCTAACCCCGTACTCGTTACTAGGTACCTACCTAAAGCACGAGTTAAATGTTGCTAAAATAATTCTGTCGATGACAAACAGTAACTAAAATGGAGAAAAGACACGCACATAATGAAGTTCTGGGAAATTGTTGATGAGGAGTGAAATAGATGCCCCTTCTGCGTAAATGGTATAATGAACCGTTGTGTAATACTTCAACACTGTGTAATAATTTACCCATCAATAATACTTCAACTTATGTTCAAGTTTCACTACCTACCAACAAATTCCAAAAGAGCCATCATTTTCCAAATGAAATAATATCACAGAACAACCAACTCGACTTCATACTCTGTGAATATAATCAGGTGATCCCTAGCAATGATGTTATCTCGGGCCAATTCCCGATTGTTACCGCGTTCCTGGTGATGACATTCGGCTAAATGTATACAATTCATTCAGCCTGCTGTTGAAACCTACCTAAATCACGAGTTAAATGTTGCTAAAATAATTCTGTCGATGAAAAACAGTAACTAAAATGGCAAAAAGAAACGCAAATAATGAAGTTCTGAAGGAAAATTGTTGATGTGGAGTGAAATAGATGCTCCTTCTGCGAAGATCACTGTTTTCTGTGGTCAATACCTACCCTCGTGGTCAAGTATAATGAACCGTTGTGTAATAACTTGCCCATCAATAATACTTCAACGGTTGTTCAAGTTGCAAAAGTCACAAAATCCAGCCCCTTCTTGGTAGTTGAACCGTTGTGTAATAATTTACCGTTGTGTAATAATTTGCCGTTGTGTAAAAATTTACCCATCAATAATACTTCAACGTTTGTTCAAGTTTCACAAGTACCTACCAACAAAATCCAATAAACCATCACTTATCAAATGAAATAATTTCGCAGACAACCAACTCGACTTCATACAGCCATCCTTGATCAAAATCAGGTGCTCCCTAGTGATGATATCCGGGCCGGATTTATACCGTTTGATTCACGATCGCGTTGACGAAGCTTTTTGGTGCACTAGAACGGCTGGACGTACAATGCTCCGGGTGGTCTCAAAAAATTGTTTAGCTCAAGACAAATTTAATAACGTAAAAAAAACCATACCCTTCAATCGAAAGTTTTCGAGCTACGGCGTTCTGAAAATTTCAACCCCTATTTTGAACCCCTTAAAGATGACTGACATTAACGCCGAGCTTCGAGGACCAACTAGACCCCGAACGGAACCTATAACCGGAATTTCATCAATTTTTATTCATGGTAACTAAGAAAAGTGGGCCGTATGGCGTAGGGCGGACAGTCAGAAATATTTTTATTGCATTTTCGGATCTTACATACCTTGAAACGTAAACCATCAAATTTTGAGGGGGGGGGGGGGGGGGGTAGAATTGTTTTTTTTTCATGCTCGATTCCAATGGTTTATTATTGAAAATAATAAACCAAAATCAACCGCAAAATAAAATTGCTAAAATTGCGCAATAAACGTTGCTAACAATATTAATAGCGTGCTAACAATGTAAACACTTCACAACATGAACAAATTAACCCGGACGTCGCTAGGGATGGCCAATTTGAGGAATACGGTCCGTTCACACAGGTCCGTGACCGACCGACGCCGACGGCTCCCGGCGTGATTTTTCTACGGCCGTTCACACAGCCACCGTAAAGTCCATCGTTGACCGTGGCAGCTCCCTGTTCTTGATACCAGTGAAATGCGTTTTTCGGATGAAGATATGGCAATGATCGCCATGATTTTGGACGAAGAGGAGAAAAAGGAAAAAGGAAGGGGGAAGAAACAATGGGTTCACCCTTTGTGTAACCGAGAGGGGTTTACTGGGAGCTTTCAACTCTATTCAAGGGATTAATGGACGATGAAACGAAGTTTTATCAGTATTTCAGAACGCCACTTGGTGCATTTACTTTTCAGCAAAGCTGAACCTTCCCTCAGGAGACAACACACAAACTGGAGAGCAGCTATTTCACAGATTTTTTGAACACGTCGGTTTGTTTACAAGGCGATTTTTTTTTTTCGCCGGGCGCCGTCGGCACGTTACGCTACGGTACGTCCCGGCACGGAGCTTTGTGAACGGAGGAGTTCAGAGATGAAACGAATAACCATAAACCTTCCACAGGCAAATCCAGTCATTTTGAAAAAAATGCTGCAAAGTCCTTGTCACATGGTTAAAATAATTGAAATAGCTATTTCTGGTGGTTTCCACCAATTTTGACCCCCAAAACACGAATTAGGTACGCTCCTTTTTTTTTCAAATTATCTTTGATCATTGGTAGTGCCATTTATGTAATCGTCTTGATCCACGTGTTGACACTTTTCCTAGTGTTATTCTACAAATTGATGGTGATTTCAGACGATTTCGCAGGTTGTTGACTCATTAAAAAAAAAAATCAATTTTGGGAGCTGAACATCTGGTACAACCTCAATTTTCCACTCCTTGGTCAAAATCGACTTCATATTCGGTATTCTCGCCCCCAAAAACATGGAAAACGATACCTCAAAAGCTCATGTTACTAACATGTTACTAAAACACAAAAAGGGCACAACTAGGGCCCAAATGGAGCATGTGTGCGAAAGAAGGAATTTTTTAGAGCGGAAATGAGGCCGGTACACGTGATACGGCGGACAGACATTGCATTTTTGGAATCTACGCATCTTGAAACGGAAAAGAAAAATTTTGAGGGGGTGTTATAAAATTTTTTTGCTGAGCGAATACAATTCTATACTCAACTTTAGTATAGAAATCTATAAATCACCATCAGCTAATTCATACGAAAACATTTGACCTCATTATGTTGGAGGGTAGGTAATTACCACAGAAAACAGTGATCTACAGAGAAGGGGGTAGGGATGGCCATATCGGGAAAAATATCGATATATCGAATATCGATATTTCAGAAATATAGTTTTAGTGATTCGATATATCGCAGAAAAATATCGACCCCCCCCTTTTTTTCAACTTCTTTAAAAAAATTATTCACAATTTTTGTTGACCAATAATAATCCTTCAAGGTTCTTCATGTAATCAATCTCTTGTTTATCCTCTGGTAAGTTGCGTTGCTGTGCCCTGTCCAGGCCCGTATTCAGTCAACAGCACTCGCATTTTTAAAATTATTAGGTACTTAACTGCTAGGAAAGGTGGTTCTCGAAATAAAGGCCGAGGTCGAATCGTTACAAAAACGTATTTAAACTGTCTTATCTTACTCTTTGTTAGGTTAGAAACGCACAACACAAGCAAATAAAATGCTGAATGCAGTGGGTAGTGGGAGTGGGTGAGAAAATGGAGAAAAAAATGTGTTGTTCTTGTGGGCGTTTGTTGCCCAGGATGAAGTCGCTCTGATCATGAGTGTGTTGTGTTCGTGTATTACACCGGAGCGACCCTACTGGCTGCAGTTGTCTGATTTAAAATTACTCCCTCTTCGATCCTAGATCAGTTTCTGGTGTTTGGTTTTATTTCTGAGCTGATGAGAAAAATATCGGTTCCGATGTTGTAAAAATATTACCGACATATCGATATATCGTGGTAACAAATATCGGCAAAATATATCGATATATCGAGAGAGAAATATCGGTATTTCGATATATCGTTATTTTTTGAGCATTCCTAGAAGGGGGAACGTTGTGTAATAATTTGCAGCGTGTTTTAGCTTTTTTTTATACGTGTACAAGTTTGTTGTTCACGGCCAAACGAATCTTCCTAATTAGGCGAAAATTCGGGAATGTGTCGAGCATTTTTCATATGATGAAAGATTACCTCAACACAATTTTCCTACCTCCATAGACCATCCCTGTAGCAGTAGCTAGAGACTAGCAGTATCGAGGAGTAGCTCTTAAGAAGTTGAAGTCCGCTTGGTTACTGTTGGGAAAACTTGAAGCTCTCATGTTCATGTAAATTGTATGTCAATGTGAATCGACATGAAAATTGAGTGGAACAAGCGAAGAATACCTGGCTAGAGACAAACCTTCGGAAAGTTGAGAAGCGGGAAGGGAAACCTGGATGAAATAGGAAGTGACCTATGAAATATTGCCGGGGGCAAAACGTCCCATTATTTGCGTCCTCCACTTGACCCGTACGTACGGGTCACCCTCATACAGTCCAGCATCCCACCGGGATCGAAGCTTTCAGTTGGCCTGTTCTATACCTACACAGCGAAATATGAACTGCGGGAATGAAAAACTGTCTGCGGCGACAATGCCGAGACGTCAACCTTTTTTTTCCTTCCTTTCATTCTTCACTCCAGGCCCATCATTCCTCCGGCGTCCCCAGCCGCCCTGGTCCCACGGGATTCCACGCGGTCAACAGTGTGTTGAATTTGTATTCTTCCCACCTTCGCGCGGGATTGGAATTGTCCAGTCGATACCACTTCACGTCCAGCAAAGGTAAACCGAGTTTGCAGTACCTCAGTCATTCTCTCAGGCGACTGTCAGCGCTGTCTTCTGATTTTTCGTCCCATGTCAAGATGAATTAACACTTCATGCTATGAGATGTCGAAGGGATGGGCATCGATTAATCGCAATAATCGATCAATCCCCCAAACAATCGGCGTATTTTTAATCGATGTTTGCTATGTTTGATTAATCTGGTAATCGATGCTTTAATCACGATTATTTAATTTTTTTTCTTCTTTTCTTTTTCTTACGAGAGAGTTGAGACTAATTTTGCATTTATGTATTCACAAATGTTTGACTTTTCCACAATCGATTCTATATGGTTGCCACACTTGTCAGTTATCAGCACTATCTATAATGTATCACTCTGGACTCTGGCTCTGGGCCCGTCCCCACTCCGTAGTTTAACCTTAGTTGTTGCCTCCAAAAAGTGTGCCAAAAAGCTTCCAAAAAGTGCAGAGTAACTGATAATTTAAATAAACACATTTTTAATGTCATTTTTATGTTTATGTTTTTACCGTTGGTGTTAAATATTAATCTTTTAAAATAGGTACAATTTGTTTCTAAAAGTTGTCGATTAATCGCCGCCGTCACGACGACCTCGATATCTAGCAGCTACATTTCAATAAGAAATTCGATAAAAATTTGATTTTTTTTCAAACAGTTGTCGATTAATTGTTGTATCGATTAATCGATTTCATTGACGTCGATTATTCGATGTAGCGATTAATTAATGAAAATATTAATCGATTGCCAGTAATTGATGTTTTGTAGTTCGATACCCATCCCTCTGAGTGAGAATCTCACTGATCCGAAACAGAATCATTTAAATAAAACGTTTGACCACCGTATAAGGATACCGTCAAATAAGGCCATTCAGGGATTCAGTTATGAACGAAACAATTGATCCATGCTCAGTAGCACTTAATCTTGAGATTGTTCTTTTATGATAATTATTCAGTCAAGCGAGAAATTATTCAAGGATTATTGAGCTGATACGGTGTGCAACATGAACTGAAGAGCTAGAAAATATATTGCGCAGTTATAATGTTGAATATTAGAGACGCCACAGAATACATTAGTATCAGTATTCTAAGATGCCATGAAGCGTGTGTGAATTGATTTGTGAGTTTAGTATTGAATCTATCCAAAACTTGAACATAAAACGAACTGCAATTAATCAAATCTGTGCAAGTGCCTGCAAGGAAGGCAAAAAAAATTGGCATGTCTCGCGCAAAAACAAAATAAGTACAATCTCATCTCAGTCTCTATGAAGGGGGGAAAATGTGGGTATATCCCAATACACATTGTCGTGGTATCTTCCCAGAACCACAACCTTACTCTGTAAAAATAAGATCTCGCAAATAAACTTAGAAGTGGGGACAGAAGATACAGGAGAGCCGAGGGCCGGCCCGGGGATCCCCACCATCCACCACTAGCTGGAGGATGGAGGGAGACAGCTCCCAAGCCTATATATACTCGCCTCCTTCGCCTTTTTACCCATTCTACGCTCTCCTCTAGTCGCTGACTACTCTCTCTCCTCCTTACCTCGTCTCTCTCCTCAACCTAAAAGATCTTGGGCATGGTGGTGGTCCGCCCATAACCAAACCGGGCACATCCCCCCTCGACGCCGCTCGCAGTGGGTGTGCACCAACTGTACATTCACTACACACATTTTAATAAATTTATTACAGGAGAGGAGGCACAGGCTGTTGAGTAGTATATTAGTATTCGCAAACCATAAAAATAAATATTATGAATGAAAAGTTCAACGAAAACTGCTTCTTAAGTTCACTCGGAAATATTTAGGAATAATAAGCCGTTGTTTACATTTTCAGCGTTTTTCCATCTCCCAACAAGATCGCCCATTAAACGACCTCGGTGAAAGATAACCGCCCGCAACGTGGCAAACTGGTCCAAGACTCTGCGAAACCACCCGAAGCGGAAAGAAACCAGATGCCGGAGAATAATTAGCGGGGAAAAGTAAATAAGGGAGGTCAAGTAAAAGGAAGAACGAGATAAGGCTTCAAGTTATCCCGAAAGAGGAATATTTACCCCACGACCTTCACAACGTGGTAAACGGGGAGAATCGCTGAGGAATATTATTTCCCTCCTCCCAAATAACAAGTTTTGAAGGGTACAACAATTTTTTCCGTTTTCAGCACATTTCTTTCAGCAACTTGCGAGTTCTTTAGAGTTCTTTTCAGTCCGTTTCGGTCCAGTGGGGGACTTTTTGCCCGGCTATTACCTACGTGTTCTTCACTTCAAAGCTCCCAACGCCACTTATTTATTTATGGCGTCTTTAGTGGCGAACGGGGTTGTCAGATTTTGTATGAGAAATAAAGATTTGCACCCCGTTGTACTGACATGAGATCTAGTTATTGCCGTTTTGGTTTATTATTCTATGAATAATACTCCTATGTAATTGCTCAGCAAAGAATTTTTATAAAACCCCCTCAAAATTTTTTCTTTTCCGTTTCAAGGTGCGTAGATTCGAAAATGCAATGTCCGTCCGCCGTACGCCGTCCGCTTTATCGGGTGTACCTTCATATATGTACGTTCTTCATTTTCGGTTTAAAAAATTCGTTCTTTCGCACAAATGCTCCATTTGGGCCATAGTTGTGTCCCGAAACTTTGCAGCCAGATTGGAATATACCCAGGGGTGTTATGAGTGAAAATGGGTACAAAATAGGTACCTACTTTTAGTTAGTTAGCGTTAGTAACATGAGCTTTTGAGGTACTGTTTTCCATGTTTTTGGGACGAGAAGACCGAATATGAAGTCGATTTTGACCAAAGATTGCAAAATTGAGGCTCTAAGGGAGTTTCAGCCTTAAATTTACGTTAAATTTTGGTCTAAACTCGTCGTTTTTCCGCACACACTTCGGGTCCCCATTTGTGAACACATTTGGGTCCTAGTTGTGCCCCGAAACACGGCAGCCCGATCGGCATACACCCAGTGATGATACGGGAGAAAAATGAGTGTAAAAATTGGGTTTTCGAGGGATTTTTGAGGTTTTAGTGAACATGAGCTAGTGAGGTATCGTTTTCCATGTTTTTTAGGGGAAGAAGACCGAATATTTGGTCGATTTTGACCGAAGAGTGAAGAACTGAGCTTGTAACGAAGGTTAAGCTCCCAAAATTCATTTTTTATGAGTCAAAAACATGGGAAATTGTCTGAAATCACTACCAATTTGTATAACACTAGAAGTAGTATCAACAGGTGAATCAAGACAATTAAATGGTACTATCAACGATCAAAAATAATCTGCTGAAAGGAAAAGCCGAGCCTAATTCGTGTTTTTGGGGGCCAAAACTGGTGGAACCCACCAAAAACAGCCATTTCAATCATTGCACATGAAAGAAACAATAAATGAACAGCCAAAATTTCTGTAGGTATGTCCAATAGAATAATAAACCCATGTGACAAGGACTTTGCAGCGCTTTTTGTTTTGTTACCATCGACTCCTCTTGGAGCACAAGGCATCCACAAATGACCTCCATTTCGCTCGGTCTTAAGCAGTTCCACTAGCCCCCGACCATGTATTGCCGAAGATCTTCTAGACGTCCTCTCTTGTACGAGACGTTCGGGATCACGTGTGAGCACTCCCGTTTTCCTTCTCCAATACCCACCATCTAGGCATACCCGTTCACAGCTAACTCCACTTTTTGCTTGCCCACACCCCTCATCTTTTACCGCCGCACTTCAACTTTTCGCCCCTTCCCAACAAAGCTATCTACCTATTGTCTCTTAGTTCACTGCCAACAATTATAGTCCGATCTAAGGGTGCGTGTCGAAAATTAGACTCGCGATGATTTGAAGATCCTGAAGATTTGAACATTTTTTAAGCTCATAACGAAGGGTAGATGCGGTGAGTTAGTGGAAATCCATCTTCAAAAACGACATGTATCAGAAGAAATAGTCTTTATTTCCACGAGAATTACTTACACTTGTAGACCGGTTTCGGATGTTAAACCATTATCAATACAACATACATCATTCTGTGTCTGTATGTTGTATTGATTGTATTGTTTAACATCTACAAGTGTAAGTAATTCTCGTGGAAATAAAGACTAGTTCTTCTGATACATCTCGTTTTTTTAAGCTCCCTTCAAATATCGCGGTAATTTACAAAAAAAAAATCCTTCTAAAATCTAACTCATGCTCTACAGATCTTGCATGAACCCTTTTCCAAATCAAATTAATCGTTTTCCAAAGCAAATGAATCCTTTTGCCAAATTAAGCCAAATACGAGGAAACTAAAAAAATTATCAGTTCCAGTCTTGAGAAACAATGCAACAGTTAGAGGAAAACTCACTATATTATAATATACTTACAAAATAAATTCAAAATAGAATCGATGTTTTGAAAGATAAACTATCACAACAACAATATTGACACATAAATCCAGTATTGGTATTTGACTCGAAAATATTGTAAAAACTATATTTCGCCTACCTTCCAAAAAACTTTTCAGTGTAAACAACGCTATGAATGATTAACAAACTGGAGTGCGGGTGGAAAACGGGAGTGCTCACACGTGATCCCGAACGTCTCGTCTCTCTTGTTCCTTGCGGTTCCATTGCAGGGCCTATTTCTCTACGACGCCTTCTGGCATCCTCAGACTAAGCTCTATCCACTTCCATTTACTTTCCTCATTGAGAGCTGAGCGGTGGCTTTTCACAGATCTGAAGTCTGGCCACCATAATCCTGTGGATTCTCCGTAAGCAGCGGTTTATGAGAGTCACTTGATTATAATAACTAATCAATTCATCAATTTTTATCGAACTTCACTAAACAATACATAGGGAATCAACTGAATTTATGGGAACTCGGGCACGATTTACAAATCTTTAAATGGGCAATTATCATGAATTCTGTCTGCATTTTTACTCAATATTTATGATGTGAGGCAGAAGATAACAGGGCTGAATCGGGAAAATATGCCTCCTTCATGTTTTATGACGCTTCGTGATTGAAAACTTCGTAGAGAAGAGGCGGGGAAATGTGGCCCTGCTGTTGCCTGTGACGTTGTACAGATATGGGTTCTGATTGGCTGAGTGACAGCAGATTAGATGGGAAATAGCCTGTCGACGAGTTATATCCGTGTGACGTAAGCAAGCGGCTTTTTCAAATAAATGTTTATCTTCATCCATAAAGAACCCATTTTTCCAACCAACTTTTTCAAACGCTTATAGGAAGATGATTATAAAATCGCTAGTAGGTTCTGTGTGGATACGTGATAATTGCACATTGTCTCTCCGCAGCTCTAATACGATGGGTAACCACCATTTGCCATTCGATTTCGAAGCTTCATCGCCCCAAACTTCGTGTATTTACCGCAGTCAAATATATCGATTTTATGTTGATCACTTCAGCAATTTTGCTGAGCTATTTCGCAATGACCGTCGGAATGGCGTTGGGCCGTTTGCAGTGATTATTTTTCTGATTGTATAGTATCCATGACGGGCTGTTCGTAGTGTTTTCATGACTATCCAAAGCAAGTTTTCTGATCGTCATTCCAGTGCATAGAAAACAGGGCGGACGAGAACTGACACTGCCATCTCGATTCCAAATTATTATTCAAATCCTTTTCAGACGCTAATCAAAATAGTATTGGCTCATGGATGGTTTCTTATGGTTTTCTAGGAGTCGGCTAACCGTCAGAAAAAACCAATAGCAAACCTATTGTGTTTAGGGAAGGGTTTTTACTCTCAAAATTTATCTCCATATGAATCCGTTTCAGTTAATCTGAACTAAATTCGTCAAGATTAATTTATGCTTTTTAGGATCCTAATATTTTCCGAGGTTTCCAAGATTCTAATTCCAGACGGCATACAAGAAACCTACCAAGCCCAGTTTTCGTAAAAAAAGAAAAAGAAAAAAAAGAGAAAAAACCGTTAAAATGTAGCAAGTACAAAGCACTATTTTTAGTGTGAAAATCTGTATTTTCGTTCCGAATGTCGCTCACTTAGAGAACTATGTGCTATAAATGTATATTAAGTATACTATGCTAAGTACCTATAAAGTACAGTGACCAAAAATAAAGTACCTACAATACTTTAGGAAAAATATAAGACCCTGGTGGTGAAACACATCTGATGAAAAGTAGGGTAGTAAATAATCTGGCTCTATGAAGTGATGGATATGAAAAATGTTTTTAAAGTTCAGTTTCCTCGCTCACGATTTTCATCGCTTTTATTATTGCTTACTGTCGTGGTTCCCCTCGAATCAACCACTAGTATGTAATATTATAGAAAGCCAGGTAGCGCCAAGGAAGAAGGTTTCTTTGCACCAACCGCCATCGCTCCTCAATAGTCATAACGCTGACTGTGGACGAGGGACGGGTGGAAATGGGCCTATATAAGCAGACCTTTTGGCCCAGCTCGTCATTCGACCGACCGACCCTCGACTTGCGAATTCTCTCTCGACCTCTCTCTCCTACCTTCTCTTGCACTCGATGTGGTGAAAACCGCGGGGTGCTCCCTTCTTTCATGGTACCTGCTGTGGTGAAAACCGTGTGATACCTCCTTCTCCCCTGGCATCTGCTGGGGTGAAAACCACGGGTCACCTCCTTCTTCTCTAACACCTGCTGTGGTGAAAACCGCGGGGTGATAACCACCATCTTCCTGGTGTCTGCTGTGGTGAAAACCGCGGGACACCTTCCTCTCATCTAGTACCTACCTGCTGTGTGAAAACCGCGGAGTACTAGCTCCCACATCCCAGGCGTCTGCTGTGGTGAAAACCGCGGGCAGCCACAACCTCAAGCGCCTGCTGTGGTGAAAACCGCGGGGCGTTAGTCAAAAGACTCCTACGGAGCACATTCCTCATTCGTCCTCATCCAGCCTCTCAGCTTCATCCTCACCCAACTCACCCGCCATGTCGTGAGCACAACACACCAGCTCACGACACTTACGACATTCTGTGTAAACCCCAATTCCAAATTCAATACTTCACACATCAGTGTCCCACACAACCCTATGTTTATCTATCCATCACTCTGAAACGTGACTGCTGAGACGACAGCAGCGGAGGGACATGGAAATGTTTCTCACTGCCTTCATTTTATTCCTCGATTGGGAAAAAACAATCGATGTGGTCCAAAACCCATTCAGCCTTATTACGATACAACGCCGTTGACTTTGAGTGTCAGCCTGTCAATCATCGAGTTGAAGGCGATCAGTCAAGTTATCAATCATCGAGCGAATTTGACGTACGAATTCTATAGCGCCAGACCGTTCTGGTAGGTAGGTACTGCATGATTACCATCATAAATATATTAGTTTCCAATAATAACTGATGGCTTCAATTAATACGTACAGCATTCATAGATATCGATTAGGAACGTCGTAACCTACCATTTTGGGAGGAGGACTAGGTGCCTAATCGGGAACAATGCTAAAATTCGGAGATCCGCAGGCACATTTAATTTTGGAGAAGAACCTATTTTCAACAATTTTTCTCGTCAAAAATGATTCTACACAAAAACAGCATTTTCTTGACCACTTATTACTTACTCATCAACAACTTCAAAGTTTCAGTATGGGATTTTTGAAACAAACTAAAAATGTCACGTCAGATACAACCGCAGACTCTGCCAGAAAAACATAACATACCTGTCCTACACAACGTTCAATTGGTTCAAACATAAAAAAGCAAAACATTAAAATTTGATTAAAATCTTAATGAATTACCAACTAGGTAGGTACGCATAACGTGCCTCCAACGTCAGACAAATAGGCTAAAAACGTGTAAATCTAAGCTTTTCAACTGTATATTTTGTGGATAAATTCTATTTTGGTGAGAAATCACATTTGAAAGTAAGGAAAATGAGTCATGCCGTGGAAACTTGATTTTTTCGATGAGGTTTTCCGAGATAAATTCAAACGAAAATGTTTGATCGCGGATTCCTCAGGTATTGAGTCCGTAAAAATTGATACATGGTAAATTGCCATTGAACTCAGAAAAGCCGCGATTCGAAATTTTCTTTGTCTGCAGATTTAGGTGAATTTTCGGAGATAATCAATGTGTGAGAAAAACGAGGAGTTTTTGTTAGTGGGATTTCGCAGCATAAACATTTCGCAGATTCAAGAACTGATGAAGTGGAACAAAATTGCCAGTGTGTGCTTATGCTTTCCGTTTTGTGAGCTTCTTGCAATGGTATTGGATAAGTATGTCTTTCTTAATGAGCCAATTATTTATAGGAATTCTATCTTAATTGACATTTCGAACAGATTTGGAAATATGGTTGAAGTTTGAAATCGTTGGTAAATATTGAAAATGCGATTCTCCACAAAAAGCTACACGCATGCAACCGAAGGATAATTGTTTCTCAATCGGTAGGTACGAGCTTTCTACCTCGTATGAATAGTGTTGAATCCAATTGTGTATAGACCAATTAAACTATAGTTAATTCTTGCCGGTAGTTGTCGGAGTGAACTTACCTTTCCAAGTCTGTGGGCTGAAAATCGCTTCTCCCTGAAATATAAAAGAACTTATTAGTATTTCGAAATGCTGAGAAGGTGTTACTTTTGCAACAGCAAAACTGAAACAATTTTGAGCATAACAACACCACGTGAAAAACCACATTGGGAACCTTCAAAGCTTATCTTTTTTATTTCTTATAAGTAAGATGTGAGGCAAATAAATATATTTATGTGCCAAGTTCACGAGTTCACAAGAAACGATAAGTAGATGAAAAATCCAGAATATCTGCAAACTCTTAGAAAAATAGGTACTTAGAAGGAAAACCATTTTAGGTTTTCATGGTCGCCCCATTACCATTATGAATCAAATGAATCTAGGCTAAGTACTGTGACAGAGTGTAACCCTCGAGAGTCCCCCTCCTAGACCAGCAAAATTATCACCGGTTAAGAAGGGATATCGATTAGGCTTCCCCAAACCGATCCCGTCTCCACCGGAAGAAATAATGTATCGAGAACAGCCCACACTGTTAAACTTCTCTCCACATGACATACTTCTGGTTAGCAGAAGTATGGGAGGGAAAAGGGGGAATGAAAAGTAGTAAGAAGTTCTGGTTCAGGAAAACAAATCTGAACAACTTCAAGGTACCTAACCTCCATCGTACTACCTCAATAATATTTTACTGGTGGAGAACAAAGCTCCCACATACGAGTATTGGCGGATTATGTTGTCAGAGGTTATTGTCCAGTGAATTGTGCGCATCTGGGTAACCTCTGGGTGATCAACCTCCATCGTTAGGATGGAACAACTATTGGGACTTGTCAATTGGGACATGGCATCAATCGCCTTCTAATGAGCTCAATATATTTTAATTATACTGACACTCTAAAGGAGAGAAAGGTGGTGGGGTAGCCAATAGATGTATGTATTATCAAAGGGACAGGTTGTTTAGTAAGGAATCCTTCTGGGAAACCTTTGGGCTTATCCTTCTGGTGAGCCCACAAAAAGTGGATGGAGTATGGTGAAGTACTCAGCGCATACTACCCAACCATGCTCTGCTACCATGTGACAGTGGGGGTGGACCCTCGAGAGTCCCCCTCCTAGACCAGTGAGATTATCACCAGTTAAGAAGGGATATCGATTAGGCTTCCCCAAACCGACCCCGTCTCCACCGGAAGAAAAAATGAATCGAGAACAGCCCACACTGTTACAGTACAAAACGATTTTATTATAATCACCAGGGTTTAGTAAAATTTAGGTTTAATACAGGCGCTTGAGAATAGAGGAGGAAGTACCGTTGTCTTCGGTTTGGCTTTTGCTCAACTTTTTCACTTGAGGCCAACACACTGCACACCACCTCTACACGCTTCTTTTACAGACCCATCTTTCCTGATTGTGAGATTTTCAGTTTCATGGAGGGCCACCCGTCTTTCAGGTGAATTATTTACCTGTATACCACAGAACAGGAGTAACTGAACAGTAATATTCCGAGAACAGTCATCAATGGAACATTGTGGATTAGGATTCTTCCTTTGAAGTCCACAAAGCCCCATGTTTTACTCGTAATATCGTGCGAATCGGGCGATAGGAAGCGAAAAAAAAGCACCGCCAGAGGCCTCTGCCTCATTTTGTCGGTGACTATCGGAATTAATTGAGACCTGTTAGTCAACGCCAAGTCCCCCCGGGGTGGGGCGATTTGTCCGTTTCAGTCAGACGATAAGCGGTGCCTGAATTCCAGATCGATCAAACGGTGGAAGATCGATCCGCACAACAGTTCAACAGCGGCTTCCTGTTCCCCTTTCCAACTTGTTAGTGCCAATCCGACTAACGAGACGAATGGCGCTCTGGGCTAGTAAGTAGACGAGTGCAAACAAGTGCACAACGAACTGATTAACTGTTTGCGAACAACAAAGGAGGGGTTTTCCTATAATTTCCCCTGGGTATTGTAAAAACCAAGTACGTAACGCGAAATATTCCGTAGAATCAGAAAAATGAAAATTGAATAAAAAGATAAGGGTTTCTTAGTTGCCATGAACCAAAATTAATGAAATTTGGTTTGAAGGTCCCATCTGGGTTCCGCTCTTTGGTCATAATCGACTTCATATTCGGTCTTCTCGTCCCAAAGAACATGGAAAACGACACCTCAAAAGCTCATGTTACTAAAACTGAAAAAACACAAAAAATACCTATTTTATACCCATTTTTCGCTCATAACACCCTTGGATATATTCCGATCGGGCTGAAAAGTTTCGGGACACACCTAGGGCCCAAATGGAGCATGTGTGCGAAAGAATGACTTTTTTTTAGACCGAAAATGAAGCCAGTTTCCATGATACGGCGGACATTACATTTTCAGAATCTATGCACCTTGAAACGTAAAAGAAAAAATTTTGAGGGGTGTTATAAAAATTTTTTGCTGAGCTAATACATAGGTGTATGTATTATTCACAGAATAATAAACCAAAAGGGCATTTTTTTCACCCTCCTATTTAACAATACACTAATCAAACTGTTTAAAAATTCAAAAATAAGAAAGAACTATAAGAAAATAAGAAAAACTATAAAAATAACCGGAAATAGAAAGCAAGTTGGTAGGCTGAAGGCGCTTTGTGCGGTACGAAGGGGATCCAGCGTCGAGGCTGACGTCACAGACAGCCCCACTCCACCTGTGCAGACGGGTCTTGTTTTCGTCCTCAAACCTTCCTACAATGAACATGCCATAGGTACCTCACAGCGTGAATGTGGGCCAGCATGTTCTCCATGTTACAGCATCACAGTTACAGCAGCGAAAATATTCAAGTGGGCAAGCCAGGGAAATTCACGATGCCGCTCACAGAACACGTAACACATTATGTGCTCTGTGATACCACTACATCACCATCCACAGCAGCAGTAGAAAGGTGTAGTTAAGAGAAATCATCAGAACTACTACAATGACTATCTAATTCTACAGCTATAGGTCCTACTCCTATGGATAGCCGTGGTACAAAATGGCGTCTCTATTATGTATCTCCATACATAATAAAGACGCCATGTTGTACCACCACTACTCACAGAGATACAGCAGCACAAAAGTGTGAGCCACAATAGATACCTACATTGTGAACTTGTCATATTTGTCATATTATTGACTAGGCACATCCACTGTGTAGTTAAACTTAAATACGACCGATATTGCAACACAATAGTACCATTAGCACATAACTATTTCACCATCAACACCAATTATAGCAGTCGCACTCGCATATTATGCGATTAAATTTTTCCGATTAAAGGTTTAAAGTACCGCCAAATTAGCCACACCCAAATTACAAGATGAAAGATAGGAATCACTCAATTTATTTCATAATGACTTCACACCATGGTCATATCAATATTAAGTTACAGCAACTATTTCAGCAGCCATCTTTGTCGAGTTTGTTCTGGAGGAACAACAAGCCCTGTAACACTGCGTCACGCTGCCACAGTTCCCAACCGTCATTCTGGAGTTGGTCACCACGGAAAGTAAGAGGGTTCATTGCGAGGGATTAACTAATTGGGTGCTGTTTCTGTTTTCAGGGTTCATTAGGGAAAAGGGACCCCCACCCTCCTCCCTTCAAAACATTTCCCTTGTCCGCCAGACCAGAGGGAACTACTGAAGATTTCATGAAAGATTCATGAACCCCTCAAATGCTGCCTTAATTGTTCGCGGTCTTGATGGTCTTCGAAAGACCATAATTACAGACGAATTTTTTTTTTCAGGCAGTCGATACTGTTAATTTTTTTGTGAGACAGTCGGAATGATCTTAATGAATACACAATTTGTTGACTTACTCTGCCGTGATTTCCAAGTGAATTATTTATTTTAGCCAAGTCCTCTTCAATTTATACAATAAAAATCTTCACTTTAACAGGGAGGCAATGACTCGAGGGTAATACTCGTAGGATATTTATTTTAGCATAAATCAACATTAGGAGTTCCTGATTGAACCACAGCTTGGGCATTCGAAGATCGTATAATAAATGAGCTGCAGCCATTCTATCCATCACCCAAGAGTAGGAACCTAAACTTTATTTTGCGTCACTTAAGGAAGATAAATATGACGTGTGAACCTCCCTGCTTACTATCGCTTTGACAGGGGAACAAGACACCTAAGTCTATCGGAAGTCTCCTAAGGTAGTGGAAACCTGTTCATTTGGACCAGTTTGAAATAATTACGGTTTCGTGACAATCAATCTCTCCGTAAATCCTAGCAACGTGTATAACTATATGAAAAAACGGTCTAATAAAATTGAAATGTGCAAGGTAAACGCGGGCTGGTCCCTAGATGGTCCTATTTTACTCCAACTTCCGTCTACGGTTTGACAAAAAAAAAACACAGCTGTTGATTTTTCTCTTGAACTAGAGCTTGGGATTTGTGATACCAAACCATCCCGCCAGGTAGTTTAGCTTTAGCTTCGTCTTTCTGCTACTTTTGCGAATAAAATATTATCTCTATCATTTTTTTTCTAACCCTCCAACCATCCGAAAGTCTTGAACATAATATTTTTCCCCTTATTGTTTTCTCCTCCTTACCCAGCATTTTCTTTTATCGCATGAGCTTCGGTGGTGAACATAAAATATCTTCCTATTGGCTGCTTCTTCGCCCACTCTTCCTTCCCCTTAATTTATTTTCTCGTTCCTTATCCCCCACCTTGTTCCACTTTGAGTAGGTATACTTTATTAGTCTGGATTACACTGTACGCCACTAACTCGTCCAATGCCATGCCTCCCTCGCGAGTAATACTTTCCAAGGTGATTCTGTACGTTTAATAGTAAAAATCCCTGCTTGGGAAGGTGCAATTGCAAGTGCAATACATTTTCTTATCTTTTTTTGCTACACTCGGAATTATGCTTAAACTATGGCCAATACCCTCGAGCCCCCAGGAAAGCCCTAAATCGCGTACTGGAGCCGGCCCCGCAATTAAAGTTTCATACAAATGCGCGGGATTCAATAATTCAATCATTAATTATTTGTAGTTATTCATGAAGTATAAGGTAAATAATAAACCATTGGGTAAGTAGGGGGAATGAGAGTCCCCTACTTGGGTAATAATACCTGTATAGATGCCCCTTCTACGTAGATAGTATAATAAACCGTTGTGTAATAATTTACCCAATAATACTACGACGTTTGTTCAAGTTTCAAAAGTACCTATCAACAAAATCCAAAAGATCCATCATTTTTCAAACGAAATAATATCACAGAACAACCAACTCGACTTCATACAGCCATCCGTGGTTATAATCAAGCGCTCCCTAGCGATGATATCTGTGCCGGATTTAAACCGTTTGATTTACAATCATGTTGACGAAGGTTGCAAACGAACGGCTGGAAGTACAATGCTCGGGGTGGTCTCAAAAAACTCTTTAGTTCAAGGCCAATTCAAGAATTTAAAAAAATATATATACCCTTCTATTACAGTTTTCGAGCTACGGCGTTCTGAAAATTTCAACCCCTATTTTTCACCCCTTAGAGATGGCTGACAGTAACGCCGAACTTCGAAGACCAACTAGACCCCAAACGGGACCTAAAAAACAAATTTCATTAATTTTGGTTCATGGTAACTAAGGAAAGTGCTTAGTTTTTATTTTCGGATTCTACATACCTTTAAACGTAAACCATCAAATTTTGAGCGGGGGTTAAACGTTTTTTTCATACTCGATTCCAGAGGTTCATTATTGAAAATAATAAACCAAAATAGAAAGTTAATAAAGACGAAACAAACTCGGATGAATTCTCGGTGTACTAATAGACTTTCAAAATCTCTTTCTTGCTCCAACGGTTACTTTGATGAACCGATCGAAAAGCACAAATCGGGGTCACAGGCTTTCGTCCGCGTTCACTCTCAGCTTCCCTTTCCTCTTTCGGACTCTACCGGGCCAAATATTTTCGAAAACCCCGCGGGAAACTACAAGCTGTACAAACAGACTCACGCAGCAGTCTCGGAAAACCTCGCGCTCTTTACCATCTAACACAACGATATTCCATCATTTCGAGGAAATGATCAACATGAAAGCAACTCGGCCGATTGATTCTTCAGAAAAACCAGTCATGCAGCATGACTTAATGAGCGAATTTTCAAAGAAATATTCGAATTAATGGCTATGGTTTTGAATAAAGGAAAACGTCGGTCTAAAATTTGGTTTTCTATGTATATTCTCTTCGTATTTATTTTAATTTGTACGTTTTGTCCATCCTGATTCTACCGTTTGTTATGAGTAGATTCCTTGTTCCTTCTGAATGGCCTTTCCTCTTGACTACGATTTCAGGCCTGGTATCTAAAACCAGTTCAAGATTTGCTCTACTAGGTAGGTAGATCCTTCCTTCTTCATTGATATTATTTTTATCATGTTAAGTACCTACCTACCTTTGAATATCAAATATTCGTATGATACTGATAATAAATTGATAAGATACCTACCTAACCTTCTTCCTCCTACTGTTAGTACCTAAATTGAATAATTTGAAATAGATTTTTTCTTTCGTCTTCCTTCTAGTAATACGTGGGCCGGTACTTGTCTATCTATGAAGGTATCATAACAATTAGGTATATGTCAAATGGGAAATTCAAGGAGTTGTACTAATCGTTTGCCTTCCCCTTTTTTGCTTCGAACTCTCGTCTTCAATTAATACTTCTCACATTTTTCAATCTGACCACTCTAAGGGGGTGGGGGGGGGGGGTGGGGGGTAAGAGTTTAAAGATTATCCTAGTTTTGGGTAATTTTTGCGCACTTTAAATGCTCTAATTTAAGAACGGATTTAGATATCTAAAATCCGATTTCACCATCGTGTTCAGCGTGCAAAAACCTTTAAAATGAGGGGTCACTTGTTAGAAAATAACATTTTGGGGATTTTTGGGTAATTTTTGCGCACTTTAAATGCTCTAATTTGAGAACGGATCAAGATATCTAAAATCCGATTCCACCATCGTGTTCAGCGTGCAAAAACCTTTAAAATGAGGGGTCACTTGTTGGAAAATAACATTTTGGGGATTTTTGGGTAATTTTTGCGCACTTTAAATGCGCCAAAACCCTCCTTAGAGTAGGCCAATTTCGCCCATCTTCGAACTTAGCCTTTCGATTGCCAAGATAGATTTTTTGTGCAAATTTGAGCTGTTTATCTCAATTCTATCGAGAGTTATCGTCTGGAGTGACACACATATATATATATACATATAAAAAAGTGTTAAATTTCAGGAATCGTTTTAGAATGGTCTGAAACGGATTTCTATGAAGAAAATTTCCAAAAATTTATATTATTTAAATTTCGAAGCCATTGCAATAGCTTCATTTTCTTTGAAAATTCGCTAAAAAAACACGGCTGGACTCAATTCGCGAGGGTTGCCTTTTCCAGAGCGTAATTCCAGTAGAATAAAAGAATTTTAAGATGAAAATACTGGTAAACTGAATGTACGTTATCGTAGATGAAAATAATGTAAGGCTAGTTATCTATTTTCAAACTTTTGCCAACGCAAAAGGTACCTACTTTTCATATTCCCGTTGACACGAATGCCATAAAATATACACAGTGGATATATAATAAAAAAACGCTGCAAAGTCCTTGTCACATGGGTTTATTATTCTATTATTTTATTGGTCTATAGTTCTGTTTATTTATTGTTTCTTTCATGTAAAATAATTGAAATAGCTATTTCTGGTGGTTTCCACAAATTGTGGCCCCAAAACTTGAATTAGGTACTACGCTCCTTTTTTTTTCTTCAAATTACTCTTGATCATTGATTGTACCATTTAATCGTCTTGATCCACGTGTTGACACTTTCTCTAATGTTATTATACAAATTGATGGTGATTTCAGACGATTTCGCAGGTTTTTGACTCATAAAAAATCAATTTTGGGAGCTGAACATCTGGTACAACCTCAATTTTCCACTCCTTGGTCAAAATCGACTTCATATTCGGTCTTCTCGTCCCCAAAAACATGGAATACTATACCTAAAAAGCTCATTTTACTAACATGTTACTAAAACACAAAAAGTACCTATTTTTATACACATTTTCACTCATAACTCCCCTGGATATATTCCGATCGGGCTGAAAAGTTTCGGGACACAACTAGGGCCCAAATGGAGCATGTGTGCGAAAGAACGATTTTTTAAGAACGAAAATGAAGCCTGTAGACGTGATACGGCGTACGGCGGACGGACATTGCATTTTTGGAATCTACGCACCTTGAAACGGAAAAGAAAAAATTTTGAGGGGGTGTTATAAAAATTTTTTGCTGAGCGAATACATAGGTGTATTATTCACAGAATAATAAACCAATACTAGGTACCGTTAAGATCAGTGTTACTGCTACAATTAACAGTTCAATTGTTCCAGTGGACTCTCCAATATGAATTCGATCGGGTCCAGAGATTGCTTTCTGGTCTTGCATCAGAACTCTGGTCCATTTCAACGAAGATGGAAGTAATTTTCGGTCATGGCGTTTGTCGTAAGAAGGTCGACGTGATTATGATGGAACCAATTCAACTGCTACTAGTAGTTCGGCAGAATGTTTTAATTTAATTTTTCAATTTTTTATTCAACAAAAATTTTATAAATCACATAAATATAATGATTTTTAGAAAGTCTATATACATAATTCAAGTTCTAAACTTATGTTGGTTTATGAGTCTAAGAAGGTCAGTGACCCGTCCAGGCTCGTCTGGCCATAAGTGATCGGAGAACGAGCTCCATTGATCAAGAACTAACAATATTTACAGATTATTCCTGATTAGTTAGTAAATAGTTTAAAAAATAGCTACGAAGGCTGATTTTGGTTTATTATTCTGTGAATAATACACCTATGTATTCGCTCAGCAAAAAATTTTTATAGCACCTCCTCAAAAATTTTTCTTTAACGTTTCAAGGTGCGTAGATTCCAAAAATGCAATGTCCGTCCGCCGTCCGCCGTCCGCCGTCCGCCGTACGCCGTATCACGTGTACAGGCTTCATTTTCGGTCTAAAAAAGTCGTTCTTTCGCACACATGCTCCATTTGGGCCCTAGTTGTGTCCCGAAACTTTTCAGCCCGATCGGAATATACCCAGGGGTGTTATGAGTGAAAATGTGTGTAAAAATAGGTACTTTTTGCGTTTTAACAACATGTTAGTAACATGAGCTTTTGAGGTATCTTTTTCCATGTTTTTGAGGACGAGAAGACCGAATATGAAGTCGATTTTGACAAAAGACGCGGAAATTGAGGTTTTACCAAAGGTTCAGCTCCCAAAATTGGTTTTTTATGAGTCAAAAACCTGGAAAACTATCTGAAATCACCATCAATGTGTACAATAACATTGGAAAAAGTGTAAACAGGTGAATCAAGACCATTAAATGCCACTACCAATGATCAAAGATGATCTTAAAAAAAAAAAAAAAAAACGTACCTATTTCATGTTTTGGGGGCCAAAATTGGTGGAAATCATCAGAAATAGCTATTTCAATAATTCCACATGAAAGAAACAATACATTTAACAGCCAACAAAAATCTCTAGAACTCCAATAGAATAATAAACCCATGTGACAAGGACTTTGCAGCGTTTTTATTTTCATGCTAATTTAAACTTGTTTATAATAATACTTTCGTTATTTTCAAGCTCAAAATATTCTAGAACCAGTTTTTTAATTTTCCTTGTTGATGCTGAAGTCTTGGTTAGGAGCAGTAACTGTTCAAATAGGGCTGGAACAAGCCACGGAAATTGTCTCGTGTAGAAAACATTATGCGCCTGTCTGGAGGACATAGTTCGAAAATTTTTTTTGCGTCGGTCTACTCATCGATTGCTTGGTAAATAAATTCAGGTGTTTTTGTACATATAAAACAGTTCTCTGAATTCTGGGAGTGAGAACGTCGAACTGTTTGTACAGGTAACTAGTTGAAGTATGTTTATGGAAATTAGTTACTACTCTCACAACTGTATTCATTGTTATGTTTATGCCATTAAATGTAGACGCACAATTGCCTCCCCAGGCAATGATACCATAAGTTAAAATGCTATATACACGAGCATAATACGCCATTTTAAGATTTTCTTTCGTTAGCCAACTTCGTAGCACCAGGAAGTAGTGCACGGATTTCCTGATTTTACTGAACAATGCAGCTACATGATCCTTCCCCTTGAGATGCTGATCTACGTGCACTACTAGGTATTTTATTGTATTCAGCCTTTCTATTTCCATGCAGCTGCACAAATTTCTTACTTGGTTGATCAACCAAGTTGTATACAAATTGATCAATACCGCTAATGAGGGAGCCAAAGGAGCATAGCATCAGCTTGTTGAATGATTTTTTAAAACAAGGTACTCAGCTGTAGAGAAATATAGAAGACAAAGGGTTACAGAACACGGAATAGATCCAATCAGATGTGCGTGGGAAGCAACAACCACCCTGCATTTCCTTTGTAAGCAGTGAACTTCATAAAATGGCAGCACCAGCAGGTTGAAAGGGCTCGTTGTATTATCCAAGAAGGAGGAAGAAGGGATTGAATTAAAATGAGATGGGCACAGAGAGTCCAGGAATGTCAGGAACGGTCTAGCCGGCAAATAGCCGAGGTGGCAGTTGGGTGGAGGGCAGTTAACAATTCAAGTCCATCCTGTAAGCGGTTGCCCTGCAGGAAGACGCGAATAAAACGTCATAGGCCGCAGAAAACTGGGAGGACGATCTGCATAACAGTGCACTGCAGGGGGTTGCACTGAGCACTAGCGGATCTCGCGGCAGAACGATCGATGTTTCGCTTCGCGATTTTCAGTTCGTTGGGAGGCAGCCAAATCGGGAAGGTGATTCCATAAAAGTTTATTGGGTACAAAGAATGAACTTAACGAAGATACTCTTATAGCAACATACCCGCTCGGCGAAGCCAGTGATTCATAGTTGTCTGTTTGCTCACAGAGAAGGAATTTCGGGCTTACCTTCCATCGCTTCAAAATATCCATTCCATCCATCTGATATGACCTTTTACAACTATACCTACGACCCATACGCTTGTCCAACGACCACCAAATTCAACGTAAAAACGCTGCAAAGTCCTTGTCACATGGGTTTATTATTCTACTGGACATACCTACAAAACTGTTGGCTGTTTATTTATTGTTTCTTTAATGTGAAATAATTGAAATGGCTATTTCTGATGGTTTCCACCAATTTTGGCCCCCAAATACGAATTAGGTACGCTCCTTTTTAGCGAATTTTCGAAGAAAAGGAAGCTATTGTTCTCGGTCCAAAATTTTTAAAACTCGAATTTCCGAAAGATTTTTATACCAAAATCCGTTTCAGACCATCCTGAATTCACTGCCGAAAGACACCAAAAATTATATGTATATATATTTATATATATATTTATATATGTACATATGTGTCATTCCAGACGATAACTCTCGAAAGAATTGAGATAAAAAGTTCAAATTTGCACGAAAAATCTGTCTTGGCAATCGACAGGCTAAGTTCGTAGATGGGCAGAATCGGGTCACTCTAAGGGGGAGTTTTAGGGGGGGAAAATTACCCATAAATTCCCAAAATGAAACAGTCTGACAAGTGACACCTCATTGTAAAGGTTTTTGTACGCTGAACACGATGGTGAAATCAGAATTGTGATATCTCATTCCGTTCTCAAACTGGAGCACTTTGAAGATGAAGGAACGTGGTTATTTCTTGAGATAAAACAGTTTTACATAAAATCAGTTATTTCTTCGAAAATTCGCTCTTATAGCCATGCTGCATGACTGTGGTTTTTTTTTTTTTTCAAATTATCTTTGCTCATTGGTAGTACCATTTAATCGTCTTGATCCACGTGTTGACACTTTTTCTAGTGTTATTCTACAAACTGATGGTGATTTCAGACGATTTCCCAGGTTTTTGACTCATAAAAAAATCAATTTTGGTAGCTGAACATCTGAACCTCCAATTCCCACTCTTTGGTCAAAATCGATTTCATATTCGGTCTTCTCGTCCCCAAAAACATGGAAAACGATATACCTCAAAAGCTCATGTTACTAACATGTTACTAAAATACAAAAAGTACTACCTGATTATTTACCTACGTACCATCTATCTGCATTACTTGAAATAAATTAGGCATCATTCATGGGGCAAAATTTTAATGGATTCTTGCTCTAACTCTGGCTCTGATGTTCTGTGTTCTAGACTGTGCCCTAGTATGCGTCAGTGACGAGTCACACTATGATTTAGCAGCCATAGAGTGGGAGACAGCAAAATTGTAGTGGGTTTAGAATGTATTCGTAGAACGTACGTATAGGTACCTACGTTAGGGTAACCTACCTCTTTCGTTCTCTCTACCTGGGCTGTTCGTTATGCTTGTTGAGGGCTATAGTAAAGTAAATATTATGCTGGGAACAAGTTCTGCTACAGTAATACACGCAAGGCTGTATGAAATAGTTGTTCCGCGATAATATTTAATTTGAAGATTACTGGTTATTTTGAATTTTGTTCATAGGTAGGTACTTTTTTTTAACTTGAACAAAAGTTATGCTTCATGAATATAACCACAAATAATTAATGATAGAATTCTTGAATCCACCGTATATTAATATATGAAGCTGTAATTTTCCGCCGGTTCCAGTAATTAATTTAGGCCTTCCTGGGGGGGGGGGGGGGGGGGGTTATTGACCACAGAAAACTGTGATCTACGCAGAAGGGGCATCTATACAGGTAAATAATAAACCGTTGTGTAATGATTTGCAGTGTTTTTAGTGTAGGTACGTCAAAGCAATAGTAGTTTTTAGTGTAGGTACGTCAAATCAATAGTAATCAGTAACGTGAGAAAAGCCTAACTGAAAGAAGTGACTGCAACTAAACGGTATAAAAACATGTTATCGCATCATGGGAGTTGGGAAGTATAGACCCTACGTAATGTCTCAATTGAGAAGATAGAGAGGTCCTATAGACAACACTGTCGAAGAAATGGAGACAAAAAGTCTATTTATCAAGTCAATGCTCACTAAAAAAAAAGGGGAAGCAACTTTTTCGTTCTACCCAATATTGAGAAAGGAAAGGGGAGGGGCGCTTATACGAAGTAATTTGATGTATAGGCGGATATCAGTAATAAAAAGTAGTTCCTCCCGCTGCCATCTACGCGCATGTTCGCACGCCCTGGCAGGCCCCGACGTGGGAAGAAAGATAAATGAAACGCCTCTCCATCGACTTTTGCTTCGGCCCTTTGTTGTATTAACTATGACAAATATTGGCGCTGCTGTACAGAGCGGGGAGGGAAACGGCGATAAATCCAAAGCGCCTATGCTCGTTGAAAGGGGTGTGAGAGGGTGAGGAGGCGTTTTTCCAAAATATGTGGATGTGTAACACTGAGGGAGTGTGGGTGCGTAGAAATCGAAAGGAAACACAAGAGTGGGAAAGCGATTTATAAGAGCAAAGGGAACCTACGGAGTAAACTTAACGGACCGAAAAAAGGCAGTATTTATTTTCAACTTCAATTTCCCCATTAATGAAGATCGATCGGTGAAATATTTCCAATACGAAAACGTCGTTCTGCTGCACTTGTATGACAGTTACAATGACAGCAGCTCCATTTGTTGTCATTACCCATTTGTACAACAATTACGTTGTTTTGTACGGTACTTATGTCCCTACCTAGCATTAGGAAGGTATTTAAACACAGAGTTCCACAAAAAAGATGACATGAGTTTCATCCAGGGATGTCCCAAAAGTATCGATACTTAAAAGTATCGATACAAGTATCGATACACATCGATATCCCCCCCCCCCCTGATATATATCTTAGTATCGATACTTTTTTTTATCCCTCACATTTTATCAGTTTCAACACCTACGACGTGTGGGTACTCTTGACAGTACCTCTAACTAAATTGCTGGGAGACCAACCACTTCAACAAATTAGAGATTTCTGATGTACCGCCACCTCCAGCTCTCAGTGAGAATCAGCTGTCCTCCATTTAGTAGGAAGGGCCAACAAAATGTTAACCCAACCAAGCAACCTATCAACCTAACTCAATAGTTTTTTGGTTGGATTATCTTTGTTCTTTCTTGTTTTCTGGTGTGATTGTTCCGAATTAACGTCATGCCTTGTCTTGTCTTGTCAATAATTTTGAAAAACAAGCGCCCAGACAAAAAAAAAGTTTCAAATAAGAAAGAAGTGATTTATTGTATTGTTCATTTTATAATATTATCCTGAAATAATTCTTCGATAGGCTGACGATGGTATTTTATATTATACCAATGTAGATGAAGTAAAAACGTGGGATGTGATAAATATTCACTGTCACGCTGATGAAGAGAGAACAAAAAGGACATTTCCACCCATTTTTGAAAAAGTACCTATCAAAAATGATCGATACTTCAAAATATCGATACTTTTTTAAAAGTATCATATCGATACTTTTTGATACTTTTAGATGTATCGATACAATATATATATATCGATACTTTTCAAGTATCGGACATCCCTACTTTGATCGCTGTAGCCATGGAATTTTGTACACACGCTCTACTGAAAATGACATCCACCCACTCTTTGTATAAACTTGTTTACCAGTTGTAAGGTTCCACACTAACAGATGTCACCTGTAAAGGTTCCACACTATCAGATCAGATGTCACCACTTCAACGGGATCTTTTAGGTTTAAGGAGAGAGGAGGAGTGAGGTGAGAGATAGTAGTCAGCGACTAGAGGAGAGCGTAGAATGGCTAGAAAGGCGAAGGAGTCGAGTTTTTATAGCCCTTGAGGGCTGTCTCCCTCCATCCTCCAGCTAGTGGAGGATGGCGGGGAACCCCAGTGGCTTCCTCGGTGCTCCTGCGTCTTTCGCCCCCACTTCTGCGCGTTTATTTGCGAGATCTAATATTTGCAGGTTTACAAAGAGTGGTTCTGGGAGGATACCACCACACCCGTGTTGGAAGTTGCTATGTATTTTGGAAAGTTAGTACCTACAAAAGGTGGGAGTCATTTCGGTTTACTAGAGCTGCAAAAAAATTATTATAGGTCCCCTGAGAAAAGGAACTATCAAGCAACTGTAGGTGTGGCAGCAGTCCTTTAGGAGAAAAGCTTTGTTGTGAAATCAAAAGCGTATGTACTTATAACAGTAGGTACCTAGGATATGCATTGATGCGTAAAAGGCTAAGGACCTGAGAATCGCAGCACATGGATCCACTCCGAGCACTCCAATTTTATTTCTATTCTACCTAAGACACGGAAATTTGGCAAGAACTCAGAGGAACTGCAGGGTAATAATGACATTGAGGACACCAGTCATACAGAAGCACCCGAAATTGAAAATCTCAAGAGGATTTTGAAGCACTTTCTCCTGGAGTGACTTTATAAGTGCATAAATCTCTGGGTTTTTTCAAGAAAAGAAGTGGTGCGAGACCCATCAGGATGAACACTCAAAGTACTTAATTAATAACACACCCAAAAAATGGGTCTAAAAAAAAATATAAAAAAAATTGATGAATCAATCAAATGTAAAATCCATCATCCTTAAAATTAAATTTTGAATAACGGATTATGTACATTGATATTACATTCATTAGACATTAAGTATACTAGATTTAAGTTGTTAAAATTAAGAGATTTAAAGAATTTGTATAATGTATACGAATAATAAACTATAAATATATAACCGAACGAACAAATTTACACAAGCTGATCAGAGAGACAGACAAGCCTGGACAGGTCACTGACCTTAGGCTAAAAAAAGTTATAATAATAACTGCCAATTTATCTGCATTATACGTAAAATGTTAAGCGATTCATCTTCTTGTTAAAATTTATATTATTACGATTTATAGTACCTATTTATATTCTGGTTGAGCACTGACCACGTCTTTCCAAACCGAACTAAGATACTGAAATTTGACTCGAGGCGTTTGAGATCTGGGTTACATTGACAAGGAATGTCGGGTTCAATGAGCCGAATTAGTTGTGTTGTTACGTGCAGAACGCGAATGAATTTCGCGGCGCGCTTCTCTTTTACAACCACCAACGCAGACAAGCGCCTAAAAAGTGTTGACGTATGCGGAACGCCTAAACCCAAAATCATATAGAGAGAGTACAATTTTGCTTCCTCACTACCGAAAGTAGGGAAGCCTTGAATTCGTGACTGAGTAAAAAAAAATATGTATGTCCTCCAAAATGGAAATTTCCACTACGATTTTGCGTTTCAGACATCGAGGACCATTTTTGGTTCCGTGTCTGTCTGCTTGTGGACAATTCCTTGTAACGCTCATATAGGATTCGTATGTATTCACTTTTTTTTTCTAGGCTATGTAGGTATGCATGATTTTCAACTAGATGTGTTCATACTGACACTTTGCGAACGTTTTAACACACTTTAATTTCACATATTTTCACAAGTTTCGCTATTATTACATATTTTCAAATATTTCATTGATTGAAAGACATATTTTCAAATATTTTATTGATTGAAGGCATATTTTCAAATATTTTATTGATTGAAGGCATATTTTCAAATATTTTATTGATTGAAGGCAGATTTTCAAATATTTCATTGATTGAAAGACACATGTATTTTCAAATATTTCATTAAATGAGACACCTATTTTTGGATGCCAACTGTTTTCAACGTTTTGAAGAAAATTGCCATTTTCGGATGGTTGTAGGGAGCTGTGTAAACACTATTTTGCACATTGTTCATTGTTGAAACTCTTTTTGGCTTGGATACTCTTGTTTTCTGGTGAGAAATGCCACGAAATTCACTCTCAAATAGACGAATTGACTCGGTGATTTCTAAATATCTACGTCAGTTTCCGGATGATGTCCTACGCATTTTCACAATTTATTTTAACTTCAAAATGTCTACCCATTTTTACATATTTCAGAAAATATATAGGTAAAATATTTTCACATTTCACAAAAACGTTACACAACATGTTTTATGCATTTTTATACATGTTTTATTTCAAAAAATAAATACATATTTTAGTTACATATTTCGCAGTTTTAAATACATAAAAATCCGATCTCTACTCATAACTAACCAAAATAATGGTCGAAATGGGCTGAAATTTGGAGGCAGATGCGGGCTGAGTCACAGATGGTCCCATACCGAAATCACTGCTTTCGTCTGCGCATGCGAAAACGTGAAATACTTTAAACGGCCATAACTACCCTGAATATCGTTGAAATGAGTTCAAACCTAGCGGGTCGATCAGGAACAGTACTTTGTAATATTAATCTATTGACTTTTTTGAGGGAAAATGAAACATGGTCGGTATGTACCTAAATATTGGGCCAATTTTAAAACCGATGTGCTTCTTGAACGCAGAATTCCATGCTCTACAACTTTCATTCTATGACTTTTTTCGATTGGAGTGACCGTTTTGGAGTTACAGCTCTTCAAAGTGCCGGAAATGGATTTTTCGAAAAAGTTGGAAAAAATAGCCGTTTTTCAACGAGCGATTGCTCCTAGACGGCCGAACCGATTTTGATGTTCCAATAGGTCATTCGACGCAGAATTTATTGTACTTTAATTTAGGAAGGAACAATATTTTCTGTGGGAGGCTTCCTTAACGAGGTATAAGCGAAAAACTTAAAAAAGTCCGAAAATTTCGGGGTTTTTAGGCCCCCAAAAGTTGTCCCGATAAAAATTTTGTTGGATTCACTTAGTTTCCCACTATTGGGGTGCCAAGACACCAATTAAAATTTAGAAACATAACATCCGACCTTTTGTGGGCAAACACCCCTTTTAATGTCTAGATTGACTGGACTATTGGTAGTTCCGTATGAATTTAATTGGAATCGTACTGTAACTTTCGTCTGTGCATGCGCGAACACAAATGAACTATTGAAAAAAATGTTGAAATGTTTCATCCTATTACGCATGTTAGGTAATTTATTACTACTCTATTTATTGCTATTCAATCATTTTGACTCATCATTTTTTACCAACTGATTCTACACGTCCATGTTACAGTAAGTGAGGAAGCTGTATTGCCCACCCAAATAGGCAGACTTTTTTTCTTCTTCATGTAACGTATTGGAAGAATATAAATAAATTCGCTGACCTACCAAAATATAGCTGCTGTAGTCTGAAGGGAAAGGATAGCGTGATCCCCTTAGAAACTGCTCTAAACCACACGCTCTCCCCCCCGCAGTCGCATAATATGGAAATAATGTAGGTATTTACTTTTTTTCTTTCTCTTCCGCGTAGTTTCTCATCTATAGCTCCTTCTTATACAGAGGGAAAGATAAAGGAAGGAAGTTTTAACTCATCAGAAACTGTATAAAGCCGTCGAGAAAAATGGGGGTCGAAACGGCAAAAATTGTGAGTTACTGAAAGGATATCTGCATTCCGTGCAAAGGTTCCCTGCCAAATAAATATTACAGAAAAAAAGGGGGGAAAAACCGTGAGAGGAGGTCGGTTTGGAAAGGGCCGCGCGAAAGGTGGGGTACCTATATAACTTTTTCAGTTTTACAACTCTGGCGTGTTGGGGAGCAGTTATAGGTAGGTATGCCCTACAGGGCCAGATGTGTTTGGGTAATGTGGAAACGGCCCTTCCGGCCAACCTCCGAAAAGTTGAGTCAGCCAATAAAACGCTAAGAACGGTCGGGCCGGGTGATTCTGCAGTTATTCAGTCTGAAATCCATTTAAAAAGTTTCGTTTTTTAGAAAGTTAACTCGTTTATACGCCGAATGTTTGGGTGAAGTTGGGCGGGAAGAAACCGGGGACGTGGCAGATTGTTCCGTGCTTACACGTGGTAGGGTTATTGGATTGGCCTTGATACCATTGAGCATCAATGGCGAATTCTCTGGTCAAGCAGCGCTTGCTAAGAGAGAGAATATTCTTCTTTAATTTATACTAGATTTTAAAAATTATTATTCATTTGTTTTCAATGGGTTTTGAAAATAAAGGAAAACAATTTCGTTGATTTTGTCACTATAAGTATTATGATTAACGTTCTTGACCACTCAGTATTAATATTGTTGGTAGGATTCTTGAGGGTTGGTCACTTAATCAAATATCCACTATGCCGACGTTTCGATTTATTTATAAATCCTCTGCAGGGCTGTAATGATAGGAACTATTTACTCAGAAAACATTGACTCAAACAAGTGTTGACAACAACACTTATAAGTCCATCCTACACTTGTTTGAGTCAATGTTTTCTGAGTAAATAGTTCCTATCATTACAGCCCTGCAGAGGATTTATAAATAAATCGAAACGTCGGCATAGCGGATATTTGATTAAGTAACCAACCCTCAAGAATCCTACCAACAATACTATAAGTATTTAGCATAATTTATTTTAGGATCAGACATAAGTAGGTCATACCGTAGCTGATGGCAATACCAAAGAACTGCTTACGACGCATAGTAACAGTTCCCTGGGCAGCAGCTTTTGACACAATGAGGAACAGTCACAACGTAAGCAGTTCACGATCTGCATACCTTAGGTGAACTGAACTTATAACGGCCCTTTATATCCCTCTAGTGATTGACAGGTTATAATAGTATGGATCAACGAATCGATAAATATGCGATTAATCGCCCAAACGAAGGGTGAGGTTCGTAAGGCCTTAAAGTATACTTGCGCGTATTTAAAGCGTCCGATCTGTCAAGATACTAAATAGCCGATCGGAATAACTTCATTATTCCTCGAGTAGCGCTACAAGTACTTCGTCATTCCCCGAGTGATCGATTTCAACGTAGTTCCGAGGGATACGGCAGTTACCGATGAGCGGGGTTTATTCCAAAACGCGGGATTAGTTCCGAAACGGGGGATTTTTCGTCTATCAGTGGGACTTTTGGTTTATTATTTTCAATAATAAACCTTTGGAATCTTTCGGGATGTGACCAAAATGCGATTTTCGAGGGATTTTTCCGTTGCCTAAACGAGGGATGAGAAATGAAGAAGGTAGTTAGTTAAAAAAAAGAACCAGTCATGCAGCATGACTTAATGAGCGAATTTTCAAAGAAATATTCGAATTAATGGCTATGGTTTTGAATAAAGGAAAACTTCGGTCTAAAATTTGGTTTTCTATGTATATTCTCTTCGTATTTATTTTAATTTGTACGTTTTGTCCATCCTGATTCTACCGTTTGTTTATTACGTAATTGTACTAAGTGCTTATTTATTTGATCGCTGTGGGTTCATATTCTCCCCCTTTTTTGCTTCGAACTCTCGTCTTCAATTAATACTTCTCACATTTTTCAATCTGACCACTCTAAGGGGGGGGGGGGGGGGGTAAGAGTTTAAAGATTATCCTAGTTTTGGGTAATTTTTGCGCACTTTAAATGCTCTAATTTAAGAACGGATTTAGATATCTAAAATCCGATTTCACCATCGTGTTCAGCGTGCAAAAACCTTTAAAATGAGGGGTCACTTGTTAGAAAATAACATTTTGGGGATTTTTGGGTAATTTTTGCGCACTTTAAATGCTCTAATTTGAGAACGGATCAAGATATCTAAAATCCGATTCCACCATCGTGTTCAGCGTGCAAAAACCTTTAAAATGAGGGGTCACTTGTTGGAAAATAACATTTTGGGGATTTTTGGGTAATTTTTGCGCACTTTAAATGCGCCAAAACCCTCCTTAGAGTAGGCCAATTTCGCCCATCTTCGAACTTAGCCTTTCGATTGCCAAGATAGATTTTTTGTGCAAATTTGAGCTGTTTATCTCAATTCTATCGAGAGTTATCGTCTGGAGTGACACATATATATATATATATACATATAAAAAAGTGTTAAATTTCAGGAATCGTTTTAGAATGGTCTGAAACGGATTTCTATGAAGAAAATTTCCAAAAATTTATATTATTTAAATTTCGAAGCCATTGCAATAGCTTCATTTTCTTTGAAAATTCGCTAAAAGATGACAGTTCAATTCACGTTTGTAACTTCGTCTGGTCAGTAATTTAATAATAACTATTAATACATACGGCTGTAAATAATAATAATCCTATTCAATAAATATTCATAGAAATGTAATAAATTCTTAATTTTTACATTTAAAAACTGGTATTTTTAAACCCTTCCCATTCCTCAAAAATGTAATTCTCTTTCACCTGGACTAAGAACAAGTTAAGTTATAAGTCATTTCAAGAACTCTACTAATGGGGTTCAAGTGTCACTGACCACAAGCTAACTTACTGAATACCCACTACCACTAGTCTCGTTTTAACCGAAATTTGATACGGAGTAAATGACTTTTTAATGAAGTAAAGGTTTCCGTTTCAAGGTACATGGAATCGTAAAATAGAATTAAAAAATTTCTGTCCGTACGCAGCCGTACTTTGCACTTTTTTTAGTTATCATGAACCAAAATAAATTAAATTTGGTTTGTAGGTCCCGTTTGGGCACTTCCACGGACAGAGCATACGGTAGCAGAAATTGATTAATGAATGTATGCTTTTATGATTGATTGTTTTATCTTTTTACTGTCGAAGGTCCAATTTCAGCTGAATTGGACAACGGGAAGTAGGCGAAAACACGATTTCAAGATTTGTACCAGACTGACAAGAAAGCTAGTTACGGTAGCAGAATTTGATTGATTAATCAATCGATTGATTAATGTCTGTTTTATGATTGATTATACGGCAATCGAAGGTAGAAGACAACGCAAAATTACAAGGCAACAAGATTTGTTGAGGAGAGACAAGACTGGCAAGAAAGCGAGTTAATAAAAACGTGGTAAAAAATAACGAAACTTTTCAGGGAAACAGAGATAAAACCCAAAACGGCACACCAACGCATTTTTAACCACACCTCGCTTGAGGCAGTCCTAAGTCTGCATGAAGTGGGAAGGAATTTGCGTTGGTGAAAGCAGGAACCGACTGAGAATTCGCGTTTGTTTAGAGAAGGGAGCCGTTAGAAGAAAACGGGGTCCAAAGGTTATAGGTAGGTAAGTACATAAGTTTTCTCTAAGCAATATTTTTTGCACATAAGAAAAAACGTTAGACTCCACTTTAGACACTTGTCTATCTGCCCTATCCGTTCCAGATGTTGGCGATCATCTCGGCAATCCTTTCTTTGTCGACTGCGCAGCGAAATAGTACACTTGGACTGGATTTTGATGAATTTCGCACTTGGAAAAAATGGGGAGCCAACCCAAACCTTCCCTCAGTTGACGTCGGTTGACGAAAAAAGGTAATTTTCGTTTCTTTCTTACTATTCAATATTCATAGGCAATGAAAGGGTATTTGGTATAGAAAATTGTTCTAGATTGAATAGAAGAGGTAACATGACAGAACACTGGAACGTGTGTATACAAATATAAATGTGATGAAAATATTCTGGAGCTGAATAAAATAAACAGCTACCCTCGTAAGATCAGAACTTACCTACCTGATTTTGTTATCGCCATTTTGGGCCGCTCTCGTCAGAGCTGATTTAACAATAAATTCACCTTCCAATCGGCTCGACATTCCGACGGCGGTCTCCTGAATTCCTCCGGTGTTCCTGAATACAAAAACCTCGAGTTCTTAGGAGCGATTTCTGGTTCACTGAAATGTTGGGGGCCTGCGGAGGAAAATCATCTCCTGCATCAGCTTTATCAATGGGCTGCGGACCGCTGGGAAGATGAATTTATTGTTAAATTGGCTCTGACAGTTCTCAACCTAAATGTGACACGCTAAACATATTAATGCATCAGTAATAATGTACATCTTATTGTAAGATGAAATTATATTTGATAAAATAATTGTATACTTACGAGAGAAGCAACATTTTTCAGTTCTCGCGCAGTATACTCCGCACAGAACGCAGACGAGGAAGAAGGTCAGGCACCCGCCTGCCAGGGAAACGACTGTCATCATCGCCAGGGGTTCTACAAAAAAAGGAAAATAACGATTTTGACAGTCTTTATTTACCATTTCGGAACGCTAAACGCCACCAAATGACACCAAAACAGTGCAAAATTGATACAGTACGATAGGTATACCTGCACGAATTTGCGATGAATGTGTTATCAGTATGTATAATATGCAAAAAGTGAGTCCACCATCAACAAAATACTACATCAGTTGTACCTAGCTGACGGTGGGTGACTTTATTTGTTCAAAGTAAAGCAATTTGTCATGGAAAATGTATGATAATATAAGTTGGTAATGATTATCGCATAATTTCTATTACTAAAATTTGCTTCTGTATTGCTCTATAATTATTTTTTTAAGTTCTTATTTGTAGCTGAAGATTGGGGTTTCTTAAAATGAGAATTGTTCAATTGTTTAAAATTTAATTAATACGAGGTTTACAACAGATATAAACTAAAGGCACTTTATCTAGAAGTCGCCCGACATAAATTTAAAAAAAGAAAGAAAAAAAGCAAATGCACCATTAACTCAAGAAGAGAGAATCAAAATGACAATATTTTTTTTAGGGCATACGTACGTAACCTTTAACAATCAGGATGCGCTCAAAATCAAATATTTCCCCCCACTTCAAATTACAAATAAACCAAGATATGAAAGGTTTCATTCATAGAAAAGTCACATCAAAATATAAATAGGTAATATTGCGAAAAATTTTCAAGTGCGGAGCCATAACCAAAGCCATAACCATAACCATTTGAGGCGGCTGTGCTGAAGTGAAGGTGAATAAAGCGTGAGGCTTAGTTTATAGAGCTTTTCTCGCTTCAGGCCGCTTTAATAAATATGGTTTATGACACCTTAAAACTCGCTTAATAAAGTTGGAGAAACTGCCTACCGTTGCATAAGTGTTGTAGATTAGGCAGGTTTTTTTTTGAAAAATATGATTTTCTCAAATAAATTTCAATTATTAAGTACGAATAATCCAATCACGAGTAAAACCAACAAGGTTGTCACCCCACAAGGCCGATAATCTACACTTTCCACCTATATTTTCCAAGTCAAAAATAATGGGCATGTTCTCTGCAATAATAAAGACTGATATAACTGACCACTACGCAACTGCCATAATCGTCGACTCAAAATATCTAAAAAATATTAAAAACAACAACCAAAATATGTTTTAAAAAAGTCATTAACCACGGAAAACTAGAAACAGCCCTAAAAGAAACTGACTTCTTAGCTATAATGAGATCGAACGATGTTAACTATGCTTCCTCGGAGTTGGTGAAACTTATACGAAAGAGTACTGAGTTGTCAACAGATGTCAAGAAGGTCGGTCGACGGAATTGTAAGCTTTTACACCATGAATCACGGACGGAATCATTAAATCCCTTAGAAATAGCGAGATTCTTAGAAAAAAAAATCAGAACGAGATAAGAGCAATACAATTCTTAAGGAACGGTATATTACATAAAGGAACTTTGTAAAGGAAGTTTGTAAAGGAAGTAACTTGCAAAGTCAAAAGCATATTCTTCATCCGAAAAAAGTGGGAAAATTAACAAAGCAGTAGAATGAATGCCCTCTTGCCGAGGATCTGCGTGCCAAGAATACTTCCTGGGTAAATTTAAAATAAGGCAACTTACTAAATATATAATTTTCTCTCAAATCGGGTTGAAGTTGACATCGGCCATGCCGAACAAAGTAAATACCTCAAAACCTGTGCAAGGGTATTCGATTAATACCAAGTTTGTAGTTCCAGAAATGTCTGAATCGGATCTCGAAAATATTTTGAAAGCAAAGCGAGGTAAATCTGCCCCTGGCTTAGATGGCGTACAACTTAGTACAATAAAACAATACTTCACATATTTACAACATCCGCTGCTGCATGTACTACATGTATTTAATCTCACTCTCAGTCTTTCGGGAATGTTTGAAAACCGCGAAGGTTGTCTATTCCTCTCTACAAGGGCAGCAGAAAAAGCGAACCGGGCAACTATCGTCCTATGATCAATGTTGGGCTCACTATACAAAATTCTAGGGAAATACGTCAAAGGCCACTTGTACCGATTCTTAGAGAGCGAAAAAATCCTAAAGTCCAGGCAGTTCGGCTTCATCTAAATGAAAACATGAAATCGCCCGAAAACTACTTGAAAACAGAATAGAAAACAGGAATTTTGTCGTGGACGGTGCGAAAATGAATGGGCAGTATTGACAACTTGATAAATAGCGTATACTTGTACTAAGGAAATGTGTTAGTTTATAAGTTATAATTTTATAACGTAGGAATAATCATTATACAGTAGAAGTCGCTTATAGTGATCGAATTGGGACTGACTGATTTCAGCAATTTTTACCGATATTGGTGAATTGTGACCCCCTAAAATTCACCTACTTTTGATTAATTTATTTTTCTGAGGAAATTTTTATTAAAACCGATAAAGTTATCTTCTGTTTCGGGTCATCATTCAGTGCCACATTTTGGTGAACATATACCCGTTTTCGAGGATTTCAGCCATTTTTACCTATTTTTTCAACTTTTGACCCCCACAACTCAAACACTGATCACTATAACCGACCTTTTGATCGCTATACCAGGCCAATTCCTTGTTTATTTACATACAGCCGATCGGGACCTGACTGTTTCTATCCTTATATCCGACTTACTCCTTTAAACGCCTTTCAACTAAGCGACTTCTACTGCAGCAGGAGAACTAGAATGAATTTAGCGGCTCGAAGCTCGACGTCACGGGCAAAGCCTAATGTCGAGCAGTATACGATAGAATCGAGGAAACTCTACTTTCCCTATGTAGTATTTACCAACTCTTGTACATGTAAATATTCAGAATAAATATATTCTATTATATTCAACTTTTACAACCGTTGGTTTTTATTGTAGTACTATTAACAAGTTAATAGGCACCTAGGTAATTTTTCGGTCAGACTGGTATGTCAACTGAGGCTAATAATATAATACTAGCCACACAACTCCAGGGAAACCTCTGCTGGCTAGCAATGATGAGGCGTTGTGAATATGAATTTTCGATGACTTGTTTTCGTTATTAAATCTCAATTATCTCAAAAAACGCGGCAAAGTCCTTGTCACTTGGGTTTATTATTCTACTGTTAGGTCTTGCCTACAAAAATGCTGGACTACATACTTTTATTGTTTCATTCATGTGCAATTATTGAAATTGAAATTTTTTATGGTTCCATCAATTTTGACCCCCAAAAAAACACGAAATAAGATACTAATACTACTTTTGATACTAATTCTAGTTTTATTATACAAGTTTATGGTGATTTCACACAATTATCCCAGGTTTTTGACTCATAAAATATGAATTTTGGGAGCTGAACTCATTACAACCTCAGTTCTTCACTCTGTAAAAATCGACTTCATATTCCGTCTTCTCGCCCTAAAAAACATGGAAAACGATACCTTACAAGCTCATGTTCACTAAAACTTGAAAAAAAAAACCTCGAAAAACCCAAATTTTTCCACCCATTTTTCTCCCGTAGTACCCCTCAAGACCGGGCTGCCGAGTTTCGGAGCACAAGTAGGACCCAAATGTGTTCCCAAATGGGGAACCAAACTTTGCGCGGAATAACTACAACTTTAGACCAAATTTTAACGTAAATTTAAGGTGAAAATTCGTTATAACCTCAATTTTCCACTCTTTGGTCAAAATCGATTTCATATTCGGTCTCCTCGTCCTAAAAAACATGGAAAACGATGCCTCACAAGCTGATGTTACTAAAACACCAAAAAACCTCATTTTTACACCCATTTTTCAACCATAATACCCCTAGGTATGTTTCGAACGGGCTGCAAAGTTTCGGGACTCAACTAGGGCCCAAATGGAGCATGTGTGCGAAAGAACGAATTTTTTAGTCCGAAATTGAAGTAGATATGAATGATACGGCGGACGGTGGACGGATATTGCATTTTTGGAATCTACGCGCCTTGAAACGGAAAAGAAAGAATTTTGAGGGGTGTTATAAAAATGTTTTGCTGAGCGATTACATAGGTGTATTATTCACAGAATAATAAACCAAAACAAAACTCATTTTGGTGGAGTTGGACTCACGACATGTTATTTCTATTAGCATATTCTAATCCAATTTCTATTAGCATCCCTTTTTGGCTAATGAATCACAAACTGTCTTCCATACACAAACACACACACGACGTCATTCTATACCTTCCTATTCGTAAAAAAATAGCGAAAGTAAACATGCACACGATAGATCGATATCAGCAGTAGGAATCCCAAATAACCATTATTGGTAAGTATTTTCTATTATGAACCTTTACAAAAACAAGTCCCCCCCCCCCCCCCACCACCATTCCAAACTGTGCGCAAAAGGCCAAAAATGACCAAAAAAGTTGATAATCCCACTTCGCCTTAGCGATCAACTTTCTTACAATATTTGTCCCACAACATTTGTCCCACAATATTTGTCCCACAACAAGCCATTACCAAGTTTCTTACAATATTTTGTCCCACAACCATTACCAAGTTTCTTACAATATTTTGTCCCACAACATTTGTCCCACAATATTTGTCCCACAACAAGCCATTACCAAGTTTCTTACAATATTTTGTCCCACAACATTTGTCCCACAATATTTGTCCCACAACAAGCCATTACCAAGTTTCTTACAATATTTTGTCCCACAACATTTGTCCCACAATATTTGTCCCACAACAAGCCATTACCAAGTTTCTTACAATATTTTGTCCCACAACCATTACCAAGTTTCTTACAATATTTTGTCCCACAACCATTACCAAGTTTCTTACAATATTTTGTCCCACAACAAGCCATTACCAAGTTTCTTACAATATTTTGTCCCACAACATTTGTCCCACAATATTTGTCCCACAACAAGCCATTACCAAGTTTCTTACAATATTTTGTCCCACAACATTTGTCCCACAATATTTGTCCCACAACAAGCCATTACCAAGTTTCTTACAATATTTTGTCCCACAACCATTACCAAGTTTCTTACAATATTTTGTCCCACAACAAGCCATTACCAAGTTTCTTACAATATTTTGTCCCACAACCATTACCAAGTTTCTTACAATATTTTGTCCCACAACAAGCCATTACCAAGTTTCTTACAATATTTTGTCCCACAATATTTGTCCCACAACATTTGTCCCACAACAAGCCATTACCAAGTTTCTTACAATATTTTGTCCCACAACATTTGTCCCACAATATTTGTCCCACAACAAGCCATTACCAAGTTTCTTACAATATTTTGTCCCACAACCATTACCAAGTTTCTTACAATATTTTGTCCCACAACAAGCCATTACCAAGTTTCTTACAATATTTTGTCCCACAATATTTGTCCCACAACATTTGTCCCACAATATTTGTCCCACAACAAGCCATTACCAAGTTTCTTACATTATTTTTTTGTCCCACATCAAAACAATTAAGAGTATTCCTCTTGGCGAAAGTATTCGCCTCACGACACCACAGGGCTTTCTCCTGTCTAGACGGTACGTACTCATCCATTCAAGCTACCAAATGACCTCAGTCGACCTATGCCTCAGGAACCCAATATGTCAACATACGCAGTCATGTTACGTCAGAATTTGCAAGGCGCACCGGAATTTGCCCGCTAAAAGGTGAGACTGCAAGTGGAATGTCACCAACTTACGTGATGTTACGGATTTACAGTCGATAATGAATTGAATTTGAAGTAGGTTCTGATTTATTCATTTTCCCACGAAAGTTGTCGTCAGCAACATGTCAGTAGATCTCTTACAAATCATTAATGGGCATACAGTTGAAAACGCACATGATGGTACTGCAATGTTGGCAATATGGGTTGTACATATAATTATGCAGTTATTGTATGTAACATTTAACTGAATCCCTCGTTGAACTGATGGTTCGGTGGTCTGTTTTCGTGAATTTGTTGATCTTGAAATAAAGGCAACTTGAGGCAATGAAGAGTTGGTATCGATTCGTCGGTCTTCCAAGCGGTTGGCAGCAGACGCTCCGCTATTTTGGTTATTTAAATCACTGTTTGTACCCGAGAACGAATTGATTCTACGGAAACCCCCACACAGAACCAGCCGATTTGTCGTATTCGCCTAGCAAGGGGGAAAATTAAAAATGCTGAAGTAAAGAAATTAGCTGCACAGCCGTCGCCGAAGGCAGCTTCTGCTGCCGTAAGCTGCCAGTCTGTGGACGATATAAAAAGTTTCAATCACAGCGAGGGGATTTGTAGTCTGATTGATCGAAACCTCGGTTGATTTATATCCAAAACCGCGAAGGAAAAAAGCATTAAATTGGGCGTAAAGCAGACTGAAAAAAAAGAACCATTTCGCATGGAACGTTTCCACGTTATTCTTTCCTCGGGAGGGCGGAACTCCTGGCTGGGGAGGACGGGTCATCATTTATTTACCATCTTGATGGATGAAGTGGCCCAAGGACTGAGTTTCCGGTTCTTGAACATATCGGGTTTTCTCGGCAGTCGCCCTACTGGAAACCGTCTGGGAAGGGTTTTGAGGGTATTTCACAGTGAAGGGCCGGGTGATTTGTGGGCGATTCGTCATTTTCTCGAGATACGAATGTTAGGAATGGTGGTTCTCCTGCACGCTCAACAGCGATACGGTAGCGTCACAGTAGGTATGGCAAACGACAGGTTGATAATATATGCAGTTATTTGGGTTACCCAGATTTTATGGCTCAAATTCTTATTGAGCTATGTTGATTCGACCTTTAATACAAAAACGCTGCAAAGTCCTTGTCACATGGGTTTATTATTCTACTGGAAATAAGTACAGAAATTATTGTTTCTTTCATGTGCAATTATTGAAATAGCTATTTTTGGTGGTTTCCACCAATTTTGGCCTCCAAAAACACGAATCAGGCTCGGTTTTTTTTAAACAGATTATTTTTGATCATCGATAGTACCATTGATTCACCTGTTGATACGACTTCTAGTGTTATTATACAAATGTATGGTGATTTCACACAATTTCCCATGTTTTTGACTAATAAAAAATTAATTTCGGGAGCTTAACCTTCGTTAGAACCTCAATTCTTCACTCTTCGTTCACAATCAACCTAATATTCGGTCCTCCCACTCTAAAAAAACATGGAAAACGATACCTCACAAGCTCATGTTCACTAAAACCTCAAAAATCCCTATTTTTACACCCAGTTTTCTCCCATAACACCCATGGGTGTATGCCGATCGAGCTGCCGAGCTTCGGAGCACAACTAGGACCCAAATGTACTCCCGAATAGGGACCAAAACTGTGTGCGGAAGAACGACAATTTTAAACCAAAATTGAACGTAAATTTAAGGCTGAAACTTCGTTAGAACCTCAATGTTCCACTCTTTGGTCCAAATTGACTTCATATTCGGTATTCTCGTCCCAAAAAACATGGAAAACGGTACCTCAAAGGCTCATGTTACTAACATGTTGCTAAATCGCAAAAAGTACCTACCTATTTTTACACACATTTTCACTCATAACACCCCTGGATATATTCCGATCGGGCTGCAAAGTTTCGGGACACAACTAGGGCCCAAATGGAGCATGTGTGCGAAAGAACGAATTTTTTAGACCGAAAATGAAGCCAGTACACGTGATACGGTGGACGGCGGACGGTAGAAGGAGGACGGCGACCGGCGAACAGACATTGCATTTTTGGAATCTACGCACCTTGAAACGTAAAAGAAAAAATTTTGAGGGGTGTTATAAAATTTTTTTGCTGAGCGATTACATAGGTGTATTATCCACATAATAATAAACCAAAACTGCTGTGCACTCTTTAAAGAGGTGTTGAGCTCCTTAAGTTCTATTTAATTCAGAAAATCCCTAGGCAATTCGGTTCTTTTTGCAACTTACCTAATGTTGTATCGGCTACTAACGTTATTCGACTCCTAGTCCACCGGCTGCGATACGATAGCTTTCTAGTAGGGATTGTTAATAACGGAAGGAGGGGCTTAAGAATATTTATTAAGAATATTTATCAATGAAAGGCTAGATGCGGGCCTGTCTAATTGAATAAGCTAATACAGTAGAAGTCGCTTATAGTGATCGAATTGGGACCGACTGGAAACAATGATCAATATACGCGACCAATCGCGACTTCAACTGTAGGTATAGGCTTTGTGGTGATTTTAGCTATTTTTAACGATATTGGCGAATTGTGACCCCTAAAAATAACCTACTTTTGATTAATTTTTTTTGAGGAAATTTTTATTAAAATAGATAAAGTTAGCTTCTGTTTCTGGTCATCATTCAATATAACTTCTGGTGAATATGTAACAATTTTCGGAGACTTCAGCAATTTTTACCTATTTTGTCGACTTTTGACCCCCCAAAACTCAAAAACTGATCACTATAACCGTGTTTACATACAGCCGATCGGGACCTGACTGTTTCTATCCTTATATCCGACTTACTCCTTTAACCGCCTTTCTACTAAGCGACTTCTACTGCAGTTATATTACACTACACCCGCTCATCCAACCTACGTATTCTCCATAACGCTCTCACCCACAGACTACCTCATGAATCGGCCAATGCGCAGGCTTCCCACGACTGCAAATCGCCTCTTGGACCTCCACACAGAACTTGACTTCTTCTCATCATCAGTCAATACCTTCAAATCCAAAATGTCATCTTCCCTGGCCTTCTAACCTTCAGTACAAATATTTATTTATTTTTGTTTTAATATCTGTTGATATCCATTTGATTTCCATCATTTTTCGACTTTCGCGCATCTCATGCACATTGTGTACTTTTTCTCTCAACTCTCTCTTTCTCTTCTTTTATTTTTATTACTATCGTTGTACGTCCTCTCGTGTAACTGGGTTCTCCCTTAATAAAGCAAATTTAAAAAAACGCTGATTCGACTCCTCAGATTCACTACACAGCTGATTTGGCTCATTTTATACCATTTTATTCAGATAACAGCAAGGAGTTGTGGCTCCTCGTGCTACTTAGCTCATGCTGCTTGGTACTAAATCTAAAAAGTTATTTCCGCAAGTATCAGAAGTAAAATTAACATACCTTGTTCAGGAATTATGAAACTGGAAAGTCTTATGTAAAAATTTGGTTAGTAGTAGTGCCTTAGCCTGACTGCGTCAGGTATTAAATCTAAAGGGTTAACTTCCACTAGTATTTGAAGTGAAATTACCACAACTTCCGGAGGTATGGTAATTTTGTGTTGTTCGGGCTACTCAGCTAATTGATTTTCTTTGGCGTATCAGCTAATAGCTTAATTTATTGAACTAAACTGCTGATTATTCCCTTCAATAAATCTTTTACGGCTTCAATACAGTTTGTACATAGCAAAATAAGTTTCGGTAAAATATTGTCAGGGCGACCACGGGTGGAATGGAGGTGCGATAATTTTCCAACCCTCGATAAATGTTGAGGTGAACGTATTTGAAGTTTCACAATTTCTCTCTGTTTTGTAACTGTCCAAATACTCGCCCATGGAAACCGAGTTATTACCACTAAGACGAGCGTTGGTGGTTTCGGTCGATTCGTTTTCAAAACCCACTCCTACAGCCCGGACCCCGACGAAATGAAAATAGTTTATCACCCTATGACAAAGTAATAAACGCCAGGCTCCCCAGCGATTTGGGGATTAAATTTGCTCGGTAAGAGGAACCGTCGAAAAGCCGGGAAGCGTATTAATGGGGGAAGATGGTTTTCACGAGGTATAAATTAAACACGGTTTCCAGTCCGTGAGCAATAGCCGCGAGATTAAGACAGAAGGAAATGACCGTCATTACACTCTAAGCACAGGAACGGCTCGGTATATTGTCTCCGGAAAAGCGGAGCTGTTATCAGTAAAACTCGGGAAGGTAGACGGTAAAAGTTAATCACGAGGGTAAGAGGGATGCCAGGTGTCTCGAACGCCTCGAATTTTAAATTAAGAAATAAACTTGCGGGGTCCTGACACCCTTCAACGTCGTTTAGTCTGTTAGGACGGACGGTTAGCTGAGAGGAGGAGGTGGCTGTAAAATTCCGCGTTCCGCATATTAAATTAAAAATCAATGTCGAGCGAGACTCGCAAAGTCGCGCAGTTGTTCAATAAGCCAAATTTAGTTCGGGCCGTTATCATACCACGAAAGTATCGATATATATTCATGATTGAAACTGGTACAGCATATAGATCCTGAGTGAGTGTTCTTCTACGAGAGCTGATCGCTCCATTTCCAACGCGCTCTATCTCAAATATGATAGTTGCATTCGCAGTGCCGTACAAAGCCTAACAAGAACACACTTGGGATGAGCAGTATCGATACGCTGGCTGTGGTCTGGTAGGCGCTTCTGTAGCTATGAATACATACGCTGTTTGCGAGCGGGTTGTGATCATTGCTGTTTAGACGGTTGAATTCGGTGGTTATTTCAGATAACACTGTCGATTGTGTGGGGAAGTGGAGGCCATTGCGTACAGTTAAGGACACAAGCTAAGTAACAGAGGTGAGCGGTTCCTGACTGAACTATTCTTGAAGAACTAACTCGACTTAGTGCACTTCATTGAACGTTCGTTCACTAAGCCAACAGAGTAAAAAGAATCAAGGACCCATTGTCGAGAGATGGATATTGGAAGATATGGTTGGATGGTTGTATGGTTGGATGTAGGAAGAGGGAACTAAAGAACTATCGTTCAGTGCATTATGAACTAAGAACTAGAGAACTAGTAACTCACTCACCCAGAAGGCGACTGAGTTAGTTCTTGAAGTTCATAGGAACGGTGGAAACTACACGAGGAGTTGATAGTATCCACTGAATGATAGTATCTTTAATTCATTAGGAGATTCAGATGGGTTGAATTAATACTGAGGAGTTCATAGAATCCACAGAACGAAAGCTCCTTTACCTAATGAGGAGTTTATAGCATCCACTGAACGATAGTTTCTTTAGTTCATTAGGAGATTCAGATGGGTTGAATTAATACTGAGGAGTTTACAGAATCCACAGAACGATAGCTCCTTTACCACATGAGGAGTTTATAGTATCCACTGAACGATAGTTCCTTTAGTTCATTAGGAGTCATTCGATGAGGTGAATTAATACTACTTGAGGAGTTTATAGCATCCACTGAACGATAGTATCTTTAGTTCATAAGGAGATTCAGATGGGTTGAATTAATACTGAGGAGTTTACAGAATCCACAGAACGATAGCTCCTTTACCACATGAGGAGTTTATAGTATCCACTGAACGATAGGTAGTTCCTTTAGTTCATTAGGAGTCATTCTATGAGGTGAATTAATACTACTTGAGGAGTTTATAGCATCCACTGAACGATAGTATCTTTAGTTCATAAGGAGATTCAGATGGGTTGAATTAATACTGAGGAGTTTACAGAATCCACAGAACGATAGCTCCTTTACCACATGAGGAGTTTATAGTATCCACTGAACGATAGGTAGTTCCTTTAGTTCATTAGGAGTCATTCGATGAGGTGAATTAATACTACTTGAGGAGTTTATAGCATCCACTGAACGATAGTATCTTTAGTTCATTAGGAGATTCAGATGGGTTGAATTAATACTGAGGAGTTTACAGAATCCACAGAACGATAGCTCCTTTACCACATGAGGAGTTTATAGTATCCACTGAACGATAGTTCCTTTAGTTCATTAGGAGTCATTCGATGAGGTGAATTAATACTACTTGAGGAGTTTATAGCATCCACTGAACGATAGTATCTTTAGTTCATTAGGAGATTCAGATGGGTTGAATTAATACTGAGGAGTTTACAGAATCCACAGAACGATAGCTCCTTTACTACACACGAGGAGTTGATATTATCCACTGAACGATAGTCCCTTAGTTCATTAGGAGTTATCTAGATAGGAGTTAGTTCTGATGGGGCGGATACTACATGAGGAGTTTATAGTATCACGGAACGACAGTTCAAAGGAATAAGGAACTAAGCTTGTATCGTATACATCTTCGTTATAGTTCAGTGTTTGTGTCTTGTGACTGAAAACGAAAGGGAACTAGAATGAACTACTGAACTAACTTAAAAGAACTACTCCTTTGAAGGCGTGAACTAACTGAACTTGAGTCCATCAAATGAACTACTCTTACCCATCACTACTAAGTACTATATGCCGCTGTAGGATTAGATTCTGCTGATGCTTGATTTAGAAATGCATTTGTGCATCACCTGCTCGGAAGTGTAGTCGATCGAACTGAACATATCAGGGTTTTTTAGATGAGTCTGTTTTGGATGTACAGTAAATGCTGCAGTATTCCTACCATCCAGTTCTGATTTCTCCTAGCAAAGCCTATAAGTAGATACCTTTGACGTGGAATGGCCAACCCCACAGTGCACCCTCTTCCCCTTCCGACATAGAAGTTCCAGCTGAAATTGTCCCTCGCGGTCATAACACCACTCGCAAGGCGGTTTTTCCAAGCGATAAAACCGCGGAAGGAGAAAAGAACAGAGCTTTTGAGGGGTCCGAGCACGACGGAGGCTCCTGGCCGTAAACCTTTGATTTATTTCCGTTGAGATTGATAGCGATAGACTGAAACGACGGAGACGGCGGTAGTGACATTGTCGTGGCTCTGAAAAAGAGCAATATAAGAAGTTAGAAAGAGGCTATACGTGTAGCGTAGCATAGGTCTACAAGCAACGACCGCTAGTTTATCAGCACTCCATGCAAACTCTTTGCCACCTGGCAGAAAACTCATCAAAATAAGATTTCTTCAAACTTCAGTGCCTCAAAATGTCTCATTCGAACTCAAGTTTTGCATTCCTAATATTTGAAGTAGTCATCTATGTGTCAAACTGCGTCACAATTTCCAACGATTCAAGTCGGTCAACTGGACGATTTTGAATCTTAGCAGTCAACAGGTACTCAATTTAAACTGAGGAAAACTGATTCAATCCAATTAACCCCGAGCATATTAGCTTCAATAATATAATATTACAGTAAAAACACTTTCTAACAGAAATTAGAAGGTGGACCATTTCCAACAAAGATTTGAAGTTCAAATCGATTTGGACAAACTGAACAACGTAGGACAACAAGCTAACACTCACCCGCAGAGCTGAGAGAAGGACCGCTGGGGAAATGGCGGAAATCGAAGTCGATACCCTTCAAGCAGGACCGAGCGGTTTTGTGGGCTTGGTATAACCTAACGCCGCACAGTGGTCTAAAATTTTAAAAAATTCTTGTTTCTTTCGTTTGACCAAACTGCTTGACCATACTGGGGCCATTTTAGTTGGAAGATGGCCATTGTAGTTGGTATTTTTCCGTGTTTCTCAGGAAAAATGGACAAGTTTCGACCATTTTATGGGTGCTTGAGCATTCCAGTCCGAGTGGATTTGGATCCTTCCGGAATGTCACATCAGATGCACATATCGATATCAATTTCCAACATCAAATTCCAGGAGTGTAGGTTGAATTGCTGGCATTCTTACCTAGCAGCCCCACAGAGGCCCCAGGCCATTAACTAAGAGAAGGAAACAGTCAAAGGATGAACCTGAAGTGATCCAAATTGAACGAGCGAAAAATTACGTACAGTAAGGTACATCATGGACAAATCAATTTCTGAAAAGATGAATCTTGAACTGGTGAATTTAGTGAGATAGATGGCTGGATCGATGGCTTCCATCTCTCGCGAACAATAAGTTTGAAGTCTGATGGCTTGACAATCTAGTTGGGACGTGAGTTGAATATACAAAGTAGAAACTGAGGAATTGGAAGTTGGTCAAGTCTGCTTGACCGCGTATGGACAACTACTCCACACTAACCTGGCATCAGTAAGCAAAAGAGACAACTTTCTTTGGAGGACATACTTTTTTTGTACTCAATCACGAATCCAAGGCTTCACTACCTTTGGTAGTGAGGAAGCAAAGAACTTCTTGTGATTTCCAAGCCTCGAACAGGCGATCTAATTCAATGTAATACATGTCGTTACCACTGCGCCACCAAACTACCTGAAGATTCTGCGGACTTCCGTGAGATACTCGTAGTAGCTGGCAGCTTCTACAGCCGGAAACGACCGAACCCCCTCGGCAGTTCGGAGTGCACTCTGGCCAGACTCTCCTCGGGGAGGGCACCGCATGTGGTAGGAGGTGGGAAGGGTGGCAGGAGTGGGGCGACCGGTTTAGGAGGGGAGCCGATGTTCCGCGGACAGGACAGGACGCTCTCCAGCCCGATTTACTCCCGTAAAAACATTTTCCATGTTAACAATCAAATTATAACACTTACGGAGACTTCGACAGTTGCTTCGACAAACCAAATGGATTTACTACGAGCAGCGCCGATCCCAAAGTGGATTTCGACGAATCTGGGTACTCACATGTCGCGGTGAGGTGATGAAAACGGAAACGGAATGGAGAAAATCGGCCTACGCCTGACGTCTCTCAGGGGCTGCAGATTGGCCGCATTTCGTCCGCGGTTATTAGGGGTTGACAGGTCTCCGCGAGAGCTGCTTTTCAATAATACTAATCCCCTGTCGAAGGAACGTCACTTTCAACAGGACCGTTGAATAGAAGGCTCTATCCGGTTGTCCCGTCACGTCAAAACCCACTCTCGCCTTATTTTTCCGTTTCCCCTACCTCCTCGCTTTTCCCGATATTTGAGGTATTCCGAAAAAATATATTCGAACAGTAGTTGAAAATACAATACTGGGTACTCACTAGGTGGATGGCCCCTTCATAAATTTGGATTAAACCATGTATAGGCAACATCTATACGCCACTGAAAAATGGGGTACATAACACACAAAATTACGTATTCTGTATCATCATGATTAATTGTATCTAATAAAAACCAATCAAGCATGGATCGTCACAGATCCACGAGGCTAATTTCTGTATAATTCAACCGACGATGCTGAGATTCGACATAGAGCCTTCCTTTCGGAAGGTCCCAAATCCACTTGAAAAATTGTCAAGTCCTCTTACGAATGGTTCTGGCTGAAAACGTTTCAAACGCCAGAATTTGGGCCGCAGCTGCACAGGAATGAGGAAATACGGTTTGTGTCATTTCGTATTATGACTTGAGGGGTGAGGGCGAAGAATTAAGACGGCTCTCTTCTCGTTTGAATACTTTTATGCCCAACTAGTTTCGCCTAGCAAGGCCTCCAAGGAACATAACGGCTTTTATCATAACATAAAATTGTCGGTTTTTTGTGTGCTCTCTCTAGCCGTTTTAATTTACATTATCTTAGGTCGCCGGGTTACTGCTGTTACGGGTAGTGGGTAACTACCAAAAACAGATAGGCGATTTGACGATTTTCAAGTACCTACCTTTTCCTCGGTTGCTATCAGTGCTATTTCGTTCAAATTTTTATAGCATGTACATAATATAGTTGTGATGAATTTAAAATTGGCTTATATTCATCACGGTGGTGTGAGGGAATTGCCCAGGCGGTTATGAGCGAATCACCACCGACATCTGAGATCTTTTTGGAGAGGTTTTGCCCAGGCGGTTATGAACGAGTCACCACCGACATCTGGGATCTTTTTGGAGGTGTCCAGGCGGTTATGAGCGAATCACCACCGTCATCTGGAATCTTTTTAGGAGAATTTGCCTAGGCGGTTATGGGCTGACCACCACCGTCATCTAGGATCTTTTATGGATTGGTTGGAGAGCAGGGTAGGAGAAGAGAGAGTAGCCAGCGGCTAGAGGAAGCGTCGAATGAGTGAAAAGTCGAAGGAGGCGAGTATTTACGTTACTGGGAGTCGTCTCCCTCCATCCCCTATTTGTTAGGGGATGGTGGGGACCCAGGTTGTGCTCTGACTCCTGCGGCTTGTTCCCCACTCGTATGGTTTATTTGGTAAGAACTAAAGTTGGCTTATGAAATATTTGTGAGAACTTAAATCTGCTAGGAGTAGTTCCGGGAGGGACTCACGACAATAGTCTTTCTTTTCAATCACGTTGGATAGTTTTTCGATATGATTGAAACATTTTTTTTTTACATGCGATGCAAAAGTGGCTTTTTTGACCCCGATTTTTTGTTATTCATAAAATCGTACCACATAAGCCAAGCCATATTTCACAAAACTATCCGATTTATTTGAAGCTCTTTTATTCCTCTATCAGGAAAAATTGGATCACCACGCTGCGATGAACGGTTCTTGGGAAAACGATACCCAAAGTTGAAAAAAGGTAATTTTTCAGGAGAGCAGTTTTTCTGAAAGGCTTGCCTCCACGCATCTCAGCACAGCTTTCATTGTCCTGCACGATACAATGATGTCGGAGGATGTGATTTTGAATGAATGAAGAAGAATAACATTGCACTGATGTTATTATCACCTGATCTTATCTAATTTTTGAGTATCCATATACTGTTATACCCGCTTTCTGTTTGTCATCTCTACGATGTGTTCCCGAAGCGGACAACCCATCCTACGGCCCCGGGCAGTTTTAGAACCCAAGTTATTATATTTTTTTCATGCACCTAGGCGCATCTAAAATACGTTTTCAATACCTGTCAGGTCAACGGCATCAGCCAAACGTCCGTTGAACCTGCCATGGAATTTCAACAGTACTCCTGTGGGAAAACGAACAATCGGATGTTTCCACGGGATGTATCAAAAGTGTTAATTCAGGAGTGCTGACGACTGATTTCCCAAGAACTCGCGGCCACAGTCAACGACCGTGCTTTGGCCGTTGTAATCATGACGTAGCGGTAGGCGGAACCGTACCCCTTCCTGCAAGTGCCAAAATTGGTACAAGATGCTGTCGTCACGGCTACACCCAATGAGCCAAAATAATCATCCCTCTCCTCCTGAATCCAAAATTCCGATTGGGCTTCTGCAACAGAACGCCCCATCACGCCTCCGACCCGAACTGGCAACTGATCGGGAACATGAAATTAATGTTATCTCTCCTCAGACGTCGAAGAAGAAACAAGACCTTCTCACTCTTTGGACCGATCGTTTGGAGGAACCTGACCGATTCTCTCCATCCTAGCAGCAGAAGCCTGCTCCAGTCCACCATACCACCAAACAGGTCAGAATCGTTTGACTACAATTACCCGTTCGCTCCCGCGTGAGAGTCGAATTTTGTCTTTAAAATTTGCAAATGATCGCAAGAAATAAAAATCAAATGGACCTAAAATTTCGCGCTCTCTTCGTCTGCTGATTTTTTGACTGACCCATTCGACGTTTAACACAATTTTTTGACAATTTGCAGGAACTTTAGTGAGTACAAGCCAAGATCGGTATGTTTACCTACCTACCATCTTCCAATTAAGCAAGTGACGCGTTCTCTTCAACTGATTTGTCCTTAATATACACATAGCGGTTGATTTTACTATAATTTAAATTGGGCCACTTCAGGCCCTTTGCTTGCCTCTTCGCTATTTTCTCCTTTTAGTTAGCGACGAGGACTGCAAGAATGGCTGCTGGAAAATAAGGACACAAAGTTAATTGAGAAAAAGCCTACACCTGGGTCACTACTCTGGTTTAGATGTACGTCAGTAAATGCCCACGATTCATTGTAAAGGGTCAGCTGAAGTGGCAAGGTGGGGAGTTACCTGAGGCAGCAGATAGTAAGAGGGTAATTTCATTCCCATTTAACATAAGATGCTGAAACTTGATTATTCACGTATGTGGGACTACCGTGTAAGAATAATAAGGCAGGGAGCCACTCCGATCAGTACAGCTTGCCCTCAGGTTCTCAGGCCTATAATATTCAATCTAAGATATTCATTTTATACGTAGCTCATGTGAACACTACGTGAAAATGACAAGGTAAGGAGCCACTTGATCAGCTGAGTATTGGTTGAATATTCCCATTTCATAGAAATTCCTCATCGTCACATCTACATCTTCCAATGCAACCTGGAAGGAATTCGAGACTCCTAAGCCTAAGCTACCACCGTTCAAAGTGTTTCCCGTGATCGGAGAAAATCCTCCACTCATTCATTACCTCCAAATTCTGTCCCCTCGGAAGAATTTTATACACATATATTTTTATACACATCTACTGAAGATGTGCAATTCGTATATAACCGTATACTGTATATCCAAGTCTGCTATCGCCATTAGCAACACTGCGATAATGCCCGCATTGAACTCACTCATTAAAATGCCCTTTTCATTCCATCAGTATTTTAAAAGCCACCTCTCTACGTATTGAATAGCACTACAAAGTAGCTTTTAGAAATCACTATTTTCCCAACATTCCAACGACCACCCATTACGAAATTGATCCTCTCCCAGTTTTCAGTTCTATCCCTCGAAATACTCGCAACATTACGGCCAGGAGTGTTGAGTGTGAAAATTGATAAAAAGCGAAGGCCGTCAGCAAATGGAAAACAAATATTATTATTAGTCAAGCAGCGAGAAAGAAAGCAAGAAGTCGTTCTTTCATTGTCAACAGCCTTTACACCGTGTTTACTTTTCCTCTTCTTCCAATCGGTTTTATATATTATTAAATCCCAGAAAATTAGGTTTTCTCCAACAATCCAGAAAATCCTTTTAATACCCAATTCCACCATTCATTTTCGTTCTTCTTCTTTCTATTGATTTTACGCGAAGAGCCTCCTGCTTCTTTGACGGTTGCCTTCTTTTCAGTCAGAAACAACGAAGATACGGGGAAAAGATAGAAAGTTGGAGATATTGACTTTTTTGTGTCCTTTCTTAGTCTAGTTTTTCCGTAGAGGGGGGGCGAGAGGATTGTAATTTGAGCGAATGGCTTCAAAGAATCAAAGAAGGATTTTCCACCCTTTGATTCGCCCTTTTCATCAGACGAGGGAAAACGTGATTGAAATGCGCTCATTGATCCAACGCTTTTCTCTTTGTATTCATTCTCGGATAAAATCTCATTTCGAAAAAGGAGAAAAAAATTACTGCAAGTATAGAAACGGGAGAGTCGCCAACGTTCCGTCGGGTGTCGTTTCATGCGATGGATCCTTTACTGCGGAACTTCACCGACGATTTTTTCCATTGTTTCACAAGGCTCCCTTCTTCCGCTCCGTCTAAAGTTATATAAGATGATTTGCACTAGTAGGAGGGTGCCAATCTAGTTGAGTGGTCTTCCCGCACTTCATTTCCCAGGTCCATTGTCTTTAGCTGTAGAGTTCAGTGTGCGATTTTACGATCAAAGGGACTAAAGTTTTACTTGATACCCTTTTGACGTTCTCTCGGAAGAAGACTTTCCTGCTGTTTGGGGCTGCGGGAACGTCAGCTGCGCAATGAGCCCTAAATCTTGTTGTGATGGACTAATTTGCGTTATGGCGGTAGGAACCTCATATGGAAAATTTCGAAAATTAGGATGACAGGAACTTCAAAAACTGGGCCCCAGGTTGGGACCGAACCCACGTCCTCGTCTGGTTCCCCGGGCCAGCAAATATTCTGCCTGCGACACTGGGGACCTGAATGGAGACCTGATCGAGCCACATTGCTATGCAATTTAAAAAAAAATATTTTATACGAATAAAATAAGGTTTATAAAATGCAAAGAAATGTGTCTCAAGGCATATGACACAGCTATCTCCAACAAGGTATCCATTACTTAAGGTCAATTAGGATCTGGTCTGGAAAATCAGAGGATGTGTGTTCCTGTCTCCTTATTGTATCAATTCATCTCTATACAGGATCTTATCTATACAGATAACCCATCCGACTACATACATACATACATACATATATGTATTGTTACTCGGCAATAGCCTTGAGAAAAACCCATTATAAATTAATAGAAAAAATGTTTTGTCCCCAGTTGATGTATATATCGTAAATGCATACAGGCATCAGCAATTTCATCAAACAGCGGTTCAATCAACAACGATCCAGACTTCCCAGAAAAGTGATGTGGTAATGATAAGAGTGATTGGTTGTGATGCTGAAAGCTATAATAGCGATGGCTCCAGCGGTAGGCATAATAAAGTGTACTGTCTAAAACAATTTTCTCGCTTATGTTAACATTCAAATAGAGATATAACAATAATTAGTTAGCCAATTTATCATAAACAATGATTTTTAGTACGTAGGTACGAATTAGATAAGTTCAATGAAATGTTTTTGAAGGTTGCGGAACATCGATTCTGAAGAATCAATAATTAAAGTTTGATTTTTATTTATTTCCATTTTAAGTTTGTTATCACTCCAATAGGTAAATTACCTAGTAATTAGCTCGCTAAGTAATCGTGAACTTTGATTAGCAGTAGGTATTCGGTAAGTTCAAAGAAATGTTAGGTATTGAAGGTTGAATCCTGGAGAATAAATTGGTTAGTCTTCCCTAGTATTAGAATGAAGTGAACAAAATAACATAGGGAATTCGAAAGCTAACACAATCACTCGCTTGTTATCATCAGGCAGCAATAATTACTGAACTTATTAGGTATTGTAAAATATAGTTGAGCACATATAGTTGAGTTAGTTTGAAAAACAATGTACATAATTTGGTGCATATAAACGCAATTTCAGAACAATTTTAATTTTGTTGAGCGTAGGTAGATTTTATATTAAGGGTATTGAATATTTTTTAAATTTATATTATACTCTCATATTATATACATACAATATTGATTAGATAGTACATCATAATAAATATAATAATTTATAAATAAATATAAATATAATTATAATTTAGAATATAATAAGATAATAATAGTACGATTATTATCTAAGATAAGATAATAATAATATTATTATCTTATATATATATCTTATATAAGATAATAATATTATTATTATCTTATCATATTATATTTTATATTTTCTTTCATCCAGCATCAAGATGAAGAGAGTATCCTAATGATATAAGACTGTAAGCAGAATTATTTGTAGCCTTCGGGTGTACCTACCATACCTACCTATTCGATGGCTCATAAATACGTAAAACTCGGTGAATGACCTTTCAAACCACATTGGATAATGGATGTATTCAAATGGATTCAAATCACCAAACGACACAGTATTATACGAATAACCTTTTAGAAACAACTTCCCCTATTTATTCAGTTAAAATGCAATGAATGGAATAAATTATGTTGATTAAAGTCTAAAAAAAGCAGCAAATTATTACACAACGGTTTATTATTTACCTGTATAGAAGCCCCTTCTGCGTAGATCACTGTTTTATGTAGTCAATACCTTGGAGCTCCCTCCAGGAAAGCCCTAAATGGAGTACTGGAGCCAGCCCGGGAAGTAAAGTATGATACAAATGCGCGGGATTCAATAATTCAATCATTAATAAATTATTTGTAGCTATTCATGAAGCATAAGTTAAATAATAAACCGTTGAGTAATAATTTACCTGTATAGATGCCCCTTCTGCGTAGATAGTATAATAAACCGTTATGTAATAATTTACCGTTGTGTAATAATTTACCTTTGTGTAAAATTTACCCAATACTTCTTCAACGTTTGTTCAAGTTGGAAAAGTTGGATCAACAAAATTCAAAAGAACCATCATTTTTCAAATGGAATAATATCACAGAACAACCAACTCGACTTCATACAGCCATCCGTGATTATAATCAGGTGCTCCCTAGTGATGATATCCGGGCCGGATTTATACCGTTTAATTCATGATCATGTTGACCAAGCTTTTCGGTGCAAATGAACGGCTGGTCGTACAATGCTCCGGGTGGCCTCAAAAAATTCTTTAGTTCTAGATCAATTTAAAAACGTCAAAAAACCACACCCTTCTATTGAAAGTTTTCGAGCTACGGCGTTCTGAAAATTTCATCCACCATTTTTCACCCCTTAGAGACTGACAGTTAACGCCGAGCTTCGCGGACCAACTAGACACAAACCGACCTACAAACCAAATTTCACTAATTTCGGTTCATCGTCACTAAGAAAAGTGCGAAGTACGCGGGGTATGGCGGACAGACAGAATTTTTTTAATTGCATTTTCGGATTCTACAAACCTTGAAACGTATACCATCAAATTTTAAGGGGGGGGGGGGGGGGGGGGGGGGTTAACATTTTTTTTCATGATCGATTCCAAAGTTATTGAAAATAATAAACCAATATATATATATATATATATATATATATATATATATATATATATATATATATATATATAATCTGGCCAGTGTGTTCTTATTTGGGTTGAATAAACCTTGAAAGTACTCTACTTTCGTATTATTGAACGTAGAGCTCAACGAGGGAGCGCTAAAGAAACTTCTGCGTGGGCTACTAACACTAAAATCAACCAGATTTCTCACAAAATTGGCTCACAACGTAGGAGGATACATATATAGATAATAATATTACCTACCTACTATTTCAGGGACACGCTGACACATCGAAATGTTCCAACGACACCTGGGCTTTACTTGAGGGAACGCCTCCGGCAAGTATTTTCAATAATTAATAACCCTGTTCCCTTCCACAAGCTCCCGATGCCCTTTCGAATTTCATAATTAATCAACCTCGAAGCGATGCTTCCCCTCCCTTCAGGCTCCATCAGTCAACCCTGTGTTACATAGGTATTAACGACTTCAACTACCAACCGCCTCTGCCCTGACGTTTCGCTGGTGTAACGTCGCGTACCTATTACATTGTTTCATACAATATTCATGCGGTTGTAGAACGGGTCAGCGGCTGGACGATCAGACGAGAGGCTTTCACGTTAATTGGCGAAACGTCTCGTTGAATCATAGCTTCACCTGCTAGGTCAAATCTACCGAAAACCATCCACTAATAGAGGTCAGTGTGTCCGAGCTATAGTCTGGCAGATTTTTCTTTGTGCATCGGTGAAAGTGAGCTTCAGCCCTCAACCGCCCCACCCCTTACCTGTGGGGACCCAAAAATATTTTCAGGGTTTCAGGGTTTTGCCTTTCAACAATTTTCAGGTTTTTAGGGTTTTGCCTTTCAGACTACCCAGTTGTACATCTGGTGGCATGTCTTGTACATCAGCAGCTCTTGGAGTTTTCATGATAATTTCGTCACTCGGATTCAATAAACAAAACAAAGCCAAAACCGATAAATAATTAGTCCATGAGCAAGCCAAGATCAACAACAATATAACGAAAATCGCGTTTATAACAAACGGTTAAAAGACAGTCCGAAAACAAGCCAAGATCAAAGCAGTATAAGGCAATCGCGTTTATGACAAGCGGTTGAGAAATGAAAGGCACACGTAGACGACAGAGACAGACGGTCACTATAACCTGATGGGGTTCAGAGCAAAAGTGAGAAAGGTCAAAGGTGGCCGTAGGGTAGTTTGGCACCGTTAGGTTGGGGTAACTGACTCCAACGACTCAAATGGTGATGTGGAGTGGGTGATCCCATGCACACAGAAAAATCTGCCAGACTATAGTGCCATGGAAGAAGAGAGAAGGAAACTTCACGTAAAATGGCGTGCTGAGAAGCCCCCTTTCAGAGCAATCTAACGGTGGCGAGTGGAACTATCCATAGTGCATGCCTGCATCGATAGAGCGCGGTGTGCCTGACATTCCACCCCCCCCCCCCCCCACCAGACAACCTGACCTATTTTTGTCATTTGATATCAAAATTATATTTTTTGAGGCCATTTTAAAGTTCCATTTACCATGGCGTGTTATGTTTCTGTTTTGCATTACCTAACACTGCTTGATTTCGTAAATTCTTCTATTCATAGGAGTAGATGTAGACAAAAATTCGTGAAATGAAAAACAATTACCAAGTAGTTACCCAACAAATAGGTATAAATAACGACAATGAGTGGGCAGGTACCAATTGAATTAATAGGTTATTAAAATTGATAGTTTATTAATACAGTTGAAATACTTATTAAATTTGTTATGTACACTAAAAAAAAAGGGGTTAGATATTTGCACCACTTGACACAACACTTCCGTGGAGGCAAGCAGTGGAAAACTACGCCATAGAACTATCTAGGTACTACATTAGGAATGATGAAGACAATAAAAATTATAAAACAGAACGACGCGAAATGAAAAGTAATAAAGTAAATAATACTGGGCAAGGCACAAGATCACATATCAAAATGGTGGATCGCGGAGAAAAAGCCTTCGAAACGTGGATACTGCGCAGAAGGGAAGGGGAGGGGCGGAGCGTGGAGGTCTTGTGATGCACTAGCAGCTCTCGTGATGATTAGTAGTACTACAAGGCTACAAGCTTACGCTCGCCTCCACTAGGGCCCGGGTTCGTCGAGGCGAAGAAAAGGCTGCACCCCATTTTACATGGAGTGACTTTTCCTTCTCTCTTCTTCCTTACGGCTCAAGTTCACGGCGTTTCCAGTTCTTGTGTCGGGCAGCAACACAGTTCCTCCAAAGCTCCGCTTGAGCTCTACATGTCTGTATTCATCACTCATCGCGCTTTTAGAAAAAGCTTTTTGCTCTTCGAGTACCTACCAACGGCTCAGTTACCGTTCGAAATTTCCAACCGAGAAAGTCCACAGAATGTAAATACCTGTTTCAACAAGAGCTGCAGAGCTGAAAATCGTATTTCTGAATCTCCAAAAGAATGTGTGGAAAAACCTTGTTTGGTGTCATTTCCCGAAATTTTCACACGCTGAATTTGGGCCCGCAGCGGGAGAAAGGCCTCTGATAATGCAAGGGGTTTGGGCTCGAGAAAAGCGTCGGGTTTGGGCCCGATGCATGTTGTGATGAGATAATTCATCTCCGTCCTCATGGATATTCAAGTGGAAATTGTCATGAAAATCACAAGCGTCAAAAAAGTTAGATAACCTAATAAAAATAATTAGTAACTAACAACTAAACAAAGGTAGATAACCTAATAATAACTAAATAACTAAACTAAGTACACTTTTTTTGTGTAGGGGCAGTCAGTAAACCAAAGAAAAAAACCAGGGACATGCTAGATAATCTAGAAAAACTGTGGACAGTTTACAATGAGGATAAAGACATACTGGCATACCTTACCGGAGTGAGCAGCAGATATGGAGGCCCGGGATATGATGAAACGCAAGAAAGCGATGGGGAATGAATATTTTCATTTACAAATCTATGGACGACGAATTTATATCCTTCCGACCGACGAATTACACTCTATACTGAACGAGTTTCGTTGCTTTTTCAACGGGCACAAACCCGTCGTACTCTCAAAATCCAATGGGCCCAAACCAGGAACGTCTTGGGTCGAAACCCGGTCTGTTTTCAACCCCGCGGGCCCAAACCCGGGCGCCCCTCAATCCCAATCCAATTTTTCAAGAAAACCTTTGTATGTTGGGGACAGTGAGCAGCTAGTTATCTCACAACATTGCGGCCTGGTCACTGACTGAAATCACATACACCTATAACTTCACATAAACCGAAATGTTTTAAATTTGTGGCAGTGGGCAGTTCTCGAGTTGTTTGTGTTTCCGGTGAAGATGGGGTCGTTTCGGCTGGAGCCTAATCGATATCCCTCCTTAACTGGTGATTATACCGCTAGTATAGGAGGGGGACTCTCGAGGGTCCACCGTCACTGACCTCACACTCTGTCACATGGTAGCACTCTGTCACCATACTCCATCCACTTTTTGTGGGCTTACCAGAAGGATAAGCCCAAAGGCTTCAAATGAGCTCAGTATATTTTAATTATGCTGACACTCTAAGGCCCGGTTCAAAAAAGAGTGTAACCCTGGGGTTGAAGTTTACCTTAAGGTTTCCCAACCATGGTAACGAAAGTGGCGTTCAAAAAAATTCAGTAATCGATCATTAGTGCGATAAATCGAAAACTTTACCATGGGTACGTAACCCCAGCTATTCGAGGGGTTACAAGAAGTTTACCATGGTTACTCTCAAAACGAAGATGGTTGCTCATTGTTTTTGGTTTTCCTATTTGCGCTGCACCATTCAGATCCCGTCCTATTTTGCATTATTGTGGTAATAATGAACCGTTATAACTATTATGCGAGCGATGAGGATGATGACGTCTTCGTCGAACTAGGGCTAGTCGTAGAACCGAGAAGATATCGGATCAGAGCGAGACATCCCAACTTCGACGCCTGGAGTGAGAAGGAATTTTACGATCGCTTCAGGTTGTCGAAGGAAGGAGTCGCGTTTGTTCTCGAAGAAATACGCCCTCAAATATCTAGGGCAGAACGCAGGCAGTTCTCCACAACATCGCAATCATGTTAAAGGAATAACTACCTGATGTTGACGACGGTACTCAGCATCTCTTGGATGAAACTATGTTTAATAACCCTGGGGCCTGGGGAACGTGGCAGGGTTGAAGGGCGTGAAGACTTTCGTTCAAGATTCATCGCATATTTTGAACCATTACGTAGTTAATAGAAATTATAGGTATCCTTGTTCCTAACACGTCTGTGTGATTTACCCCACATTATCCTTGTTTACCCCCGTTTAAATTTCCATCAAACAGGTGCAACGCCGAATAAACGTACACCTAGGAGTTGCTACAAATCACTCAATTAAAAAACATAGAAAGTATTTTTAGTAAAGGCAATATTTGTTGCTAGGATCGATTACTACAGCACTTGAAGAGATGAAGAGTACGGATTTATTAAATATCATGCTAGGATGAAGTCACGGAATCTAGGTTAGAATGAGCAACAGTGTTGCCTAAAAGTTGCTTTATACGCCGATATTCCATGGAACTATATTATCCATGAATCAAACTTCATGGATTTATAGCGTCCATGTGCGGTTTGACGTGGATTTCTCGTGAAGTATCCATGGCTAAATTTGAAGTTACCAGGGTTTCCCAAATAATCGATTCTATCAAGGTAACCTTACCGCAGAAAACTTTTTTGAACGCTCCTGCTGCGAACCCCAGGGTTCCCGAAAAATCGAAAGTAGCCCCAGGGTTAGGTAACTATCATGGTTACACATTTTTTTTGAACCGGGCCTAAAGGGGCGAAAGGGGGCGAGGAAGCCAATAGATGTATGTATTATCAAAGGGACAGGTTGTTTAGTAAAGGAATCCTTCTGGGAAACCTTTGGGCTTATTCTTCTGGTAAGTCCACAAAAAGTGGATGGACTATGATGAAGTGCTCAGCGCATACTACCCATCCACGTTCTGCTACCATGTGACAAGAGTGGGACCCTCGAGAGTCCCCCTCCTATACTAGCGGTATAATCACCAGTTAAGGAGGGATTCGATTAGGCTTCCCCAAGCGACCCCGTCTCCACCGGAAGAAAAAATGTATCGAGAACAGCCCACACTGTTACAAAATCTATGTAGAAAAAAATGATTAAGCTGGGGGAGGAGGTACCACTTTCTCCAGACGTCAAGGTCACTGCAGTAATTGATATTCAATGGAAAGTTTCAGTCAATGGCAATTTTCTCAATACCTATTCATTTTACGTTATAATCCACCTGCTTCTTATTACTGTTTACTCATCATTAATAGTACTGTCCATCTACCGTCGTAAGATGAAGTCGAAGTGTGACCCGCATATCAAGAACAGGGTTTGACAGTCACGGCAAACGACGAGGTGGTGGAAATGGAAGGAGCCCGGTCCCTCAGTGTTTAGTGTCGCACACCGAGAGAAACCTAACCCTGCTCCATTTCCTCTCGACGATACCCCTCAGTGAATACAGATCGCGACTGTTTTCCACCCGGGTCCGAGCTTTAGCCGAGCAATCTGCTTCCCAGACCGAGGGTTTCCTTTACTCCTAAACCCTAGGAACAATAACTCAACTGCGAACACTGACCTGCCTCTTGGTCTTTCTCTATCCCTTAAACGAGACATTTGTTGTTAAGTATAGCCGCCAGAGGCCGGAGTTTCCGCCGCAGTTGCTCCAACTTGTCTAACCCGATAACAACGCTGTGAAGACGGCGGAGTAACCACCTAAAACCTCCGGATCCTCCAAGCCAACTTTACAGCGAACTAGAATTCTCAAGTTTGCATGCTACCACGATCAGCTGACAGGATACAAAATGAGATTAACGGTCAATAACGATAATGAGGAGATTCACTCTGAAATCAACCGTCCGTGGAACTCGGAAAAATTGACGGCTGAGTAGATTCGTTCAAAGCTAATTAAATTTTTCCAGTCGCTGCCTGGAATGAATGGGTTCTCTGAGACGGGCTAATCGGGGAAAAAGGAGGATCGACGAACAAATCCCCGACTCCTCGTTTTAATACAATAGGTGAGCAAAAAGATCACCCCGGACAAGTCATGAACTTTAACTATGTTTACTCATTGACTTTTGGCGCCTGTCGCGTTACCAGCAAATTTAACTCGCACTGTAAATGGTGAAGAAATACTTTGTGTGGAATATCTCAGTAAAACATGGTCAATAATACTGAATCTCTGTAATACATCCTCTCTGTCCTGTCAGTAATACAGAATCTCTGTAATAAATCCTCAGCACAAAGATCATATTTATTTTTTGGAATAATTTATATATACATAATAATTTACCGAATGAATTAAGAAACACGATAGTAAATCATTTAAATGTTTTAAAAACATGCATTACAAAATCTATCTACTTTAAAAAATTAAATTATTCGTTTACAATTGTAAACTTTTAGATACAATGTAGATTTCCTAATAGAAGGGAAATGTTCCAATCATGTAGGGAATACCCATAGGAAGATTGCAGTATTATCAGTTCAGCAAGTTTAACTGTAGACCTTATGTGGTAAGTAGAGAATAAAACGAATAAACCTTTCGTTTACCACAATGCATATTCGAGCACGAAGCTTTTCACTCAGATTCTCAGTGAATCTGAGAAACTTCATTCATCTTTCTGTTTGGCAATAGGAACATTTTGGCGAAATTTGGAATTTTTGTCACCAAGGTCATATATCGTCTGGAGTGAAAAAAAAAAGAAGTGAGTATATATATATATATATATATATATATATATATATATATATATATATATATATATATAAATTTTTGTTAACATCTGAGGATGAATTCAGGATCCCATAAAAAAAATGCCCACAAAAAAATGCCAAAAAAATTGCCTAGTAAAAAAAATCATTTTCTGAAAATGTTGGACCCATTGCAATAGCTTCATTTTCTCCAAAAATTCGTTAAAAACCAAGTTTTCAGAAAATTTCTGGCCTGGTGAGATTTAAAACGAAAAACGTGGGGCGCACGCACAGTTTGACAGCTGCTCCCTACTAATACTTTTATCCTATTATTTTTATTTCATGCGCTCCACCTGTTTCGCTTCAAATCTTACCAGTCGAGAAATTATTTTATTCTTTTTAATCTGTTTTAGAAAAGTAGTTTAAAAAAATGAATTTAAATAGTACGAGTAATTAATTTTTGCTTTTTAGTCTTGTATGTGTGAAAAGTTGTTATAATTAAATGATGCACGTTTTTATGATTTATTCACGATTGTATTGTCATAGAAGACAGATGATTTTGCATCGGGAAAAATGTGGGAACAAACCGATGCGAATTCCCCTTTACGTTAGTAAAGTATGATGAATCAGCGTGGTATTTTCTTGAAGTATTTCCCCTCAATTTGCCGGAGTATGAGGGAAAATGAAAACGCCTTGAGCAGTGTTATACATGTCCTGTTTAATGCAGATAACGCCGAAGTGGTACTAGAAAGGCGATCCGGGGCAACGCCTGCCACTTCAAACAAGACGAATCCCCCAGGCGCTGCTTCCCCTTCAAGAGGGGAAAAACCGATGTATCCGTTCGTACGCGTTGGAGTGGGCTGTTTACGGAAGACGTCGGGCTGACGTAAAGTGCATTCCTTTGTTTGCCTTATCAAAATTCATCAAATGATCTCGCGGAAGGAAAGAGGCATATGTATTCCGGAAGGGGAACAGGGATCACTTAGCCCTTCCCTTATCATTTACATTCCATTTGGGCCCTGAACCGTTCTCCAGCTCTCCTTTAACCCCGGCCCGTTCTTCCCTTATCCTCCCGCTCAGCGCAATTCTTCCGCTACCGACCCTCCCGTAGATGTTTTCGCTGGGGTTTCTCAGGAGCGAACACGAGATGAAACTCAAAAGGAGAATTTTCGCTGGAACACGTTGCACCCATACAACGTGTAGCTCGTTAACAACAGTTTTCTCTCTTACCACGCACGGAAAAGTATTCAAATTTGCAGGGATTTGGTCGAACACTGGAAGAAATTCTGCAGTACCCTCGACAGGCCGACTGAGTCCTTATCTACTTATGTAAGAACTATAAGAACCTATGTAAGACTTACTAGGATCATGCCTTATGTTATAACTACATATCGTTACCACAACGCCAAAACCGCCTAAGTGCTTTTCCAGTACCTGTACCAGTTTCGAGAAAAACGTGTTCAAAGTTTTGATGCTACAGTATAAATCGAAAAATGGCTTTGATGCGACGGCACTTCCTTAATAAATTATAGGAAGGTTTTTACTCATCAAAAAGCCATTTCGAAACAATATGGAAGGGGTAGGGCACATATATGCAATTTTGGCCTTGTGCACTTCGTATTAAATCGCTATTTCGTGCTTAAGTTCTTTTCAACAACGAATAATATTTTGATCTGCTATTGTCTTCATTAGGTAATACTAAACGTTTATGGGCAACATTGAAATAGCTTTAAGGACATCTGCTGACTTTGGAAGGAAGGGTTCCTGTCGAGGCACTTATGCGATTTTGGCATTGTCGGATTGTTCATTTCTGGAGATATGCGATACTAATTTGTTACCTTGTAACTAACCTGTTTGCAATAGAGATTCGCGCTATTGGCATGTTGTGGAATATATTAGAGTGACTCCAAAAATGCAATTAGGTGAAACTGGCCAAAATGGCACTTAGGCGGTTTTGGCATTGTGGTGACGATATATCAACAGTTTTCTCTCTTACCACGCACGGAAAAAGCACTCAAATTTGCAGGGATTTGGTCAAACAATGGCAGAAATTCTGCAGTACCACCGATACTTACCTACTTATGTAAGAACTGTAAGGACCTATGTAAGACTCACTAGGATCATCACCATGTTATAACTACATATAACAACAGTTTTCTCTCTTACCACGCACGGAAAAAGTATTCAAATTTGCAGGGATTTGGTCAAACACTGGCAGAAATTCTGCAGTACCCTCGAAAGGCCGACTGAGTCCTTATCTACTTATGTAAGAACTATAAGAACCTATGTAAGACTTACTAGGATCATGCCTTATGTTATAACTACATATATCAACAGTTTTCTCTCTTACCACCACGGAAAAAGCACTCAAATTTGCAGGGATTTGGTCAAACAATGGCAGAAATTCTGCAGTACCACCGATAAGCCGACCGAGTCCTTATCTACTTATGTAAGAACTGTAAGGACCTATGTAAGACTTACTAAGATCATCACCACGTTGCTATAACTTCATATAATATAAAGTAGAGCTCGGATTTTGAATATATTGCATATAATTTTTTAAATATTTCCCCAAGTGATTGTTCTCCACGAATTATGATATTTGGATGTTACTCGTAGTATTGCATTCTTACGTCGAAGCCTTGAAAATCTTATGAAATATTATTAGTGTGAGCGAATTAATTTTGGTTTATTATTTTCAATAACAAGCCTTTGGGATTGAGCATGAAAATTTTTTAACCCCTTCAAAATTTAAAGGCTTCCTTTTCAAGGTATGCAGAATCCGAAAATGGAATAAAAAACATTTATGTTAGCACGTCGTACACCGTATGCCGTACGGTCTACGACTCTTTTCTTAGTTACGATGAACCAAAATTAATGAAATTAGGTTTTTAGGTCCCGTTTGGGCTCTAGTTGGTCCGCGAAGCTCGGCGTTATCACTAAGGGGTTCAAAATAGGGGTAGACTTTTTCAGAACGCCGTAGCTCAAAAACTTTCAGTGGAAGGGTATGGTTTTTTTTAAACGTTTTTAAATTGATCTTGAACTAAAGCATTTTTTGAGACCAACCGGAGCATTGTACGTCCAGACGCTCATTTTGCACCGAAAAGCTTAGTCAACATGATCGTGAATGAAACGGTATACATCCGGCCCAAATATCACTGCTAGGAAACACCTGATTATAATCAAGGATGGCTGTATGAAGTCGAGTTCGTTGTTCTGTGATATCATTTCATTTTAAGAGTGGTGGCTTTTTTGAATTTTGTTGATACGAGTAATAATTATGTGCTTTTGCAACTTGAACAAACGTAATGATTAATAATTACCTAATGCCCAAATTATTGAATTATTGAATCCCGCGGTTTTATGGAACTGTAATTCCCTGGGCGGCTCGAGTACTCTCGATTTAGGACTTTCCTGGCGGCAGCTCGAGGATAGGTATTGACCACAGAAAACAGCGATCTACGCAGAAGGGGCATCTATACAGGTAAACAATAAACCGTTGTGTAATAATTTGCAGCGTTTTCACATTTTAATGTAGAGCAACTCCAAATTGGTTCACAAGTTACTGCAAAATGTTTAAATAACACTTTTTGTACCTAACTGGTGTCAATATGTGTCTAAATAAAATATAGTGAATAATTCAATGCATAATATTTTGGTACAATAGGTAAGGTAAAGTGTTTTGCAAGCTTGAGGGTTGAGGTTGGTTAGTTAAGGTTTACCGTGAGCGGTTCGTGGGAGTGGTAAGTGAACTGCACTCTAATGAATCGCAATACCAAACTCTCATGAAAAATATCGTAATTTAGTGTCTTCAACCACAGGAACCACACGCTTAATTTAAAGGACGGGGGACTGTTAATAGAGGCGGTAGTGAACTGTGATAAAAGTGAACTTGCCATTGGTATACGAACCGCGGACGGCCAGACGGAGGTAGTGGCGGTCTGTGCCCCGCTCATTTTCCACCGTCAGAAAGTACGTCCTCGAGTCCGTCGGGTCGACTTCCCGGACGTGGAGTCTCGCTTCGTAGCAGTCTTCTCTCTTCTCCTGCAAAAGAAAATGCGAGTCAGAAGATGATGATTTCGTTCATACATAGGTAGGTAGGGGATGCTTTCCTTCGGCATCGCTCCCAGGCCTAACAAAGCGTAGTGGATTGTGATCGCTAGTAGAACCTTTTCGAATTTCATCAGAACCCGGAAAGCAATTTTTGCTGCACATGCGCAAACCTAATTGAAATCATTGTTATGCACATATTCTAATCCAACTGGATTAGCTGAACTCGGACATTGCTAATGGGAATTGGGCCCTAGATAGTCAAAGTCAAATAAGAATTTCATCACTGCAAGCTGTAACTTTCAGCTGCGCATGCGCAAGCATGAAATCGTCGCATCTTGTATATGTCCAGTTCCATTGCATTAGTGTTGATAAAAAAATTTCATAGGTACGTTGCCTTATATGGTCCAAAATAAATTAGTATAGAAGAAACAATGCCCTCAAATCATGCGTTAAACTGTAATCAAGGGATTCTGATGGAAGTTCTGAAATTTCAGTTGTATGAGAGACTGAAGCTTCCCAAATTAAATTGAAAAATTAGCACTGAATACGTCGAAGGGATTGTAGGAAGCAGTGACAGAGTGTGAGGAGAGTGACGGTGGACCCTCGTGAGTCCTCCTTCTATGAACAGCGATATTTTCACCAGTTAAGAAGGGATATCGATTAGGTCCAGCCTCACCACCCCCGTCTTCACTGGAAAAACAAACGACTCGAGAACTACCACCATCACAAGCATTAGTTGGAAGTTTGTTTGTAGTAATAGCACCTTGGCAGCGTGAGCCCTAAAAATTTTCAAAATATCTTTTATTGAGGACCCTCCCAGTGGATCTCTCTTCGGGAACCCTACCTGATCACCACCCCAACATAATACTGCATCTGGTTTGAATGTAACAAAATTTGCAAAAAGAAGAGTATAGTAAATATTTTTACAATACATATTAAATACAGCATACAGAGAACAGGCGATATTCTGGCGCTCAGGTATAAGCCATAGGAAACGGACAAACAGGTCTGTGTAATCTGTAGTTCTGGGGAGGTTGAGAACATCTATAATTTCATTGCCAGATGCAGTGCGTTGGGAGGAGTTAGGCGTCTCTACCTGGGCAGAGATCAGTTGGACCGAGGTACATAAATATGGAAATGATTCGATTAGAGGAGGCGAAACTTCCGAAATATTGTTGAGCAACACTGTTTTTAAGGATGGAAACTATAAAATAATAACTTAGGTACCTACTGATTATTTTAATAACATTTGCAGTTTTAATAACATCTGAGTACTGTTTTCTTCTTTGTCGCTGTTGTAAACTGGGCACCAGCCGGTTCATAATAAATAAATAAATAAATAAATAAAAAACATAATATATTATGGACAAATTATGAGTAAGTCCAAGGAGTGAAAACCTGTGTAGTTGACACATAAAATTGTATGTAGTGTAGTGTAGTGTGTGTAAATAGTGCAAGCTGTTACAAAAAGGATAACGAAAAGATGAACACTTTCATTTATAATCAACCAAGCGATGTAAACTCCATCAGATGGTCGTGCGTGACCATGATTATCGCATGTTACTTCGAACACACTTATTTATTCCATTTAATTTATTTATATAATAAATTTATTTCTTCTTCGACATGCAGCAGACAGCTGTCGTAGCATCGCTTGTACTTGGAGGAAGGTCGCTGCTAACCAGGGGCAGACATTGCTTGATGGCGCACCTCCAGGAACGTGACGGGACAACCGGATAAAAATTCGAATGGAGGAGTGTTCTACTGTGTCGACCTGCGGAAACTGGGAAGTCTGGTAAGAGGAGGGGAGGACAGGGACAGGAAACGGCTCCCAGAGGAAATCGAGCATGTGGATGTCAATCAGAGCGAGAGTTCACGGTGAAAAACTCGGTCATAGGAAAACTACTCGGTCTGCGTCAAAATATAAAGAGATTCTCACAATATTATAGGGACCCTGTACTATGAAAATATCGCATCAATTAAAAAAAAAAAAATTGATGTTTTCTCCTGGAAAAAGCACTTTGTGGATTTATGATATTCACCTTAATTTTCAATGGGACAGTGAGAATCAAAAAGTTCTGCCTGAATGTTTCAGGGCTTATGCATCCCCTTTCAGCTGGAGGGACTAAATAAATTTTTCTCGAATTATTTACATACATAATTGATTCCCAACAACTGTGAAAATAATTCAAAGGAACTTTTTCTTCTTACTCTCTGATTTCTAGGTTGCAACAAACTTCATCTAACGAAGAAAGTCACTCAATTTATGTGATGGTGTGCGGTCAACGACAACCATCAATTGTTAGGACGTCGTAAGCTATGTTTTGAGATAAGGAAGTTACCAAATGTTATCGGTAGAATTGAGGAAGAACGCCCAGAGCTTATTCTTGTCTCTTCTAACGATGCCTGAAATGTTCATATTAAATAAAGAGCACAACGCAATACGGTATCAGCTGGTTTACTAATAAAAATATGAATGTATCTTCCTTACCAACTTGTGTAACGATTATTGTTAGGATAAGGGATCTATAAAATAGGATTTCAGGAATTACCTTGCAACAAATAGCGGAATAAACCCATGAAAAGATTCATCCTCAACAATAATAAGCAAAAAGTCTATATTAATTTCCTGCAGCGGTTCTCAGAAAAATGAAGAAAAAGAAAAAGCCAATTATGATCGCTTTTTACTTTTTCCGAAAACGGCGCAACAAGCTGTGGAGGTCAGCAAAGCACTCGAGTGGGAAAAGCGCTCGGAATCGCATAATGGAACAAGAAGTTGGTAGAATAACGCTCAAGAACATCATCCAATTCTACCCAGCGGTACGGAGTACAAGGGATCCTCTCTGCTAATTTAATTTTGTAAGCTATCCTTCCCCTTTCTATATACAAGGGAATAAAAGTTGTATCATTTCCTTCCAGACGTAGTTCTGTTTCGAGAGTGCGGCTTGAGAGAGAGTGCTACAGATTGATTGAATATATTGATTTTTGCATTAGTTATTCAGAAATGATCGGCTGAGCTCAGTAAAAATTTTAAGAACATTTATGAACACGTCGTTCATGGACTTCTCTATTTTTATAGAAGTTAGGTAGGTGAACGGATAACCCCATATGAATTTCATCAAATTCAGAATGTAACTTTTGAATGCGCAACGTGTTTTCGGGGAACGCCTATGGTTAACTGACAAATGGTTGAAAAAAGTTGAAATTTTGGGGGTGGGCTGGAGGAATTAGATACAAATTTCATCAAATTCATATGAAAACAAAAATTCAGCTTAGGGCTTAGGCTATGTTTACGCTGCACGCGAAGCGATGCGAAGAAGAGAGGGCTGCGAATTTCAAAGCGATGCGATGAGATGATGCGCTTACATTGCTAGCGATTAAAAGCGAGTTGGCAGTTTTTGTGATTGAGTTTTATCTGGTTTTTTTTGGTGATGTTTCTGAAAGACGAACTTGTAGTGGTACCGTTTTACTCTGGTTAGAAGTATTTTTGAAACGGTTGTACCACAGATAACTACCTAGGTATCATGTTCCTTGAAACTGTAATTTGAAAAACTTAACGTTACCTTTATGCAAAACGTAGGTATTACTCGTGAATTGTGTTTGACAAATGGAATTCGAAAATTTCATTATTCTGTGAATAATACACCTACCTATGTATTCGCACAGCAAAAAAAATTTTATAACACCCCCTAAAAATTTTTTCTTTTACAAGGTGCGTAGATTCCAAAAATGCAATGTCCTTCCGCCGTATCACGCATAATTATCTACTTCAAATTCGGTGTAAAAAATGCGTTCATTCGCACACAATCATGCTTCATTTGGGCCCTAGTTGTGTCCAGAAACATTGCAGCCCGATCGGAATATTCCTAGTGGTGTTAGGTATGGGTGAAAAATGGGTGTAAAAATTGGGTTTTTTACTGTTCTAATAAAATGAGATTTTAAGGTATTTTTTCCCATGTTTATATGAAATTGATTTTGACCAAAGAGTGAAGAATTGACGTTGTAACGAAGGTTCAGCTCCCAAAATTCATTTTTTATGAGTCAAAAACCTGGGAAATGGTCTGAAATCACCATAAATTTGTTTATTAAACTAGAAGTAGTATTAACAGGTGAATCAAGACCATTAAATGGTATTATCAATGATCAAAGATAATTTTTGTTGAAAAAGAAAAAAAAAGTAATTCGTGTTTTTGGGGACCAAAATTGGTGGAAGGAAACCATCAGAAATAGCTTTTTAAATTATTGCACATGAAAGAAACAATAAATGAACAGCAAAATGTCTGTAGGTTCTCCAGTAGAGTAATAAACCAAAGTGACAAGGACTTTGCAGCGTTTTTACTCAAATTTCACTTATGACCCCTGTTCCAAGTTGTAGATCAGCCCCAGAATTGTTGGAATGTGACGAGGCCTTGCAGCATTTTTTGGAAGGGGGAATTTGGTAACCCAATTTGAAATAGACACGTGGAACTCGTGAGAACTCGCATCAAATCGCAACGTGCCTTGCGACTGCATCAGAAGACTCGCGCGGAACGTCTCTCAATCGCTCGTCTTCGCTCGGAGTGTGAACACCCTACGCCCTCTCCCATTCGAAATGAATACTGCCGTGTGAAGGAAGAACGACTCAACTCAAAATTATTGAGTTTTCAGAAATCAGCTTCGATGTTTTCTGACGAAAACTCGCTATAGGTTCACTACAGGGCATTCCTGCAACTCCCTTTTTTTCCAAATGTCCAATCATGTTCCACTTGATCGATACCTGTCAAAAAATACTCCAAACACAAGTTTTTTCAATCGATTTACTGCAGTTGAGTCGAATATCGATTATTCATGGTTGATTTTTGCAATGTTTGTGGAGTAAAAACAACTCAAATCCCCTTTGAGTCCAACGGTTTGGACCCCGATCCTGAAGCCAACGGTTTGGAGGAAAAACGACTCAACAGCGTTTTCAGCTAGTTGAGTCGTTTTCCCTCAACAAATAAATAACAAAACTCGCAAGTTAGGGTGTTTCAATCGAGGCATTGAGATGTTTTTAGTAAAAAAACACGGAGTTGAGACGTTATTCCTCAAAATTAAGCAATTTCCAGATTTCATCCCTAAAAATTTCAACCCCTTCTGGGTCGAATTTTGGAATTTCGATTTGACCATCAAAAAGGTGGGGTTGAAATTAAGGGGGTTACGTGAAAATCCCATTTTCGACAATTTTTGAGTTTTCGCGCGTCATCGCAAATCATCGCTTCGCCTCGCATCGCGCAGCTTCGCGTGCAGTGTAAACACCGCAGTCTGATAATTTCGGCTGTCCAATTCCAGGCTGCTCCAAGTGGCAAACGGGTACAAGTAAATAAAAAGATATTGTAAGTTACCTGAACTAGTTGCTCGGCGTTGTAACGCCCCAACCCTTCGCCGACTTGCAGGTGAAGGCTGCCCCACTCCCAGGACGCGCTGTGGGGTCGCGGGTCGGCGCAAACGACGAGGCCCAGGACAGCGTCCGAACCTCTGAGGGCGATCACTTCGCTGCCAGAGCTCGCTCTCATGACCTGTGGCGCTCCTGTGGGCAAAAACAGTACATCAATACGATATGGAGCACAGCAAATACGAAACAGTTCATGGTTTGGGCCAATTATCTAAAAATCATCGAATTAATGATTTAGTGATCATTAATGATTAATCAATGGCGGTGGATAGGGTGAGTAAGGCACACGTTTCGGCGCCCTCAGCCTCCCGTCAAGTGAACGACGTGCCGTATATAGTCATGGCCTCTTGCAACTTTCTGTATTTCCTGTATCTTAAACACCAAATCGGTTTGCCATGAGTCCACAGAATTGAGCTGAAACGTAGCTACCAACCACCTACCTCACCGTGGAAGTGGGACTTTATCCATCATTTGCAGTGAATGTTAAAATTTCAAAGGTAATAATATATGGCCCATACCACATTACTGGATGGGCCATAACAGTTTATTCGTATGCGAAAAGGATAAAGGAATATCATGTTGGGCTGGTCTACAACTACAGCAGGTCCATTGAAAGCTATTACTGGCAAGGCGATTTGTTTATCTGAATTGTGGTAATGGTAAGATTGAGGTAGGTGAGGTTCGGAAAGGCGAGTGTGAGAAGGAGAGCTCGGGTGCGAGGTAGCTACTATCCAGAAAGGTTATCACCACATTGGCTAGGCCAGGAAGGTTTACCACCACGTTGGATACTGAAGGATATGCCCAGAAAGGTTCATCACCAAGTTGGGATCTTTTATGAGAGAGAGGTTGTGGAGAAGGGTGAGAGAGAAAAGGCGTCGAGTTCGAGTGTGATCGGTACAATGACAAGCTGGGCAAGGAGGACGCCTTATAAAGGCGCCTCTACCTTCCCCCGGCCGACCGACGGTGGTTGGAAGCCGTTGGGGGATCGATGGAGGGAGAGCTACCTGTCCGCGTCCCCTCCATCACGCAGCTCGCCTTCTCCTTGACTTTATTGGAAACAGTCTTCTATACGCAAGTTGGAGTGGTATATTATAAGGGTACCAGGACATGAATCAAAACTCCATACAGGCTGGACCGATACAGAAAATATAGGTGGCTGCGCCTGCGCATGTGTATATTGTTCCATTTCTTTGTCGTCGACGATGGTTATTTTTATAGTGGTATGCATATTACGTGTTATTAGGGTTCAAACAGCGTCTGCATTCCACGTTATATCGCTGTCTTTATGGTTGCTCTAGTTGACGGAGACGCTTTTGTTTTCAGAGCTCCCAGGAAGGCAAATCCCAGGAAATTCCGCCACCAACGGAATTCTTGAAGGGCGTTTTTCGACTCCAAGATGAAATCCGATTGTCAACGGCCCCGATCTTCCCAGGGTCTCGCCAGGAGTTTGGTGTAATTCGAATCCTTTTAAAAGGGACCTCCACACTCCCCTCGCCTGCCACCAGTAACGTTTTCCCGCGAAAACCTTGACCCGAGCAGTTCTTTTCCCCAGAAAATGACGAGCGAGTGAGGAAGTGGGAGCCACGGTGAAGGGATCGATCGCGGTTCGTTTATTCATCGACACACAAACACTTCCATCTCTTCTCCGTGGACCCCCTCCCCCCCTCCCTTCCCATCACCATCCATCCGGCCATTACCCAGTCATACAGTAGGTAAGTGAGATAGAGCGTAGGCGAAAAACCGAGAGGAAAAATCTCCAAACGAACCCAATGATCCACATCCCTCTTACTACCCGATCGTCAGCTGCCCAAACTTCACGTCACTCCCACCAAAATAATATTATACATTAGCGAAACAAGAAACCCTATTTAAAAACTTTCTAAAATGTCGGTTGGATGTCGCTGCGCACTTACGGGGAGTCGTGCTGTCACTTTCTGTACTTTTTAGGGTCACAACGAAATGGCCACCCCATGTTCAAAACAGTCTGTTGGAGTGATACATCTCCCAACATCAATTTCTAACCCAATTTAACCCAAGAGAACCCAATTTAAAACAACGCTGCAAATCCCTGCACAACGGTTTATTATTTGGTACAGAATACCCTTCTGTTACGGATCACAGCTCTCTGCATAAACAACCCTTCTATATAATTATGTAATATTCTATACATATTATGTAGATCGCAGACCCTCCGTAGGTTAGCACCTAACCCCGTAACCTAGTAACCTAACTCGTTACTAGGTACCTACCTAAATCACGAGTTAAATGTTGTTAAAGTAATCCTGTCGATGACAAACGGTAAATAAAAAAGAAACGCAAATAATGAAGTTCTGAAGGAAAATTGTTTATGTGGAGTGAAATAGATGCCCCTTAACGTAGATCACAGTTTTCTGGGGTCAATACCTACCTTCGTGGTCAAATATAATGAAGCGTTGTGTAATAACTTGCCCATCAATAATACTTCAACGGTTGTTCAAGTTGCAAAAGTACCGATCACAAAATCCAGCCCCATCTTGGTAGATGAACCGTTGTGTAATAATTTACCGTTGTGTAACAATTTACCTTTATGTAATAATTTACCGTTGTGTAATAATTTGACTTTGTGTAATAATTTGACTTTGTGTAATAATTTATCTTTGTGTAATAATTTATCATTGTGTAATAATTTACCCATCAATAATACTTCAACGTTTGTTCAAGTTTCACAAGTACCTACCTACAAAATCCAATAGTCCATCACTTATCAAATAAAATAATATCGCAGAACAACCAACTCGACTTCATACAGCCATCCTTGATTATAATCAGATGCTCCGTAGTTATGATATCCCGGCCGGATTTATACCGTTTGATTCACGATCGTGTTGACGAAGCTTTTTGTTGCACACGAACGGCTGGACGTACAATGCTCCGGGTGGTCTCAAAAAATTGTTTAGCTCAAGAACAATTTAATAACGTAAAAAAAACCATACCCTTCTATCGAAAGTTTTCGAGCTACGGCGTTCTGAAAATTTCATCCCCTATTTTTAACCCCTTAGAGATGACTGACAGTAACGTCGAGCTTCGAGGACCACCTAGTCCCCGAACGGAACCTATAACCCTAATTTCATCGATTTTGTTTCATGGTAAATAAGAAAAGTGGCCATTTTTAAATTGCATTTTCGGATTCTACATACCTTGAAACGTAAACCATGAAATTTCGAGGGGGGGGGGGGGGGGGTTAGAATTGTTTTTTCATGCTCGATTCCAATGGTTCATTATTGAAAATAATAAACCAAAAAACGGAGTTATTGAAACGTTACCTATTTCTACGAAGATGGCGTTGTGTGGGACTACGGACAAGAAAAGGGAACCACCACCACTACCACATTATCAGGATTTAGGTGATAAGATCTAACTAACTACAACATTGCTCTTAGAGTTTTGAATTATAAAAATATTAGTTCGTTAACTGAACATCGCTTTTGATATTAATATGCCTGAATTGAACAGAAGGCTTATTTTTTTGCGATCAAAGCACCATCAGTTTGATCGCCTAACCAGTATGCCTAACTGTGTAAAAAGTTCACAATAGAAATGTATAAGTACCTATGTAGCCATTGTTTCCGGCTTAATTTGTCAACTGACTTCTTCAATGGAAATTTTTTCCGACTTCAACAACGAGTCACATCTAGGTGTGTATAAACTGCATACAATTTTGGTTTCTTATTTTCAATAATGAATCAAAAAATGCAATAAAAAAATTTTTGTCCGTCCGCCGTACGCCATACTGAAGACTTTTCTTAGTTACCATGAACCAACATTGACGAAATTCGGTTTATAGGTCCCATTTGGGGTCTAGTTGGTCCTCGAAGCTCGGCGTTAATGTCAGTCATCCCTAAGGGGTTCAAAATAGGGGTTGAAGTCTCCAGGACGCTGTTTTCTTACGGTTCTTACGGTTTAATTTTTTTACGGTTTTAAACGGTAGTTCTCGAACTTGGGAGTTTTTTAAGACCACCCGGAGCGTTGTAAGTCCAGCCGTTCGTTCACAGTAATGCCCAGAAGTTTGCACCGACAGGCATTTTCAACAGGATGGTGAATGAAATTGTATACATTCAGCCCAAATATCATCACTAGGGACGCGCTAACAATCGGGAATTGGCCCGAGATCGTCATTCCTAGGGAGCACAGGATTATAATCACGGAGTATGAAGTTGAGTTGGTTGTTCTGTGATATTATTTCATTTCAAAAACACTGCAAAGTCCTTGTCACATGAGTTTATTATTCTACTGGACATACCTACAGAAATGTTGGCTGTTCAGTTATTGTTTATTTATTGTGAAATAATTTAAATAGCTATTTCTGATTGTTTCCACCATTTTTGGCCCCTAAAAACACGAACTAGGTAGGTACGCTCCTTTTTTTTCCAAATTATCTTTGATCATTGGTAGTGCCATTTAATCGTCTTGATCCACGTGTTGATACTACTTCCAGTGTTAATATACGAATTGATGGTGATTTCAGACAATTTCCCAGGTTTTTGACTCATAAAAAATCAATTTTGGGTGCTGAACATTTGGTAGAACCTCGATTTTCCACTCTTTGGTCAAAATCGACTTCATATTCGGTCTTCTCGTCCCCAGAAACATGGAAAACGATTCCTCAAAAGCTCGTGTTACCAACATGTTGCTTGTTTGATCGATAACGAAAAACGCAAACTAAATTCACTTGAACTGATTTAATGTGAGAACGATAAAGAACGATCGATTTGGATAACAATTTATACAATTAAAATACTTCTTATAACTTTCCCTTTCGGAGGTTGAACGCCATCTTCCCGTCCGAGAGGAGCTCAGGTTTGCAAAACCCAAAGACCTACATGAAAGAACGTATTTCATAACTCTGGACCAACAGACCGAAATTGCACCGCCTATGGCTGACGTGATGCTTGCTGCAATTTATTAATATAAGCACAATTATATTCGTTCGTTCTAAGACCTAAGAAACCTCATGATCTGATCGAACCCGCTAGCCGCAGCTAGCGCTCGAGCGGACACTGGCCGCACTACTTCGGGCGTTTAAGTACCTACGTCCGAACATCCTCCCCCCCCAATGACGCCCGTCATTCGGACTGCTCCTTGGGCAAGGGACAAAGCTTGACCAATGGACGTGTCAGCTCTCCATTGGTGGACCTAACTTTGGCTACCCGAACAATACCATCAGACCCAGCATGAAGATCGGTAATCACGCCCATGGGCCAAGAGAGCGGTGGACGATTGTCGTCCATGATCAACACTACATCTCCTAAAACAGGGGGTCGGTCAGGAGTATTCCATTTGGCCCGTGCTTGCAGATCAAGCAGGTACTCCTTACTCCACTTCTTCCAGAAGCCCTGTACGGTCTGGTTCACAAACCGCCATTTGGGAATAAGGCGCGAGCTGGAGTCCAGGCAGCCTTCAGATTCCGGGAGAGCAGTAAGTGGTCTTTGTATCAAGAAGTGACCTGGTGTAAGAACGAGGATATCATCCGGCGAGGCGGATTGGAACACAAGAGGCCGACTATTAAGGATGGCCTCGACCTTAGCCACTATAGTGCTGAACGTTTGGAAATTGACCGTATGATCGCGCAAATTTACCCTAATAAGTCGCTTTGCTGACTTGACCGCAGCTTCCCATAACCCCCCAAAATGAGGAGCCCTTGGTGGTATGAACTTCCAGCTCACCCCCCTAGCAGCCAAACGTTCGGCAAGCGTGATCGATACGCCTGTCTCCAGCGCAATCCTAATGTTCCTAAGGAGGTTGGCTGCCCCCAAAAAATTGCGACCGTTGTCCGACCAAATGACGGAGGGCACCCCTCTTCGAGCGATAAATCTTTCCAGGCACTGCAGAAAACTGTCGGTGCTCAGATCCATAACTACTTCTAAGTGCACCGCCTTGGTGGCAAAGCAAACGAACACGGCCAAGTACATTTCTACTTTTCGTGCCCCACGGAGACCACTTACGGAGACCGAAAATGGGCCGGCGTAATCAATGCCGACCTGATCGAATGTGAACGTTCCCTGAACCCGCCCTGATGGGAGCTGACCCATTTCTGGTTGAAAGGCTATGGGCTTGATCGAAAAGCAGCGGGTGCACTTTGCGAGAGTTCTAGCGACCGCATTCCGACCATCTATAATCCAGAACTTCGTACGCAGGTGAGCTAGGGTCGCCCTCGGACCGACATGCAAACAGCTCTCATGAGCCTGACGAATGATAAGTTGGGTGAGCGGATCCTTGGCTGGTAAAAGTGCTGGATGCCTAGTCTCGAATGCGCTACTGCTATGCTCCAAACGGCCCCCCACTCTAATGATGCCCTCTCGTGATCGAAATATAGCGAGTTGTCTCATGAGCTTGGTACGGGGAGTGGAACGGTCTAAGGCGGAATAAATGTCCTGAAAGTGTCGACTTTGTGCGCGTCGTACTAAAACTAGATCAGCTGCCCGCAGCTCTTCAGTTGCCAATGGTTCGATCGGCGTTCTCTGAACTGTTGCACACCTAACTCTTCGAACGCGGGAGTTTCGTCCGAAACGTAAGATCCAGGCAACCACTCTTCTAAGCCGACCGAATGAGCTGAATTTTTTCTCCAACTCGTCAGTTGTCTCCAGAGCGGTGGCATGCGACCTCACCGTCCTGATCTCCTCAGCCACACTCGTTTGACTGAGGTTGGGCCTAATTCTGCAAATAGGCCACAAGGACCGGTCTGAGCGCAACCAATGAGGACCATTCCACCAAAGCTCATTCTTGATCAGTTTGTTGGGCAGGGCTCCCCTAGATGCTATATCAGCGGGGTTGTCCTGCGTCTGAACGTGGAACCAAAGCTCCTGGGGCAAACAAGAGAGAGTTTTGGCTACACGGTTTCCCACAAATACTTTCCATAACGGCGCTGGGTCGGCTGTGAGCCAGGACAGAACGATTGTGCTATCAGAGCACGCAACCAATTGAGCATGAGCGAATTGTGGCCGAATTTTGTTCATGGTCTTTCCGAGCAATTCGGCAGCGAGCAGTTCTAGCCTAGGTATTGAAACCTGCTTTATGGGGGCAATTCGAGCTCTAGCGGTGACTAGCCGGGTCACAAATGAACCTCCTTGTGCGCAAACATGATAAACCACAGCTGCATATGCCTTTTCAGAGGCGTCCGCAAATCCTACTAGCCACTGAATGGGACTAGAAACCTGAACGTGACGGGGAATCTTCAGCTCTGAGAGCGTGTCGATGGATCTAGCAATGTTTGACCAATCAGTAACCAAGGAGAGGGGAAGTGGATCGTCCCAGTCAAAACGTGCATGGCACACCTCACGCTGGATCATTCGAGCGAAGACCGAAACCGGCATGACCCAGCCCGCGGGGTCATAAATTCTACCGACCTCACTAGCCAGCTCCCTCTTGGTTCGAACTACAGGTGTGGTTGGTACCTTGAAGAAGAACGTATCAGTACGGGGGTCCCAGGCCACTCCTAGCATTCTAAGGGGCGTGCCTTCTGTGGGATCCAAGTCCACTGTTTCGCCCGATATCAGGCAATGATCTTGGGGAATACCCTGAAGCAGATCGGGGTGATTAGCGGCCCACTTTCGCATCTCAAAACCTGCAGAGCCTACCAGAGCAATAAGTTCGTCCCTAACCTCACGTGCTTCTTTGATCGAGGCACCTCCTCCATGAACATCATCCACATAGGTTTGCTCGAGTAGAACTATAGAGGCCCTGGGGTAGTCTTTGGCCTGAGTCTCTGCCAAATGTTTCAAGGTCCGGTTCGCCAGGAACGGAGCCGGAGCTGTACCATAAGTGACTGTACAGAGCGCAAAATCCTGAACAGGGTCATCCGGGGAATCTCTCCAGACAATACGGAGAAGATCTTGATCCTCTCTCGGGTGTAAAATTTGGCGGAACATTTGTTTAAGATCGCCAATGAACACATAGGGGAACGAGCGGAATCGGAGGAGAATATCACAAATGTCCGGTTGTAACTTCGGACCCACATGTAAAATTTCGTTCAGTGATCGACCATTTGCTGTCCGCTGGGACGCATTAAAAACGACACGGATCTTATCTGCTGGGTCCCCCAGGCGACGAACTGCATGATGAGGCATATAATAATGAGCTAGACCCGGCACCGGGGGATCGACAGGTCTCATGTGACCCTGAGCGGCATACTCATTCATGAACCTTTTATACGGTGGAACGAGATCAGGATTTCGCCTAAATTTGCTTTCCAATCTGTAAAGTTGCCGTAGGGCTATTGATCGAGAATGACCTAGCGAATTCCGATCCTGGGCAAGTAGCAATGGAACGGTGTACCTACCTGAACCGTCCCTGCGCACCTGATCTAAGAAAATGTTCTCAGCCTCCCGCTCGGCAGGTGTCCAAGGCTCCACCTCCTCGACTGACTCGATCTCGAACATTCGCTTAAGAAGTACGTCGGTTTCGTGAACGGAACTCTGAACCTGTATGTGTGCAGAACTCAGGGATCCAAAACTCACCTTATTAGGTACTACCCCCCTTGAAACCAAACTGAACAATGGTGGACTAACTGATGAGAACTCCACAGGGGGCACTACCGAGAATAAATTACGTACCGGATCTAACAGAGCACCCTTGGAATGAAAAAGTGGCACTCCTGAACGAGGAGGAGGGGAGCGACGTTCCTTAGGTGGAGCAGGGGCCTCCCTTGAATGTTCCCCCTTTCGTACACTGCCTCCACCCAAGGTTAGTTGAAGTGCTCTAATAATGTCCTGAATGGCCCACTTACGATATTCAGCTGACCGAACGTCCTTCCATGCCGGCTGTGTTGTACTCACTAGAGCGGGATTGGAACGAGCGCTAATTTCGGACTTTAAGGGAAAAACTTGACAAGGGGCTTCGGTAGGAATGAACCACTGAAGGTGATTCTTATCCCCGAACTTCACTATCTGCCCCTTCTGTGATTCGATTCGACCTAGCACCAACCAGCCTACTTCAGAACGTAACAACCATGGTGAGTTACCCACCGGAGGTACGCGTTCCACTTCTATGAGCTGTATGAATAGATCGGCGCTTAGTAAAAGGTCAACTTCACCCCTAGTATAAAAAGTCGGATCAGCCAATTCAGACCCTAACTCCCAGATATGGGGCCACCGATCGATAGAGAAACTGCTTGACGGGATAGGAGCAGTCACCTCGTCCAAGACGAAAGCGGTGACTGAAATGTGCCTACCTGAACGTGTGAACAGTCCGAATGAAGTAAATCCCGGAACAGCGTGCGAATTTCCCCCTACTCCCACTATGCGTCGTTCTGAGGGGAAAACCTTCAATTTGAGCGCTCGACAAAATTTAGAGGTGATTATATTAACCTCCGACCCAGTGTCCAGGAGCGCGCGCCCCACAAGGCCCCTAGCCTTTTCCCCTTTTGACACGTGCACCAGTGCGGTAGGTATTAAGCCTCCTGATCGTGGACGCCTAATGCATGATCTAGATAATGAACCTAGCGCTGGAAGAGAACTTCCCGCCACTAGCTGAGCGCCTGAACTAACTTGGTCCCGGAAATTAACTTCCCTACTACTGAACGCATGAGACTCCGGAAGGTGTCTCGCTACGTTCGACGGTCGAGGCTCGTCTTGTGCGCCTGACCTAACGCCTACTGGGGAAGGCTGCACCAAGTAAGAGGGACTTCTATGAACTAACTTAGAACTAACCAGCTGAGTAGTGCAATGGGAAGCTCCACTCCTGGGTATATCACCGCAAGGTTTCAACGGAGTGGGGCCCCCTTCCTCAGTGGTCCTAGGTACGAACATGCGCCTACCTAAAGCGGCAGCCGAGCTACTGCCTAGGAACTTACGATCGAACATCCTACCTGTGGGACCGGATCGGTTATTATGATCAATGCAATGGGCCCTATTGGAACGAACGAATATTTTCGTGCGACTTGAACAAGGATCGACCACTATAGCATCTTTCCCCCTGGAGGGATCAGACCGATCACTCCGGACAGAACGGGTCGGAGGATCGGCTCGATCCCATCCAGTGGGGCAGCCCCATTCGCAATCGGTAAAAGATCTAGCCGAACGGAACAGAGGGTCAGCCACCTCTGAGCCCCCGACCTCCTCCGAGGCCCACTTACACAAGTTGATCTCAGAGAGGGCCGGTGTGCTCGTAACCGGTGGTGACTGTGCCAAGACAGGCGAATTGCGCCTCTGGCACGATCCCCCCTTTGAACTATCAGATTGGGGAGGAAGACCCTGAGCACCCCTCGACATTACCTCCCTTTTTGAACGATGAAGCCAGGCATGATGTCCTCGTCCACAGCCGCAACGTCGTCGAGAAGGACAGTCTTGAACGTTGTCATGTCGGTAGGAAAAGCAGTTCTCGCAGAGCTTGTGTAGGCGAACGAATTCCCACTTCTTTTCCACGGGAACGGTGAAGAACTTGGGGCAGCGATATAGGAAATGGTGGTCCTCGCAATAGTGGCACCGGGGTCGAAGAGTATCTTCCTGAATGCTCAACAAATGAGGAGTAGGGGATGATCGACGGGCCTGTCTTTGAGCCGAATTTGATTTTTTATCACGATCGAATGAACCCTGAAAGGTCGAAGGGATCATTTGAGCGATCTTGAGCTCCTTGTCTAGGAACTCCAGCAGTTTCCGATGAGTCGGAACCACATCCTCGACCTCCATTTCTTGACGATTAAATTTATCCCCCAGCGTGGTGTCGATGCGAGCGAAGAGAGCCTCAAACAGCAGGAACGACTCGAGGTTATGTGTCTCAACCTCTTCCATTGAACGGATCCAAGACCGGGCCGCACTCAGGAACGCTTCCAACTGCTGCACATCATTTTCTTTGATAGTAGGTACGAATTTAAGGTTCGAAAAGGATCGACGTGCGAGACGATACTGACCGGAATTTTCCGCGATCAAGGAGTTATAAAGAGCCTGATAGTCCGATCCGTCGGAACGATGACTAGTAAGGGCCGAACGAGCCTGACCAACCAGCTTCTCGACGAGCGCCTGATATTTAATCTCGTCCGGTAGGTACGGTACATTGTGAACCGCTCGATCGTATAAACCACGAAATAAGGCGAAATTCGTAATGTCCCCATCGTACAATGGAACTGTAGGCAGCATAACATTCATGTATTTTACTGCATCGAACGTGAGTTTGCTCCGATCATTAGAACTTTCCGAAAAAGATCCTGAAGGCTTCAAAGTCGGTGTGGGTAGTCCTATCTCTAACGCCACTTGCAGATCGGCTACTTGGGATAAAAGCAATTCACTTACGTCCCCATCGAAATCGGCGGATTCGATCCGCGAAAACAGGTCGTCAGCAGCTTTCGCTAAATCGCCCGCACGTGATCGGGCCTCCTTGGAACATTGTGACATCTTCAACGACGACTGGGCTTTAGTCGCCCATGAACAGAGTGTTTTATAAAGCGCCTTTTGATTGGCCTTAAAACTCTTGACGACTTCAGCTGAGATCTCCAGTCCACGAACGGAGATGACCGCGTTGGAACTCATCGTCGAATGAACGAAAGGAACAAACGCGAAATACTGGAATGTAGGTACTCAGCTATTCCGCAAAAGTCCCGGGTTTCGGCACCAAAAATGTTTGATCGATAACGAAAAACGCAAACTAAATTCACTTGAACTGATTTAATGTGAGAACGATAAAGAACGATCGATTTGGATAACAATTTATACAATTAAAATACTTCTTATAACTTTCCCTTTCGGAGGTTGAACGCCATCTTCCCGTCCGAGAGGAGCTCAGGTTTGCAAAACCCAAAGACCTACATGAAAGAACGTATTTCATAACTCTGGACCAACAGACCGAAATTGCACCGCCTATGGCTGACGTGATGCTTGCTGCAATTTATTAATATAAGCACAATTATATTCGTTCGTTCTAAGACCTAAGAAACCTCATGATCTGATCGAACCCGCTAGCCGCAGCTAGCGCTCGAGCGGACACTGGCCGCACTACTTCGGGCGTTTAAGTACCTACGTCCGAACATCGCTAAAACGCAAAAAGTACCCATTTTTATACCCATTTTAACTCATAACACCCCTGGGTATATTCCGATCGGGCTGCAAAGTTTCGGGACACAACTAGGGCCCAAATGGAGCATGCGTGCGAAAGATCGATTTTTTTAGACCGAAAATGAAGCCGGTACACGTGATACAGCGGACGGCGGACGGACATCGCATTTTTGGAATCTACGCACCTTGAAACGGAAAAGAAAAAAGTTTGAGGGGGTGTTATAAAATTTTTTTGCTGAGCGAATACATAGGTGTATTATTCACAGAATAATAAACCAAAATGATGGCTCTTTTGGAGTTTGTTGATGGGTAGTGAAATTTTAACAAACGTTGAAGTATTATTTATGGGTAAATTATTACACAATGGTAAATTATTACACAACGGTTCATTATACCATCTACGTAGAAGGGGTAGGAGTTTGTTGGTAGGTACTTTTGCAACGTTTTTCACTCCACATCAACAATTTCCCTGCAGAACTTCATTATTTGCGTTTCTTTTTGCCATTTTAGTTGCTGTTTGCCATCGACAGAATTATTTTAGCAACATTTAACTCGTGATTTAGATAGGCACCTAGTAACGAGTAGGGGGTTAGGTGCTAACCTACGGAGGTTCTGCGATCTACATAATATGTATAGAATAGTACATATATTATATTATATAGACGGGTAAAAATAAACCGTTGTGCAGGGATTTGCAGCGTTTTTAAAATAAAAAAAAAAACCAGTCATGCAGCATGACTTAATGAGCGAATTTTCAAAGAAATATTCGAATTAATGGCTATGGTTTTGAATAAAGGAAAACTTCGGTCTAAAATTTGGTTTTCTATGTATATTCTCTTCGTATTTATTTTAATTTGTACGTTTTGTCCATCCTGATTCTACCGTTTGTTATGAGTAGATTGACTACGATTTCAGGCCTGGTATCTAAAACCAGTTCAAGATTTGCTCTACTAGGTAGGTAGATCCTTCCTTCTTCATTGATATTATTTTTATCATGTTAAGTACCTACCTACCTTTGAATATCAAATATTCGTATGATACTGATAATAAATTGATGATACCTACCTAACCTTCTTCCTCCTACTGTTAGTACCTAAATTGAATAATTTGAAATAGATTTTTTCTTTCGTCTTCCTTCTAGTAATACGTGGGCCGGTACTTGTCTATCTATGAAGGTATCATAACAATTATATGTCAAATGGGAAATTCAAGGAGTTGTACTAATCGTTTGCCTCCCCCTTTTTTGCTTCGAACTCTCGTCTTCAATTAATACTTCTCACATTTTTCAATCTGACCACTCTAAGGGGGTGGGGGGGGGGGGTAAGAGTTTAAAGATTATCCTAGTTTTGGGTAATTTTTGCGCACTTTAAATGCTCTAATTTAAGAACGGATTTAGATATCTAAAATCCGATTTCACCATCGTGTTCAGCGTGCAAAAACCTTTAAAATGAGGGGTCACTTGTTAGAAAATAACATTTTGGGGATTTTTGGGTAATTTTTGCGCACTTTAAATGCTCTAATTTGAGAACGGATCAAGATATCTAAAATCCGATTCCACCATCGTGTTCAGCGTGCAAAAACCTTTAAAATGAGGGGTCACTTGTTGGAAAATAACATTTTGGGGATTTTTTGGTAATTTTTGCGCCCTTTAAATGCGCCAAAACCCTCCTTAGAGTAGGCCAATTTCGCCCATCTTCGAACTTAGCCTTTCGATTGCCAAGATAGATTTTTTGTGCAAATTTGAGCTGTTTATCTCAATTCTATCGAGAGTTATCGTCTGGAGTGACACATATATATATATATACATATAAAAAAGTGTTAAATTTCAGGAATCGTTTTAGAATGGTCTGAAACGGATTTCTATGAAGAAAATTTCCAAAAATTTATATTATTTAAATTTCGAAGCCATTGCAATAGCTTCATTTTCTTTGAAAATTCGCTAAAAGTCGCTCGTGTCGTTTATTTCGTTTTTCCAACCAATAGTATGAAAAATAACCATATTAGTCTTCATAAGACTGCCACTGTGCGACTTCTCAGTGAAGGTGCGAAGAACTCGATTACAGTGTTGACGACGGTGGTGGTGAGGATGTCAAGAAAGGCGGCGGTTGAAAACCCTTCATCTCACGGTGGAGTGACGTAGCGTTCACTGCTGCACTCTTCCCGCCCTTAGCCTGAGTGGTTTCCTGCCCTCACACGAGAACCACTTCTCCTGTTGCGAACGTCGAGGCTTCCCAGGGCGGATAATATTATTTTCAGTGCCGTAATACGGGAGTGCTCTCACGCAATCATGTTTATACACCGTTTACATTGAAACACAACTCAAGGGAGTCGTACAAGAAATTAACATTTCCGTCAAAAAGGTGAAAAACCCGCTTAGCAGAACCTAAATACAAAACCATAGTATTGATCACTCATTCATTTGAATGGTTCAAAAAATATTATATTTTGGTGGCTATTTTGGTTTATTATTCTGTGAATAATACACCTATGTATTCGCTTTGCATGAAATTGTTATAACACCCCCTCAAAATTTTTTCTTTTCCGTTTCAAGGTGCGTAGATTCCAAAAACACTTCAAAGTCCTTGTCACATGGGTTTATTATTCTATTGGACATACCTACGGAAACGCTGGCAGTTCATTTATTGTTACTTACATGTTCCACCAATTTTGGCCCCCAAAACACGAATTGATACGCTCCTTTTTTTTTTCAAATTATCTTTGACCATTGATAGTACCATTTAATCGTCTTGATCCACCTATTGACACTTTTTCTAGTGTTATTATACAAATTTATGGTGATTTCAGACGATTTCCCAGGTTTTTGACTCATAAAAAATCAATTTCGGGAGCTGAACATCTGGTAGAACCTCAATTTTCCACTCTTTGGTCAAAATCGACTTCATATTCGGTCTTCTCGTTTCCAAAAACATGAAAAACGATACCTCAAAATTTTATTTTACTAACATGTTACTAAAACACAAAAAGTACCTATTTTTATACACAGTTTCACTCATAACACCCCTGGGTTTGTTCCGATCGGGCTGAAAAGTTTCGGGACACAACTAGGGCCCAAATGGAGCATGTGTGCGAAAGAACGAATTTTTTAGACCGAAAATGAAGCCGGTACACGTGATACGGCGGAAGGACATTGCATTTTTGGGATCCACGCACCTTGAAACGGAAAAGAAAAAAATTTGAGGGGGTATAAAATTTTTGCTGAGCGAATACATAGGTGTATTATTCATAGAATAATAAACCAAAATGCAATGACTGACCGCTGTATCACGTGTACAGGCTTCATTTTCGGTCTAAAAAAATCGTTCATTCGCACACATGCCCCATTTGGGCCCTAGTTGTGTCCCGAAACTTTGCAGCCCGATCGGAATATACCCAGGGGTGTTATGAGTGAAAATGTGTATAAAAATAGGTACTTTATGTGTTTTATTAACATGTTAGTAACATGAGCTTTTGAGGTATCTTTTTCCATGTTTTGGGGGACGAGAAGACCGAATATGAAGTCGATTTTTACCAGAGTGGAAAATTGAGGTTCTACCAAATGTTCAGCTCCCAAAATTGATTTTTTATGAGTCAAAAATCTGGAAAATCCTCTGAAATCACCATCAATTTGTACAATTACACTACAAAAAGTGTCAACACGTGGATCAAGACGATTAAATGGCACTACGGATGATCAGATTATTTGAAAAAAAAAAAAAAAAAAAAAACGCTGCAAAGTCCTTGTCACATGAGTTTATTATTCTACTGGACATACCTACAGAAATGTTGGCTGTACATTTATTGTTTGTTTCATGTGAAATAATTGAAATAGCTATTTCTGATGGTTTCCACCAATTTTGGCCCCCAAAACTTAGATTAGGTAGGTACGCTCCTTTTCTTTTTTTTTTCAAATCATCGTTGATCATTGGTAGTGCCATTTAATCGTATTGATCCACGTGTTGAAACTTTTCATAGTGTTATTCTACAAATTGATGGTGATTTCAGACGATTTCGCAGGTTTTTGACTAATAAAAAATCAAATTTGGAGGCTGAACATCTGGTACATCCTCAATTTTCCACTCCTTGGTCAAAATCGACTTCATATTCGGTCTTCTCGTCCAAAAAAACATGGAAAACGATACCTCAAAAGCTCATGTTACCAACGTGTTGTTAAAACGCAAAAAGTACCTATTTTTACACACATTTTCACTCACAACACCCCTGGGAATATTCCGATCGGGCTGAAAAGTTTCGGGACACAACTAGGGCCCAAATGGAGCATGTGTGCGAAAGAACGACTTTTTTAGACCGAAAATGAAGCCTGTACACGTGATACGGCGGACGGCGGACGGCGTACGGCGTACGGCGGACGGACATTGCATTTTTTGAATCTACGCACCTTGAAATGGAAAAGAAAAAAGTTTGAGGGGGGGTTATAAAAATTTTTTTCTGAGCGATTACATAGGTGTATTATTCAGAGAATAATAAACCAAAATGCAATGTCCGTCCGCCGTCCGCCGTCCGCCGTACGCCGTATCACGTGTACAGGCTTCATTTTAGATCTAAAAAAGTCGTTCTTTCGCACACATGCTCCATTTGGGCCCTAGTTGTGTCCCGAAACTTTTCAGCCCGATCGGAATATACCCAGGGGTGTTATGAGTGAAAATGTGTATAAAAATAGGTACTTTTTGCGTTTTAACAACATGTTAGTAAAATGAGCTTTTGAGGTATCGTTTTCCATGTTTTTGGGGACGAGAATACCGAATATGAAGTCGATTTTGACCAAAGACGCGGAAATTGAGGTTTTACCATTGGTTCAGCTCCCAAAATTGGTTTTTTTTAGTCAAAAACCTGGAAAACTGTCTGAAATCACCATCAATGTGTATACTAACATTAGAAAAAGTGTAAACAGCTGAATCAAGACCATTAAATCGCACTACCAATGATCAAAGATGATCTGGGGGAAAAAAAAGTGTACCTATTTCATGTTTTGGGGGCCAAAATTGGTGGAAATCATCAGGAATAGCTATTTCAATCATTCCACATGAAAGAAACTATAAATTTAACTGCCAACAAGAATCTCTAGAACTCCAATAGAATAATAAACCCATGTGACAAGGACTTTGCAGCGTTTTTGGAATCTACGCACCTTGAAATGGAAATGAAAAAGTTTTGAGGGGGTGTTATAAAAATTGTTTGCTGAGCGAATACATAGGTGTATTATTCACAGAATAATAAACCAAAAAAAGGAGCGTACCTAATTCGTGTTTTGGGGGTCAAAATTGGTGTAAACCATCAGAAATAGCTATTTGAATCATTTCACATGACAGAAACAATAAATGAACAGCCAAAATTTCCGTAGGTATGTCCAGTAGAATAATAAACCCATGTGACAAGGACATTGCAGCGTTTTTGGTTCATCAATGCTGGATCACTGTGTTGGCTTCAGGGTAGTTTTCTACAACGACGTATCTGAGTCAACTTATATCGGAATACTCGTACACTGGTGCTAGACTGGATAATGTTGATTCAAACACAGTATCACTTACCCTCCCGCATCAGAACATAACGAACAGGTAAATCTGAACCTACTCAGTACCTAAACATATTAATTAACTCGAAGTTCCAATAATCAGAGCGATATACAAAGCGGCGGTGATGGAAGTTTCAAAGGCAGACGCAGATAGTCCGCCCAAAGCTTCTCGTTTGATTTTCGAAGCCGCAGATTGTATGCCGGATTAGCTCTGACGTATTCCCAAATCGTCATTCGATTCGATTGAGCGTTTAGCCATGTGATGAGCGAAGAACAACTGCCTTCAAATTTTAGTTATCGTTTTAATATCAAATTTTAAAACCTCAAAGCCTGGCAATGGTCATTACTTGCGCTACTCCTGATGAAGAATTCGATGTATTTTTAATATCTTCAAAATACAAACGAACCTTACAGTTTCTCTACAGCTTACATAATTTCACGAGTGAAAAAGCACAGCTCTCAGTGGAAAATCCTCATCTCGAGTTGAAAACGATAAATTAAAAAAACCTTTCGAGTAGGAATTATTAATTTGTTTCCGGTTCGCTTTTCTTCTAGGACTTGTTACAAGCCGCCGTTAATGCTTTTAAGAACATAAATTACTCTTGTGATAACTTGAAACGAATGGTTTTTATTATTCTGGTTTAGGCTGTTCTTTATGTAGGGTTCTCTTTGCCCCCAACACAGACTAGCACTTCTGCAAGCCCGTTCTTCTTTCTTTAGTCTTTGCGAAGGATTTTGCTTTTAATCCAGAAAACCGGGAATTATTATGCCTCTAACAGAAGAGGCATAATATGATAAAATCTAGAGTATATAAAACGTATGGTCTCGTATATTACTGTTTGACCATCACTTGGTGCGGAATACATACTGTAGGTACGTAGGTGTTGGGTATTCAATATTGAGATGTGTCTTTTGCTTCCTCACTACCGAAGGCAGGGAAGCCATGGATTCGTGATTGAGTAAAAAAAATTCATGCTCTTCAAAATGAAAATTTCCACTACCATTTTGCGTTTTAAATATCCAGCAGCATTTTTGGTTCCATGTCTATCTGTCTGTCTGTGGTAATTCCTTGTAACCCGAAATAATGGTCAACATGGTCTGAAATTTGGAGAGTAGGTGCCATACCAAAATCATTGAAAAAGTACGGTAACTTTCGTCTGCGCATGCGCAAACGTGAAATAATTGAAACGCCCATAACTACCTTAAATATCATTGAAATGAGTTCAGATTTGGAGGGTCGATCAGGAATTACTTTGATAGTTCTACATGAATTTCACTGAAATCGTACCGTAACGTTCGTCTGCTCATGCGCGAGCATGATATATTGACCTTTTCCTTGTAACGCTTGTAACTATGCGAAAAATAGTCGCAGGGAGCTGACATTTGAGGGTAAACGTGGGTTGGATCGCAGATGGTCCCGTATCAAAACGGACCTACCCAACTATTCTATACTTTTAAATTATTAAAGCGAGGAAGCTATACTGCCTACTCGAATTGGCAGACGTTTTCATTAGCCATCAGCATGTTCTGCTTCATCCATTGCATAGCTCAGTGCATAGGGGGTACCCGCGGGTTGGATCGCAGATGTTCCCATTCCAAAATTATGGAAATCGTTTCGTCCGTGCATGCGCAAACGTGAAATAATTGAAACGTCCATAACTACCTTAAATATCGTTGAAATGAGTTCAGATTCGGAGGGTCGATCAGGAATAATACTTTGATAGTTCGCTATGAATTTCATTAGAATCGTACTGTAACTTTCGTCTGCGCATGTGCGAACATGAAATGTTGACAGTTTCCTTGTAACGCTTCTAAGTACTAGAAAAATAGTCGTAGAGAGCTGACATTTGAGGGTAAACGTGGGTTGGATCGCAGATGGTCCCGTATCAAAACGGACCTACCCAACTATTCTATACTTTTAAATTATTAAAGTGAGGAAGCTATACTGCCTACTCGAATTGGCAGACGTTTTCATTAGCCAACAGCATGTTCTGCTTCATCCAGTGCATAGCTCAAATCGTGCGGGTCCCAGTGCATTACAGTCGAACCTCGATACAGTGAAATCCACAGGACGACAGATAAATTTCACACTAACAAGAGTTTTTCTATACCGAGAGTTTTATATATCAAGAGGGTTGAAGGGAGAAATTCACAATAACGAGAGATATAATAATAATAAATTTGTATTGTATGTATGAATTACATTTCGTCAATTATTCAGTTCAGTCTTTAGCAGGAAAAATAATCCGTAATTTTCTTCTGTGTAAGGTTGTTCCAACGAGTCGAATCAATTACGTTTTCAATTTTCCGAATAGCAGGAAATAGCCCATGTCCATCTTCCAACGAAATCGCATATTAACTCAACCCTTCCAGACAGGTGCGGGCTTCTTTCAGGGTGACTGTAGGCAGAGATGGGCGTAGTTAACTAAAAATTTAGTTCAACTAAATTTCCAACTAACAACTAATAGTTGTTAGTTGAAACTCAACTAACAACTAAAACTTTAGTTGTTAGTTGTATGGTGCAACTAAATTATTCAACTAACTTGGTTGTAACTGCACTTAGAACTACAACTAAATTAGTTGCTAGTTGTAAGAGCAACTACAACTAATTTAGTTGAAGAATTTAGTTGCACCCCACAACTAAAACTTTAGTTGTTATTCGTAGTTGCACAAAAATAACAACTGATTGCCGAACGTAAGTGAGTCGAGCTGCATTTTTCCGTTTGTGAGTTTGTTCACCGATAGAGGGCGCAATTTTGGACCAATCGACTTGAAATTTGGAGGGTAGACTCCTTAGGTATCCGGAATTTTGTGTATAGTTTTTGGTGCCAATCGGACCACCTAAGGGGGAGTCCAAGGGAAAAATTTTGCCATACTGTGACATATCATTTTGAAGGCATGTTCACCCTGAACATGATGGTGAAATAAGAATTTCAATATGGGTAGTCCAGAGGGGGGGGGGGGGGTATTTTTGATTTTCCCAAAAATGAATAAATCAAACAATGTTGAGTACCGATTTCCTCGAAACTCATCATGTGCTCTGTGATGTTATTATTGATCTCCCATCGAAATTTTAGAACATTTTGACCACTTTTACGTAAGTCATGAGCATTATATTTCACATTTTTGCGCATCCGCAGACGAAAGTTACCCTCAAATGGTCAGAAACCTTTCCCAATATTCCCACAACATATTCCCAAAGTTTCATCCCGATCAGTCAAGTAGTTTCACATAGAAATTCACTTTTATATATTTATACAGAATGGCATAGTAGATAGGCATAATTGTTTGTGGTACGTTGAGAAACATTTAGTTGTTATTTGTGCAACTAAGAATAACAATTAAAGTTTTAGTTGTAAGGTGCAACTAAATTTGTCAACTAAATTAGTTGTAGTTGCACTTACAACTAACAACTAATTTAGTTGTAGTTGTAAGTGCAACTACAACTAAGTTAGTTGACAAATTTAGTTGCACCCTACAACTAACAACTAACGTTTTAGTTGTAGTTGAGGATGACTTCGAATAATTTAGTTGTAGTAGTTAGTTGTTAGTTGCAACTGGTTTTTGCCCATCACTGACTGTAGGGCGTGGAGTGGAATCATCTTCTTCCTCGGCCTCCTCGTTGTCTTCCTCTTGTCCCAAAATTTCAGCATCGGTTAAGGCATCTTTACGGAATCCACATTTCTGGAAACAGTTTAAAATTGCCACTGGACTCACATTCCCCCAAGCCTTCTCGATCATGAAAATAGCGTCCAAAACGTTTATGTTCGGAGGCTTAGCTGATTTACCGTCAGTTTTTCTTGCACCTTCCTCAACAGCCCGAATAATCTTGTTTTTCTCCAACACGGAGAGGCACATGCGCGATTTAGTCGACATTGTTTGTTTGAACTGATTGAGCTCCGGGTTGAACTGACGTAGCACAGGACAGCTGACGCAGTCTGCTCAGCTCTTGTAGTAAGTGCAGCTCCAGGTTGAACTGACGTAGCACAGGACAGCTGACGCAGTCTGCTCAGCTCTTGTAGTATGTGCAGCTCCAGGTTGAACTGACGTAGCTCAGGACAGCTGACGCAGTAGGCGCAGCTCTTGTAGTCAGCACAGCTCATCCTAGCACTTCACAGTACCGAGTGTATCTAAATACACAGAGTTTTTTCATTGTACCAAGAGATTCTCAAGGGGCCAGAGAATGCCTTCACGCTATCGAGGTTTTCAATGTATCGAATGTTTTCATATCGAGGTTCGACTGTATATCAAATTTAAGCACGTCCTTCGCACTCTTTCTGACAAATCAGTAACAGGACAAACAACCTTCGGCTCTCCCTGGCAGTCTCACGCAGGCCGCTACATCCTGCCCAACGGTTCTGCCACAGTTATGCCCCGGCCCCCACACTGGGGTCGTTGAGGTTTTATACGTTGAGTGCATTTTCCCCTTATCGCTCCGACCCCCACCACGCAGCAAAATAAAACGCCGAATTATTGCCAAGCACCCCCCCACCACCACTTATTTACCCTTCCTTACCAACCGCGAAACCTTTGCAGTAACTCCGAGGGCTAGTTTTACGATCGTAATCCTTTTCGAGAGAGATTTCACCCCGTTAGTTGCTCTCAGTCTGCTCCTCCAAAGCGGCTTAATAACCTTCTTGACTTTTATCGTGATACAGCGGGAGAGAGACGGAAAAACCTACAAAAAGTCCCCAGTAAGAGAAAGACGGACGACTTTTGCCTCTAATTGGCTTCCAACCGTTCCGTATAATTTTCCGCTATACAGTACCCTCAACCCTCCCATTCGACCTCAACAACAAATAGTAATTGCTTTCCCTGTTCCCACCCTCGGCTATTGGGGTTTGTGACGGGGTCGACGCGACAAAGAAAGACATTGGGAGGATCCTTATTTATCCCCAGGATAGCACAGCGAGGCCTGTTCGAGGAGATTTGTCTTGTAAGACTGTTTTGAGTTATTACGAGAAATCAACGGGAGTTTCAGAACCAATTGGCATTTCGAACCGGTTTTTTATTCCCAGGTTTCACTGAGGAAATAATTTCGGATGCTACAAGATCTCTTCAACTCTACTATTATCAGACCTGGCACTAGAATTCGGTTAAAATGCAGAACTTCAAACCCGTTTGATAGGGATGAAGATGTTGGAAGCTGGGGAGATGTTAAGATACTGAAAAGAGCGGGGAAGACATTAAGAAGGGTGTAAGTTTCGTAAGGGGATGATTCAATGATATTCCAACATTAGTATCAAAATAACTCGTCATGGGTTTATAATAAAAGTTCATAAATGATTCTTGATTCCAAAAACACCGGATTTGTTCACAAACAAATTTTGGAATATTATTTTCAATAATGAAACATTGGAATCGAGCATGAAGAAAAAAAAAAAAAAATTCTAACCCCCCTCAAAATTAGATGGTTTCCGTTTCAAGGTATGTAGAACCCGAAAATGCAATAAAAAAATTTCTGTCTGTCCGCCGTACACCGTACGCCACTTTTCTTAGTTACCTTGAAACAAAATTGATGTGAAATTCCGGTTATAGGTTCCGATAAAGAACGCCGTAGATCGAAAACATTCTATACAAGGGTATGGTTTTTTAACGTTAGGTATTAAATTTGTCTTGAGCTAAACAATTTTTTGAGACCACCCGGAGCATTGTACGTCCAGCCGTTCGTGTGCACCAAAAAGCTTCGTCAACACGATCGTGAATCAAACGGTATAAATCCGGCCCGGATATCATCACTAGGGAGCACCTGATTATAATCAAGGATGGCTGTATGAAGTCGAGTTGGTTGTTCTGCGATATTATTTCATTTGATAAGTGATGGACTATTGGATTTTGTTGGTAGGTACTTGTGAAACTTGAACAAACCTTGAAGTATTGTTGATGGGTAAATTATTACACAATGGCAAATTATTATACAACGGCAAATTATTACACACCGGTAAATTATTGACAACGGTAAATTACTACACAACGGTTCATCTACCAAGAAGGGGCAGGATTAAGTTGATCGGTACTTTTGCAACTTGAACAACCGTTGAAGTATTATTGATGGGCAAGTTATTACACAACGGTTCATTATACTTGGCCACGAGGGTAGGTACTGACCACAGAAAACAGTGATCTACGCAGAAGGGGCATCTATTCCACACCACATCAACAATTTTCCTTCAGAACTTCATTATTTGCGTTTCTTTTTGCCATTTTAGTTACTGTTTGTCATCGACAGAATTATTTTAGCAACATTTAACTCGTGATTTACCTAGTAACGAGTACGGGGTTAGGTACTAACCTACGGAGGGTCTGCGATCTACATAATATGTATTGAGTATTATATATTATATTATATAGACGGGTTATCTATACAGACAGCTGTGATCTGTGACAGAAGGGTATTCTGTAAAAAATAATAAACCGTTGTGCAGGGATTTGCAGCGTTTTTCAGTTAATTTTTAAATAGATGTAAAATTCATTCTCCAATGTTATTCTCTTATAGACATTTCAGGCAAAAAAGTTTACATTCGTTTATTATTCATTTACATAGTTTACGAGCTAGACCTAATCAAAAAATTATTATTATTGTCAAGGATATAGAATGTACAAAAGTCTTGAATGATGCTTCCGAGATAAAAATTTTAAAATCAACTAGTCCTTCGGGTGTGTTGAACAGAATATGAATAATAGCAGCCACTGTCGGCGCAAGATGAAGGAAACGTTAACAGGCTGTCTAAAGGCAAATGGTTAATGGTTGCAGAAGTGTGGAGTACGGTGCATTCGTACCACGAGCAACTGTGGAGGACTTGAAGGATTAAAGAGATTTTAACTAATCAGAGCTGAGAATGCGTTTAACTCTCTGAGGACGATAACTACTTAAAACGTGAAAATACCGTAAAATTAAGGTGCAACATTGTGAGTTGGACGGCGTTTCCATGGTAATGTTATCGCTATCGTCACATCCTCGCCAGACGCGGCCAAATCATAGAGAGTTCCTAAAGACTAAAGTCGGGAAGATGTGTTCGGACTTATCTCAACTGCGCATGCGCGTCGCCCAAGTTCAAACTCATTTCCTTAAGTTCGACTTATTCGGCCTTATACATAAGGCGCGTTATCTCCCAGGGCACAAACTTTAGGAATCGTCTTTAACCTTACTCAGGGGTAACAGTGCACAGCTTTTTGCCGCGTTTTGTCGTTTTTTTTTAACGCGTCATGTGTCGTCGGTCCTCGCCATCGCCAGCGTCTTTCAAAGTTACTCCAAGCGTCTTTCAAAGAATTTGCTAGATTGTTGCGATATCAACTTAGGATAAAAAAGTGATTTTGATGTTCAAAATACACCTCAAAAGCACTTATAATATCGTCATCCGACAACAGTCCTTGTCCGTTGAGGTAGAGGCGAAAAAGATTTTCAAGCTCTTCCATGATGAACTTGAAATAAAATAGAATAAACTAAAAATGAAATGGAAACGGAACGACCAGGAAAGAAAGGCAGCTGAAGCTGAATGGATTTCGCGTTGTGCTAAGTTAAGTGACGTTACTTTTTAATTCACTCCTACCCCCACCACTTCTGTCAAACCGGACTTATTGGTTAGCATCCAAAGTTAGCTCGCCTTAGATGTGGCCAAAAGATATGGCCGTTCCCTAATGAACTTATCTCTTAGGAACTCTCTAATAAGTTTGTGCTCCCATGCATATTTTCAATACATTTGTATTTGTACGTATTTTCTTTTTGGTTCTGCGGCGGCTTCTGCCGTCCTTCACCGGCTTCGGCTTATTTTCTCTTGACTTATGTTATCGTGTGGAATCAGCATCATTCGCGCTCGGTTCTGTATTTTCGCGAGTTATGTACAACCTAAAATGCCTCAGCATTCCAGTACGTATTTGATCTCTATTTTATGCAACATTTCTATCAAACGTAGACAAATTCAGCTCCTTTAGCGATCAACATACCTACTCGTACGTGGGTTTTGCATGCTGCAGATGTTTCTACTTGACAAGATTTCGATATGCGTAATCAATGGGAAACCCATGAAATATTCTTTTTATGCCTGGAGGAATCAAATGCGGGTCATTGTTTTTCAAACTGTAATGTTGCACCGAAAAATATTCCTTCAAGTGTTGTGTTGATAGTTTCCAATAACGAGCAAAATAAATAATAATAAAGAACGTAGCTTCTTTGGATAGGCAGAACCTGGAGTGGAAATCCACTTTGTTCTATGTATCAAAATACGGTATTTTCCTGCCGAACCAAGTATTTCGTACCAATTCAAGGTAGGTACAAGTTCATTTCTCCGTCGGAGAAATCCGAAACATCCATTTAGTATCAGAATCCATGAAAAAACGAATGAAAACAATCGCTACTCGCCAGTTTTGGGCACAAATAGGAACAGAAAAAACGAAAATGCAATATGGCTGCCCGCTAACTTTCACTGGATAGTTAAATTTTAACTAGAGCTTCGATCTCCAGTTAAAGATAGTCACCGATTAGCGGTATCAGCTGCTAAAGTAAATTGATAAACGGGTACTTGGGAGGAAATCAGAGATTTGACTTTAATTGGGCTTGCAAATGCGATTGACAAACCATCATCATCACCTCGAGCCAAAACCATAAGGATCTTTGGAGATCCCTGAATAATCTTCTGAGCTCCAGTAGAATCCCTTTTCGATGAAACTGACAAAAAAATGGTTTCAGTAATTTTGAATTATTGGCGGCTTTGAAATGGGACGACAGCTGATATTCTTAGTAGGAGGTACCTGTTCTCCCACTGTAGCGTGATACTTTTTTGTGCACTCTGATTAGGTATGCCGGAATGGTGTTCTTGATTTGAAGCTAGACATTCAGCATCAGAATCGGATTTCAGAAACGATATCATCCGGTCGAACTAAACTCGCCTACGAAGGCAGCCGACCAGACAAGCTTATAAATGCATTACGCAGGTCTCGGGCGCAAACGAAAAAACTTTCGGGGTACGGGTCCGTGAATAACTCCCGTCAGCTGCTGCTTTTTAGTCGTTAATTTTCTAACATGGAGCACTGGCAAAGGTCCGGTCCTGAATCGGTCAGGCATTGCTGGTATGGAACGAGGCAGATTGACAAGCCTCTGCCACTCACCCTCGCCCAGTTTGCCGTTTCCCAATCCCGGCAGCTTTCAATCAATGATAACCCACTCTCCCCGTACTGATGGATACGCCAAAAAACGTATTGCAGAGATGGAGAGAGGAGGTTCGTTTGAAATTCGGAAAAAGAAAGACTGCGATGCGGAGGAATTAAACAAAGCTTGATACACATGGGTATTGTTGGGATCGATGGCGTGGGAGGGAGGCGAATGCCTAATATGTAGAAACATACCGGGACGTTCAGGACAGCCGCGAAGAGTATTGACTAATTCATCAGCTTGCAACATATATTTCGTATACCTCTCTGTGCCTTGAATTCAGGGCTTCAACCAATGCCGAGATTAGTTTCAGTAGATAATATTGAAACTGCATATTTATAAATATTCAATTAAATGTGCCTTCTTTCTTCGTGCCAGTTCATAACCACAGTTGGGAATAGTGAAGAGGGAGAACGAGCGAGGGTTTTAGGTTCAACATATTTTAGTACATTTAATTCTTCCCAATACTGTAAATTTTCCAAATTTTCGCAGCCAAATTTTGTAAGAATAGACGGGATTTATGACAGCCTCGGATAATACGCTTATCAAGTATTGCTTCAGAGTCGAACAAGTTAGCGGTAGCGTTGAGATCACCTTTGGGAAGAAAACAATATTGTTGTGGGCCAAAATCAAATTTCCTTTCTGACCAAATTTGGTTCCGTGTCTGTGTGTGTGTCCGAAAATCTTTGCCACACATATAAGTACACGATAGAATGGTCATAACGAGCTGAAACTCGACGGGGACGAGTGGTGGGATTGTCCCTTAGATTGTCCCATATGAGTTTAATAAAACAAAACGGAAGGTTAAATTCGTCTGGCTCACTAAAAAAAGGCAGACGTACTTATTAAATTTCATAAAAAAATTTCAAATGTGGCAGTAAAAGGCTCAAGTCCGATTGGTGCACATGCTATGATAAAAAATACTAAATTAATAAATTATACCGATCAATCTACACCACTTGGTCTATACCTTCCACGCAATATCGATCTCTGCCAAATACTGTAGTCCCAATCTATTCTACACAAAATCACAGGTAGTGTTTTCTATCTCCAAGATTACATTACCACGTAATATTATTATACAATGGCTTTTGCGTAATTTTATTATGGCAAAATAATTTTAATGTGGTACCTAGTTCGTTCGAACAATATAGTTACAGAAGAATCTAAATTACACTGTTGCTATCTCTTCGGCTGAGTCAGGTTGCAGAACAAAGTCTGGGTCGAATGTACCTGTTTCAACGCCCACTGCGTCAAAACGTGACTCGGATCCCACTTCAGGGTCCACAGCCACATCCCGCCCGTAGCTGTAAAGAAACAGCAAAACGCCTGGAAGCATTCATTTGAATTCCGCTCACTAATGGGTCGGAAAGAGTAAACAAAATTTAAAGTACTTAATGAAAAACAAGAACGAAGTAGCACGAGCTATGGGTTGTCCGGGAGGCAAAGGGTGGTAATGCTCGTTCCAACATTTGAAATTAGAAATTGCAGGGTGAAACTGATGAAGTGACAAAGCTGAGGAATCTTGTGTAGGTAGGTCGAATTATTATTTATGTAGGTATCTTGAAAGTACCAGCTAAAATACAGATATATCCAGAAATAGAGAAGGTTTGAGCAGTTATCATATTTGGAACATGAATGAAACCTTCAGCCAACATGCACCTATATTATATAATTATATTTGGTTCCGCAGAAACTGTATGCAAGCCTTATCGTTATCAGTGAATTTAAAATTGATACTAGAGGATATTTGCGCAAAGAAATATATATATTATATGTCGTAAGCCTGGGCGCAGGTTTACGACACGGCGGGTGGAGATAGGGTTGGTTTTGGATGAGTGAAGGAAGTGCTCCATAGGAGTCTTTTGCTAAAGCCCCGCGGTTATCACCACAGCAGGCGCCGGGAAGAAGAGGCTAGCGCGCCGTGGTTGTCACCACAGTAGGTGCTAGAGGTAGTGGCGCCCCACGGTTATCACCACAGCAGGAGCCGGGAAGAAGAGGCTAGCGCCCCGTGGTTATCACCACAGCAGGTGCTAGAGGTAGTGGCGCCTTGTGGTTATCACCACAGCAGGCGCCGGCAAGAAGGAGGCTAGCACCCTGCGGTAATCACCACAGCAGGTGCTAGGAGAGAAGGAGGCGTCCCAGGGTTACCACCACAGCAGGTATTTTAGAAGGGTAGGGGAGAGGGCGAGAGAGATATAGAGAGGGCGTAAGGAGGTGGAGAGAGACGTCGTAAGTCAGAGAGTGGTCGGTCGAATGAAGAGCTGGGCTGGCCGGGCTGCTTATGAAGGTCCCTTTCACCCCGTCCTCCGTCCACCAACAGCCGTTATGACCGTTGAGGGCGATGGCGTTCGATGGAGGGGACCCTTCTACTTTCCCCGCGGCGCCGCTCAGCTCGTCGTTCCCTTCGCTTATTTGGCTAAACCTTTACCATATTACATAGGAGCGATAAATGTAGAATTTTGAGGGGTACCACTGCAATATAATATATGAATGTTTCAGTCAGGAATGCAACACGACTAAAAACACTACTAACTACCAGGTACCTAATAGATTTGTCGACACCCTGAAACTCTTCATGTCATGGGTTCCATATATTTATGTAATATGCTTTGTACTATCATCGAAACTACTGGATTTTGAATGAGGGAAACACATCATAAACTAAGTGGCTCCTATAGTAAATAAATAAGTTGTGAAGAGAATAAAATAATAAAGTAAGGAGTAATAGAGTACAAAGTAATAAATAAGAAGTAACTGTTGTCACCTCACTCCAATACAAACACCTGGAGTCAACCTGGATGACTACAGGTGTTCCCTGTTTTTGTTTACGCACAATGACTGAACAAATATAGTTGATACGGGATCTTGTTCCAATCTACATATCGAGTTATTAAAGTGGCGACGGGAAAAAAAATGTCTAGAAGACGAAGACAGGCTTCAGGGGATTTTGAAGCAGGGGGGGAAGGAAAAGTTGATAGCGATGAAGTTGCTCCTCAATCAAGGCACAAGTTAAACATCAGAGCATTCGATCCACAGCTAGAAGAATGGGAATACTATATTCAGTATTTCGAATTGGAATTGAAGTCGGCCCATATCTCAAGAGAGGAAGATAGACGTGACACTCTCCTCACCAAGGTTGGACCACAAACTTTTAAATTGCTAGTGGATCATTTTCGTCCACAGCGTGTTGCCGAATGCGCCTATCATGAGTTGATCGCGGCCGTAGATGGTTTTTACAGGGAAGCAAGGAGCATCACCACTGATAGGGTAACGTTTTCCATGCGTAAGCGAGGAGAAACCGAAAAAGTTAATCGCTTTGTGAGTGATTTAAAGGCACTGGCAGGGCATTGTTCGTTTGGAGCATCCGCAGCTGAAAGAATCCGAGATCAAATTATTGTTGGCATAAACAATTCAGTTTGGCAATATGAACTGTTGAAAGCATTTCCGAAGAATAGTCATACACTGGCGGAAGTGGAAACGCTAGCAGCACAGTTAGAGCAAGGATTGGAAGCACAGAGTCAGTTGGATAGATTAACAAAAAGTAATGTAGTAGTGAACAGAGTTGCAAAACCTGAAGATCGTAACAAAAGGTCAATCAAATCATCCCCGATCGTGCTAGTCAGAGGCAAAAACTGTCTCGCATGTGGTGGTGATGTTCATGAACATAGTGAGGTGTGTAGGGCAAAAGGACAGAATTGTCATTTATGTCATGAAAAAAATCATTTTGCTAGAGTTTGCATCCAGAAGGGTCGCGCAATAGTGAAGGCACCAACGAGAAAAGGAGTAGAGTACAAGAGAACCAATCAAGTCCGTGTGCAAATGGCAGACTCAACATCCGCAAGCGATAGTGACACTGGATCCACACTGGGTTGTCGACAAATTTCCAAGTCGGGCACGCAAGTAATGCTTACAGTAAGGGTGAACCATAAGACCCTTAGGATGTTATTTGACTCGGGGGCTTTCCACTCTGTTATCGGCAAGCGAACATGGAAACACTTGGGACAGCCAGCACTACAAGATTATCCCAATTTAAGAGCATACACAAATTTGGAGGTAAAAACTTTGGGGCTTGGAATGGTAACGGTTGAAGCGTTCGGCACTAAGGCGGAGTTACCTATCATTGTCGTAGATACGGAAGATACTCCATTGTTTGGGTTACAATTCAAACTACCACTTCCTCCAGGAGCTGAAGTATGTGCGTTGAAGGACACGTTGGTTAAGCAAGGAAACCAGACTATGCCTTTTGAGATTAGAGAGTTGATTAAGCAATATCCGAGCCTTTTTGATACTTCAACAGGTACTATCGTAGGTCACAAGATTGAAATCAAATTGAAACCAAATGCTATTCCAAAATTTTGCAAACCTAGGCCAGTTCCATTTGCCTTACAGTTGGCAGTAGAACAAGAGTTGGAGCGATTGTTGACTGAGGGGGTCATAGAGCCAATAGACCCAGGGGCTACAAATATAGAGTGGGCATCGCCTTTGGTTATTGCCCCAAAACCCAATGGTAAAATCAGATTGTGTGCGGATTTCAGAGTCAACATAAATCGGAACATTATTATAGATAGGCACCCTCTCCTTACATTTGAAGAAGTTTGCGCTCAGTTGGCAGGGGGGGAGCAGTTTTCAACAATCGACCTCCGAGATGCATATCTGCAAATGGAAGTAGGGGAGGAATCAAAAAAGTATCTCGTTATCTCTACGCATAAGGGGTTCTACAGGTATCGACGAATGCCTTTTGGAATAAGTTCGGCACCTGCCAAATTCCAAAAAACTATGGAAATTATATTACAAGGGATAACTGGGGTTAAATGCTATTTGGATGATATCATGATCACAGCTAACAACCGGGAGGATCATCTCAAAACAATACGCCAGGTCCTCGAAAGGTTGAACAGAGCAGGTATGAGAATCAGACTAGAGAAGTGCAGATGGCTCCAGGATTCAGTGACGTACTTGGGGCATCGATTTGATAGAAGGGGCATCCATCCAACAGAAGAAAGGATAGAGGCCATGAGGAACTTACGCGAGCCAACCAACGTCAGGGAGTTGAGGTCTTTCCTGGGGTGCATAAACTATTACCAGTGGTTTATCCCACATTTGCAAGGGGATTGTGCAATCTTGCATAGGTTATTGCAGAAAGGAGCCAAGTGGGTGTGGACAGAGGAACATACAAAGAAAGTAGAACAACTGACATCCATTTTGACATCCTCGGATACATTGGTACACTACGACCCAAACCTACCTCTCGTTGTATACTCAGATGCCAGTGAAACAGGGGTAGGCGCAGTGTTGTGCCACAGGTTTGCTGGCGGGGAGGAAAGACCAATTGCTTACTCATCCCGTACGCTTAATGCAGCCGAACAGAGATATTCTGTTATTGACAGGGAAGCACTTGCGATTATTACTGCCGTGAAGAAATTTGAGAGGTACCTGTATGGAAGGAAGTTTGTCCTGCGAACGGATCATAAACCGCTAATGTATTTGCTGGGGGAAAACACCGAGTTACCAAAAGTGGCCATGAGTCGGTTGAGTAGATGGGCGATTATGCTGGCAGAATTCGATTTCACTGTCGAATATATTGCGGGCAAACACAACTGTCCAGCGGATGTATTATCACGCCTACCAGCCGCAACACCAGAATCAGCCGGGACGGATATAGGGTTAAAGATAGCTCATACCCGGTTGAAGGACATGGCAGTGTCCAAAAAGCTCTTGAAAACCCGAACTTCCACAGATCCTATACTGAGTAAAGTAATTAGGTTTCTTCAAGAAGGGTGGCCTCAGAAGAATGGGATGGGGGCTGATTTTACAACATATTTCGAGAAAAGAGAGGAATTGCCGTTTGAAGAAGGGATACTGTTATGGAAAGGTCGAATAGTTGTTCGACATTGCAAAAAAACGTGATGGACATATTGCATGATGGACATCCGGGAGCGTCAGCCATGAGGTCAGTGGCACGCTTGCACCTCTGGTGGCCAAACATGGACAAGAATTTAGAGCAATTTTTGAGATTGTGCAACTCATGCCAAGAAAATAGACCGTGGGATCCAGAGTCCCCAGTCTACTCGTGGAATGTACCATCAGAAGTTTGGTCGAGGATACATATTGATTTCGCTGAAGCAGTTGAGGGGCATAGCTGGCTCGTTGTCGTGGACGCTACAAGCAAATGGCAGGAGATAGTCCCGATGAAACAGCATACAGCGGAGAAAACTGTGGCTGCCTTGGAAGACATATTTGCGCGATTTGGTCTACCAAGGGTGATAGTCTCTGATAACGGCCCGCAGTTTACCTCCCAAATATTCCGCGACTTCTGTGCCCAACACAACATAAAGCATGTGACTACCACGCCGTACCACCCAAGAACCAATGGGTTGGCCGAAAGGGCAATAAGAACATTTAAACAGCGATTTGCAGCGTCCAAGCTTGAAGGAAGTGTACAGAAACGGCTTGCAAAGTACTTGTTTTCGTACAGGACATCTGCACATAGCACTACGAACCGATCACCGGCAATGATGATGCTAGGCCGTGAACCTAGGACTCAGTTATCGTTACTGAAGCCAAATTTAGCAGGACATATTGAAGAATCTTTGGAGAAACAGCAACGCACCTCGTGGCTCTTCAAAGAATTCAAGGTGGGGGAAGAAGTGTGGGTGAAGAGAAGGAAAGAAGATGGAACGTTCGCTAAAGCTGTCGTTAAAGAAAAAACTGGACCTCTTTCCTATATGGTCTTGGTAAATGGCATCGAACGACGCGTACATGCAGACCACATGCGCAAGGGTCTACAGTCTCAGGGGGGACGAATGTTGTCACCTCACTCCAATACAAACACCTGGAGTCAACCTGGTTGACTACAGGTGTTCCCTGTTTTTGTTTACGCACAATGACTGAACAAATATAGTTGATACGGGATCTTGTTCCAATCTACATATCGAGTTATTAAAGTAACAAATAAATAAGAATAACTAGAATGGAGTAAGAAGTACCTAACTATCTTAACTGTTTCACAATATTGTAGAAAGACGCTTTTGACTGGAGATGTTCCTCTGAACATAATGTTTTACTACTCCAGAGATCTACCGTTATATCAAGTGTTTCCAAGCTCCGAGGCGTTCATGAATGTACCTAATGAAAATGTCGGTGTGACATGCTTTATTCCTCAACATGACCCGCCGCTGCCGCAGATGGGACCCGCAAGGCGAGCTCCAGGAAATGAACAGAACCGAAATGATCGGATGCGAAATTCCCAGTTGGGACACAATGTCAGCTAATTAGGCGACACTGATATCCGCTAACTGGTCGCCATTGGTGGAGCGCTAATTAGGAGGGGCATTTCAACTAACTATCAAGTAGTGTTGATGTTCCAGCGCATGTTTATGAGTAGGAAGTTAAACAGTCAACTAGAAGAGGAGGAGTCTAGCCACTGCGAAAAGGTATTCAAAGCTCAAAAGACGGCGACCTGAACAATCTTCAGACTTCAGTACGTCAGAGTAGTTAGTTGTAGTCGACCTGGCTTCTATATATGAAACCTAGGTACTCCCATTTCTTAAGTAGAGTCTTTTACAATAAAGAAAAGGGGCGTAAGTTCACTTAGGGATCACCTGTTTACAGCTACTATGTTTGCCAATGTAGGTAAATAAATTTAAAAAATAAATTAGAAAGTGGGTTCTCTCAAAGTAAGATCAACTACGTAACCCCCCCCCCCCCCCCTTCTTTTTTTAAAGACAACATTGTGACCACCTTCTACTTAGTAGGTAATAATTTCGCTTATCTGAATCTGATTACTTACAAGTGTAAGATCATATAGTTATGTATACGTTATGTGTGTCAGTGCTCATACATTTTCGCTACTTATAACATATAATAATTTAACTAAGCCCTATAAATAGTGAGACGTAGATAATCTGACATGAAAACTTGTATAATTAATATAATTAAATCATAATTAATTAGATAAACATTCTAAAATTTAAATGTATAGATAATCCTCCCCACGGCGCCAGTTATTCTTCAATTGGAGAGAAGCATCAGATCCAGTTCTTTTACTGTAATTTTGATGTTTTTGTAAATAAATGCACTAAAACTAAACCAGAAACGATGCTATTTTTGGCCTACCTACTGTCCACCATGGCTACCTAATACTACGTAATCTAGAAGCCGTCACCAAATTGGACCACGTCTCATTCTAGAGTAGCGAAGCAAAAGCATTCTAGAGGAGTGTAATATTATGTTCATCCTAAAGACCAACTCCGAAGTGTGAGTGCAATTTTTTTCCGAAATTCCCATGATATGACAAATGGTCTAAGCCTTGGTCCGAAATAAAAATGCATTCGTTTATTCTATTCATCGCTGGATGAGAGGAGCAGTTTAGATTTTAGGAGGGCTCCTGATCGTATTTTTGAGCATCTTTGACACGTTCTCCAACTGATAGATCACTGCTAGCGAGAGCTTTCCAAGATGCTGCCATGTGATGGGTATCCCATCCATCTAAAGTTGGCGAAAACCTCTTGTAAGACAGGCATCTCATCTAGATACCTTCATTCATCTATTTATTCATTCATTTACAGTAGAACCTCTCATATCCGTCACCCACGGAACTGGGACATGGTTGGTACAAAAAAAGGTCGATAACCACATGGGGGGGGGGGGGGGGGTCAAATCTCAAATAAATGATCATTTATTGAAAAATAGGCCATTTAACAGATATAAAATAAATAATACGTGTTTTGTCAATAAACGTTTAACAGATATAAAATAAATAATAAGTACGTGTTTTGTAAATAGACGTTTAACATATATAAAATAAATAATACGTTTTTTAAAATATAAATTATTATCATTTATTTGAGATTTGAGGCCCCCCTCCCACCCATCTGGTTATCGACTTTTAAAATAAATAATACGTGTTTTGTCAATAAACGTTTAACAGATATAAAATAAATAATAAGTACGTGTTTTGTAAATAGACGTTTAACATATATAAAATAAATAATACGTTTTTTAAAATATAAATTATTATCATTTATTTGAGATTTGAGGCCCCCCTCCCACCCATCTGGTTATCGACTTTTAAAATAAATAATACGTGTTTTGTCAATAAACGTTTAACAGATATAAAATAAATAATAAGTACGTGTTTTGTAAATAGACGTTTAACAGATATAAAATAAATAATACGTTTTTTAAAATATAAATTATTATCATTTATTTGAGATTTCAGGCCCCCCTCCCACCCATCTGGTTATCGACATTTAAAATAAATAATACGTGTTTTGTCAATAAACGTTTAACAGATATAAAATAAATAAGAAGTACGTGTTTTGTAAATAGACGTTTAACAGATATAAAATAAATAATACGTTTTTTAAAATATAAATTATTATCATTTATTTGAGATTTGAGGCCCACCCATCTGGTTATCGACTTTTAAAATAAATAATAGGTACGTGTGCGTAAACTCATTTGAAAACGTCAGTAATATTTTTGTTGTTTTAAATTACTCTTAATCTTGCTATAGCCGACGCATCCATACACTTCATAGCACATTCCCAGAAAATCAGACGTTCGAGAAGAGCTGAAGGATAGGATGGAAGGAGTCGGATATGTGCTGTACTACTATGATTTCCAAACAACAGACCACGTTCGCCCCAATTTCACTTAATGGAAATCGCGTTTGCCATAGTCACTATAATTAACGGTGAACGCCTATTAAATATTTTTGCTTCTACGGTAATTATCTTTGGACCGATTACGAATGGACAACGATATAGAGGCAATTGGACATAACCAAAATTGGTATCTTGGAACACAGTGCGGGGGAAAATCTCAATGTTGTACGTGAGGGAGCATAGATTAATGGGCGTTTTAAGGATGCAAACCACTGGAAGACCCTACACATTGTTCACTACCTACTGTAAATTCTATGATATTTATACATAATCCTCACCAGAGTACAAATATGTAAATATTTATATTTCACAGAGGATATGGGAGTGGTTTCGTAACACGAGCTCTGGTGGGAGAACTGGACCCGAGTTACTTGCGCTGTAGAAGTCTGGAAGATGACAATAATAAGTTCTTAGATTTCACCACTAACTATCAGGAGCCTGCGCTCAAGATCTCACAGATCTCATCACGCACGTTATGTACAATGTTGTTATGTGCAAAAGTGACAAATTTTAGACGGCGCTTGTGTACCAAAGTCAGGTAGCTTCTCCAAGAATTGCAGTCACTCACACATCACGTTTACACTTGGAATAAAAGGAAGTTAGTGATGTACCGCAGATACTGTCATCGGTGTACTAGAATGCTTCTTGATAAATTTACTGCGGCGAAAACGGAAACCTTACGCGTTTGCAAACAATGCGCTTTTACCAACCTCAATTAAATAATTCATTCCTGAACAGACCGTGAAAGTGAATATTAGACGGCGTTTTCCATTACGTCAAAAGAACGGTGGTTTCAGCGAGTAATAACGCTTATCACTGTAGAATCGCTAATAAATTTGAGCGAAACTTAGCTCACTGGCTATTAGGTACATAAGGAGACCACTTGAGAATTCAGAAGAAGTTCAACACCCTAGTAGGAAAGAATTGAAACGGCTCACACCCCCGCAAAAGCTTGTTCCGTGCTTACTTATTTGCATTCCCATTTAAGAAAACATAGTAGGGTGGACCGCCCTGCCTATACTTCCAGCCACGCCCTCTCCAAGATAACAGTGTGAAAACACGGCTAACATTAAACGGGTTTGATTCTCCCCGAGAGAAAAAGAAGTTGAAATTTGTAAATTATTCAAGTCACGTGAATCCGGCGGGGTTGAGAACAAAGGTCGAGTTTGGGGGGTCCCTTTTCGCCCTGTAATCTATTTTCTCACTGAATAATCGGACGCCTACCCGAGGGGGGCTCAATCAACAACTTCGCTGATACAAATTAGGAATTTACACGACGGGCTGTGAATAACATTTCGAAGGGATTGCGGGAAAAGGTGAAGGTAAAGCAGGTAAGGTGGGCTTTATGTATATTGTACTGGTACCTGTGTGATGGTCTGTACCAACGAACGACACAAATCGCCATGGTTTTGTGAGGGCCGTAACACGATGGCGGGAATTCACCCAAATCACAGCACGATTGCGGTAGGAATGTAATGGAACAACGCTGCAAATCCCTGCACAACGGTTTATTATTAAATACAGAATACCCTTCTTTTACAGATCACAGCTCTCTGTATAGATAACCCTTCTATATAATATAACAATCGGATTTACGTCCAACCGTTCAAAGTTATTATAAGCATAAACGTCCTCATAGAAGTGATTATAACACGTTTTTTAGTAGTATTTCATTCATAGCGTTTCAACGGATGGACAGATTCAAATGCGGATTTTTCATAAACCTTCCCAGATAAATTCTGCGTCAAATGGTACCAGCCGCAACTTTCTACGTTCAGCCGTTCTCAATTGATGCCGAGACAAACAAACAAACAAACAGACACTGTTTTATTATATGTATAGATAATATGTACTATTCTACACATATTATGTAGATCGCAGACCCTCCTTAGGCTAGGTACCTACCTAAATCAAGATAAATGTTTTAAAATCGTTCTGTCGATGACAAACAGTAACTAAAATGGCAAAAAGAAACGCAAATAATGAAGTTATGAAGGGAAATTGTTGGTGTGGAGTGAAATAGATGCCCCTTCTGGGTAGATGACTGTTTTCTGTGGTCAATACCTACCCTCGTGGTCAAGTATAATGAACCGTTGTGTAATAACTTGCCCATCAATAATACTTCAACGGTTGTTCAAGTTGCAAAAGTACCGATCAACAAAATCCAGCCCCTTCTTGGTAGATGAACCGTTGTGTAATAATTTGCCGTTGTGTAATAATTTATTTACCCATCAATAATACTTCAAAGTTTGTTCAAGTTTCAGAAGTACCTACCAAAAAAATCCAATAGTCCATCACTTATCAAATGAAATAATATCGCACAACAACCAACTCGACTTCATACAGCCATCCTTGATTATAATCAGGTGCTCCCTAGTGATGATATCCGGGCCGGATTTATACCGTTTGATTCACGATCGTGTTGACGAAGCTTTTTGGTGCACACGAATGGCTGGACGCACAATGCTCCGGGTGGTCTCAAAAAATTGTTTAGCTCAAGATAAATTTAATAACGTAAAAAAAACCATACCCTTCTATCAAAAGTTTTCGAGCTACGGCGTTCTGAAAATTTCAACCCCTATTTTGAACCCCTTAGAGATCCCTTAACCCCTTCGTGGACCAACTAGACCCCGAACAGAGCCTCTAACCAGAATTTCATAAATTTTTTTTCATGGTAACCAAGAAACGCTCAGTGCGGCCTACGGCGGACAGATAGAAATTTTTTTTTTGAATTTTGGGATTCTACATACCTTGAAACTCCGTCAAATCAAATTTTGAGGGGGGAAACCCAAATTGTACTCGTAAAGGTAACAAGTATTAATAAATATTAACAAGTATTAAGTTATGTAGTATTAAGTTACGTCTCTGAATCATGAGATAAAACGTAGGTACAGTTTGCAGACATTACTCAAGGTTCCTGGGTAAAACAGGTTTACGTTGACGACGCGCATCACGCGTGGACTTACGAATCAGCCGAATATCACGATGTTCCAGATTTGAAGTTTATGTTTGTCCCAACTCCGCTCTGGTCGGCTTATTTGGTTTCGACCCAACATCGTCGTTCCCCTTCCTCTTCAAAACGCTCTGAAATTTACTTCTTTCCACACGCTGGTCCGATTGCGACTCGTGGTTGTGTTCGTATTTTATAGACAAAATAGCAAAACACGCTTGGTTGGTGACGACGGCGAACTTACATATTTTATTCGTGCACCGAAAACACAGTAGTCCTTCCTTCGTCTCACGGTATTTCGACAGTTTAAAATTACTGACGAAAATCGCGACATTTTCGCGTTCTGTCTCGCACACCTCACCGATATCAATACCCGTACCGATTGAATAAACTAACGAAACAAACAAGATGCCAGAGAGAATCTTTAGCCAGTATTCGTTTAGTGTGAAACGTTAATATTTACTTTTAACTGATGCGAGAGGCGACCTTTCGCAGTTCACTCTTATAAACTACCTACTACTAAACAAAATTTACTTATAACTATTCCCGCAATCGTGTTCCGCCCTTTGTGAGTGGCTTTTTTATCGGGAAACCTTTGTAACCTTTTATTACATGATCAGATACAAAGTTATTTACCGTAGGGGATTTCTCGGCTCCAGCGGAATTTTCTCTCTTTTTTCCCATTTTATCCATTTCCTTTGAATTTTCTCGGAAAAGTAAGTTGTTATTTTGGTTTATTATTTTCAATAATGAACCTTTGGAATCGAGCATGAAAAAAACCCCGCTGCAAATCCATAAACAACGGTTTATCATTTTCTACAGAATACCCTTCTGTTACAGATCACAGCTCTCTGTATAGACAACCCGTCTATATAATATAATATACTATACCGTTATCTAAATCACGAGTCAAATGTTGCTAAAATAATTCTGTCGATGACAAATAGTAACTAAAATGGCAAAAAGAAACGCAAATAATTAAGTTCTGAAGGAAAATTGTTGATGTGGAGTGAAATAGATGCCCCTTCTGGGTAGATGACTGTTTTCTGTGGTCAATACCTACCCGAGTCGTCAAGTATAATGAACCGTTGTGTAATAACTTGCCCATCAATAATACTTCAACAGTTGGTCAAGTTGCAAAAGTACCGATCAACAAATACCAGCCCCTTCTTGGTGGTTGAACCGTTGTGTAATAATTTACCGTTCTGTAATAATTTACCGTTGTGTAATAATTTGCCGTAATGTAATAATTTACCGTTGTGTAATAATTTGCCGTTGTGTAATAATTTGCCGTTGTGTAATAATTTACCATTGTGTTGAAGTACCTCCTTACAAAATCCAATAGTTCATCACTTATCAAATGAAATAATATCGCAGAACAACCAACTCGACTTCATACAGCCATCCTTGATTATAATCAGGTGCTCCCTAGTGATGATATCCGGGCCGGATTTATACCGTTTCATTCACGATCATGTTGACGAAGCCTATTGGTGCACACGAACGGCTGGACGTACAATGCTCCGGGTGGTCTCAAAAAATTGTTTAGCTCCAGACAAATTTAATAACGCAAAAAAACCATACCCTTCAATCGAAAGTTCTCGGGATACGGCGTTCTGAAAATTTCAACCCCTATTTTGAACCCCTTAGAGATGACTGACAGTAACGCCGAGCTTCAAGGACCAACTAGACCCCGAAAGGAACCTATAACCCGAATTTCATCAATTTTGTTTCATGGTAACTAAGAAAAGTGGCCAGTACGACGTACGGCGGACAGACAGAAATTTTTTTATTACATTTTCGGATTCTACATAGGTTCCTTGACACGTAAACCATCAAAATTTGAGGGGGGGGGGGGGGTAGAATTTATTTAAATACTCGATTCCAATGGTTCATTATTGAAAATAATAAATCAAAATTTGTGTCTGTCCGCCGTACGCCTTTCCTAGTTACCATGAGAAAAAATTGATGAAATTCGGGTAAATAGGTTCCGTTCGGGGTCTAGTTGGTCCTCGAAGCACGGCGTTACTGTCAGTCATCTCTAAGGGGTTCAAAATAGGGGTTGAACTTTTCAGAACGCCGTAGCTCGAAAACTTCCGATAGAAGGGTATGGGTTTTTTTACGTTATTAAATTTGTCTTGAGCTAAACAAATTTTTTGAGACCAGCCGGAGCATTGTACGTCCAGCCGTTCGTGTGCACCACAAAGCTTCGTCAACACGATCGTGAATCAAACGGTATAAATCCGGCCCGGATATCATCACTAGGGAGCACCTGATTATAATCAAGGACGGCTGTATGAAGTCGATTTGGTTGTTCTGCGATATTATTTCATTTGATAAGTGATGTTATATTGGATTTTATTGGTAGGTACTTGTGAAACTTGAACAAGCGTTGAAGTATTATTGATGGGTCAACTATTACACTATGTTAAATTATTACACAACGGTTCATCTACCAAGAAGGGGCACGATTTTGTTGATCGGTACTTTTGCAACGTATTATTGACGGGCAAGTTATTATACAACGGTTCATTATACCTGACCACGAGGGTAGGTACTGACCCCAGAAAACAGTCATCTACCCAGAAGGGGCATCTATTTCACTCCACATCAACAATTTTCCTTCAGAACCTCATTATTTGCGTTTCTTTTTGTCATTTTAGTTACTGTTTGTCATCGACAGAAGTATTTTAGCAACATTTAACTCGTGATTTAGATAGGTACCTAGTAACGGTATAGTATATTATGTTATATATCTGTAAAAAATATTAAACCTTTGTGCAGGGATTCGCAGCGTTTTTTGTTTGTTTTTTAAAGGACAGTTTGGATTAATGAAGTGTTCGGAGTACTGAAGCCCGGATTACCGGGATTACACTGTAATTCGGACGCTCGCGAGCCATAATCCCTAGATCGATCCTTCTCGAAGAATTCTGAACAACCATTGATTGAGTTTAATCAAATGAGCCCACCGTTTTCATCAAAATCGATTGACGCGAAGAACCAACGGAAAGGGGACCAAATATGACGCAAAATAAGAAATGCAAAACGAGTGGAAAATATACTCCTCCCATTACTGATCACAGGGGCATCTGAATAGGGAATAAAACGCCTGCCAAGTGGGTGGGAAGTGTAGCTTGAACTGCAAACTTCCTGTCACTTCGTAGGCTTAGCGTTAATGTGGACTTTCAGCGCAATTACCCGGAAACTTGTCAAATTTATATTGACAACTTCCTTGATCCTTCGTCGTAAAACACTTCCCCGTAGGTTTCAACTCGATAAAATTTATTACTCCGGAAAAACCAGAACATAAAAGCGAAAAATGTGGGGTATGTCGGTGTGGGGAGGGGTGACGAGTTTTTATGGTACAAGCTACAAAGATGGACGGAAAGGCAGTAAAACGGATTTTTCCCTTATTGAGCGTCGGTAATAATGACTTTGGTTATGGGATCGTAAAGTAAGAGGGGAGGCGGATCACAAATCGGATATATCGGTGATTGAGTTGCGGGGGTCTAGTGGGGGCCTTCTTAACGGTTCTGCTAATCCGAGCGTTCGTTGTGGACCATTACGAAACTTTACGGTTTTCTTAATGTTAACCATGCGAAGTACACGTGTGGTTATGTTTGGCGCGGATGTCCATTCCGAGTTGAACTGTGAAGGTCGGGCTAACATTTGGGTGGATACGTAATTTCCATACACCGGACGTCGTACCTACCTACAACAACGTGCAAAAAACGCTGCAAAGTCCTTGTCACATGAGTTTATTATTCTATTGGAGTTCTAGAGATTTTTGTTGGCTGTTAAATGTAACGTTTCTTTCATGTGGAATGATTGAAATAGCTATTTCTGATGATTTTCACCAATTTTGGCCCCCAAAACATGGAATAGGTTCGCTTTTTTTTTTTTAAGATCATCTTTGATCATTGGTAGTGGCATTTAATGGTCTTGATTCACCTGTTTACACTTTTTCCAATGTTATTGTACACATTGATGGTGATTTCAGACAGTTTTCCAGGTTTTTGACTCATAAAAAACCAATTTTGGGAGCTGAACCTTTGGTAAAACCTCAATTTCCGCGTCTTTGGTCAAAATCGACTCCATATTCGGTCTTCTCGTCCTCAAAAACATGGAAAAAGATACCTCAAAAGCTCATGTTACTAACATATTGTTAAAACGCAAAAAGTACCTATTTTTATACACATTTTACCTCATAACACCCCTGGGTATATTCCGATCGGGCTGAAAAGTTTCGGGACACAACTAGGGCCCAAATGGAGCATGTGTGCGAAAGAACGACTTTTTTAGACCGAAAATGAAGCCTGTACACGTGATACGGCGTACGGCGGACGGCGGACGGACATTGCATTTTTGGAATCTACGCACCTTGAAACGGATAAGAAAAAATTTTGAGGGGGTGTTATTAAAATTTTTTGCTGAGCGAATACATAGGTGTATTATTCACAGAATAATAAACCAAAACGCTGCAAAGTCCTTGTCACTTGGGTTTATTATTCTATTGGACATACCTACAGAAATGCTGGCTGTTCATTTATTGCAACTTTCATGTAAAATAATTGAAATAGCTATTTCTGATGGTTTCCATTAATTTTGGCCCCTAAAACACAAATCAGGTACCTACGCTCCTTTTTTTTTTTTTTTTTTAACTATCTTTGATCATTGGTAGTGCCATTTAATCGTCTTGATCCACGTGTTGACACTTTTTCCAGTGCTATTATACAAACTGATGGTGATTTCAGACGATTTCCCAGGTTTTTGACTCATAAAAAATCAATTTTGGGAGCTGAACATGTGGTAGAACTCAATTTTCCACTCTTTGGTCAAAATCGACTTCATATTCGGTCTACTCGTTCCCAAAAACATGGAAAAAGATATCTCAGAAGCTCATGTTACCAACATGCTGCTAAAACGCAAAAAGTACCTATTTTTACACACATTTTCACTCATAACACCCCTGGGTATATTCCGATCGGGCTGAAAAGTTTCGGGACACAACTAGGGCCCAAATAGAGCATGTGTGCGAAAGAACGAATTTTTTAGACCTAAAATGAAGCCTGTACACGTGATACGGCGTACGGCGGACGGCGTACGGAGGACGGCGGACGGAGATTGCATTTTTGGAATCTACGCACCTTGAAACGAATAAGAAAAAAGTTTGAGGGGGTGTTATAAAAATTTTTTGCTGAGCGAATACCTAGGTGTATTATTCACAGAATAATAAACCAAAAAAAAAAGTTGCCGTAGGGGGCGTCTAGCCGCCAGTGGTTTGTGTTCATGACGGTACGTTTATTGTCGAATGAAATCTGGGGGACACCCCCAGACCCCCGGATTATAAGAGTTTAGATCAAGGATCAAAGCAAGGAAACATGGAACATGTTTTTCGAATAGGTACATTATTACAGAGGATTTGGAGATATGTAGAAAATCGTCTGCCAATTCGAGTAGGCAGCATAGCTTCCTCACCTCAATCACATGAACGTATAAGAATAGTTGAGTAGTTTCGTTATGATACGGGACCATCTGCGATCCAACCCGTGTGTTCCCTCAAAATTTCAGCTCTCTACGACTATTTTTCGTGTAGTTAGAAGCGTTATAAGGAAACGGTCCACATTTCATGTTTGCGCATGCGCAGAGGGAAATTACAGTAAGATTCCAATGCCAAGTTCATAATGGAACCATCAAAGTATTATACTGATCGACCCTCCAAATGTGAACTTATTTCAACGATAATATTAAGGTCGTTATGGGCACTCCCAAGTATTTCTCGTTTGCGCATGCGCAGCTGAACGATTTTCATGATTTTGAAACGGGACCATCTGCGATCGAACCCGCGTATACCCTCAGAATTTCAGCTCTCTGCGACTATTTATCGCGTAGTTAGAAGCGTTACAAGGAAATGGTCAACATTTCATGTTCGCGCATGCGTAGATCAAAGTTACGATTCCAATTAAATTAATTTGGAACTACCAAAGTGTTATTCCTGATCGACCCTCCAAGTATGAACTCACTTCAACGATATTTAGGGTACTTATGGGTGTTCCAATTACATCACGTTTGCGCACGCGCAGACGGAAGTTACAGTACTTTTTCAATGATTTTGGTATGGAACCATCTGTGACTCAACCCGCACCTACCCTCAAAATTTCAGCCCACTTCGACCATTATTTCGGGTAGTTTTGGGTGTTGCAAGGAATTACCACAGACAGACACGGAACCAAATATGTTCCTCGATGTCTGAAACGGAAAATGGTAGTTGAAATTTTCATTTTGGAGGACATGAACTTTTTTGTAACTCAATAACGAATCCAAGGCTTCCCTGCCTTCGGTAGTGAGGAAGCAAAGGTCTGCAGAACTGGAAAGAAACTGAATTTTTTCCCCGCCATCACGACGAACGACTCAACGAGTAGGCTAACCCGCACAGCAGATCAGACTTGAAGGCGAGGTATCCGTCGGTGGGTATAACCGGTTTATTTGCTTTGTTTGTATTACATATCGTCCCCACTATGCCAAACTATCGAATCTTTTTACACTCCCGAAAACTAACGAAACCGCAATTTTGCAGCTTTTCAGGAGAGCGCAATCAAACTTTAAATTAGCACATAAAATCTAGTTATTGCTGTTTTTCAATTCTGTTTGTTTTAAACTTACTGTCCATACGCTCTGTTGACAAGCAGCTTAATTTTCCTAATTCTGCTAATACTGTGTGCTTCAAAGCACGAAAAGAAGAGAGTGTTGATGGTTTACGGAAAGGAAAAGTAGATGTTTAACGAATGTTATGACAACGGGAACGCTTCATTTTTTATACCGACGCTTATTAGGTCATTTCAAGACAAAAAAACTGAAAATAAGTATCTCCTGAAGCAAATACCTATAAATTATTGGGCTAAAATAGAAATAAAACAGGACAGAATAATTTATTTGGAAGCATAATATGCTTCCAAAATGGGCAAGCGTCCCACCTTACGCGTCATAGCAAAATGAATTAATAATAACGTTGGTTATTAAAAATAATTATGAAGTAAATAATACAACTTAATTTTACAAACTAAATTCGAAGTCGCGTCATGATGAGAAAACAATAAATACCAATTAAGAGAAAAATTGAATGATGAAAAATGGAACTTTTCAGAACTTTTGCGTCATTCACTATCTTCTGTTTCGTTAATGTCAAGTTCTGGGAGGACATCCGCGACTAGAGTAGAATTCGTGAAGGAGATACTGAAGATTTAAGGCAACGCATTTACAGTGAGTTTCATAGCCTTGAAAAAATCACAGAACAACACCAGTTCTTGATTCGTCATCTCAAAGATCAAAAAGCTGCTCAGCCTAAGGAACTTTATAGGAGATAAAATACTAAAATTTATCATTTCACCAAGGAACAGTATATACTTAGTAACAGTATGCCGTGAATTTTTCCGCGGCACTCTGAATATTTCAGGCTGAAGGCTCAGTGCGAGGGGCCTTTGACAAACTAATGTCGAGGGTATCAAATATTTGACAACTTGATTTAAAGTGGAAACAACATGCTCCGAAAAATAAGGTGTCTTCAACCGATTCGACGAAGGAGATTTCACTTCCTTTTTTTCCCTTTTGAAACCCGACAGGAGGTCAGGAAATAACACAAAATCCACCGATACTAGGCACGCCAAACCTCGAGGGAGCAAAGAAGAGCGATCTGGTTCGACAATCATGCCTCTGTAAGGATACAGCTGTTTTATTGATAGTGCATCACTGTGGCAAATGAGCGAAAGCGGCTGATTCGTCGATTATTTTCGACCTACATTCTACAAAGACACTACGTCAAATTAACGAATAATCGGATTCGCTAGTTTACTGGAGTGGAAAATGACCCAAATGCAGATACGCTTATTAAAAACAAGCTGTAGGCGGAAAACGGTGCACGATATTGACGCAAGATTTTGCCAACTGGTAGACCTCGTGGAGACAATATTCATTGTAACTAAAAGTCAAATTCGTGAAAATTGCGGTTTCGCTAGTTTTCGGGAGTGTCAAAAGATTCGCTAGTTTGGCATAGTGGGGACGATATGACAGACCAGTTGTAGTTCAACATCGGATGTTTATCATGAGTAGTGCTACAGCGATGGGTTTCTTATACAAACTACCTGAAGAGGTAACTATCTGTTCTGCGATGATTGCCGGATTTTCACCTCCACAATAATACAAATTCTACCAATTCTTAGGCTTTCTAACTTGAATCAAACGAACGTATAGAATAGTTGGGTACGTTCATTTTGATACGGGACCATCTGCGATCCAACCCGCGTGTACCCTCAAAATTTCAGCTCTCTACGACTATTTCTCGCGTAGTTAGAAGCGTTACAAGTAAATGGTCGCAGACGAAAGTTATTATTCTAAGTATTATTCCTGATCGACTCTCCAAGTTCTAACTCATTTCAACGATGTTTTAGGTACTTATGGGAGCTTCAAGTATTTCACGTTTGCGGATGCGCAGACGGAAGTTACAGTACTTTTTCAATGTTTTGGTATAGGAACATCTCTGACCCAACCCGCCACTACCCTCCAAAATTTCAGCTCATTTCGACCATTATTTCGGGTAGTTATGGGCGTTACAAGGAATTGACCACTGACAGACAGACACACAGACGGACATATAAACAGACGGACAGACACGAAACGAAAAATGTTCCTTGATGTCTGAAACGCAGAATGGCAGTGGAAATTTTCATTTTGGAATAGGTACTTAATTTTTTTTAAACTCAATCACGAATCCAAAGCTTCCTTACTTCCGGTAGTGAGGAAGCTAAAAAAGGATTCAATAATCAGCTAGACTACCTTAAAATATACGACGCGTCCATAAACTTGGGGAAGGTTCGAGCTCATGCACTTCGCTGTTAATTATTGTTATGGCACAGTCTTTTATCAAGTGATTTCATTCCAATAATAATTAGATGGGCAATAATACTGGAAAAAATGTCAGTAATAGACTGGTTATGGAAGTAGGTAATATCAGACGGTTTCCTATATCCAAATTTGAGAGAGGCCGCAGGTCACTGGGCAGCTTAGAAGTCAAAAATGAGTCAAAAGATGCACATTTAATGCTAGGCAAAATTGTATGTTGGTAGTCACACCCATGTGAGCATACATATTGCCATAAGTCCTGGTTTTACGTCGAGTGTACATCATTTCATGTCCTACCCCTAAAAATCCGAATGTGGAGTGAGTATACAAAAAGATAGTAGCAGTAGCGAGATTTTGAGGGAGCTGCATCAAATCTACGTCAAAAATGACGTTTACCGTAATATCTAGAACTCAAAAATGGAGTCATCAGCCATTTGTTGCCAATATGAGCGTCTTATAGTTTTTGACCCTTCGAAATGAATGTTCATCTTGAATGATATTTATTAATTTACGACGATTTCATATGCCATGAAATTTTGAACTCGTTTTCGACGGTTGTTCTATTTTACGACTCAAGACCAACAGAAAGGAACCTGGTGGGTGGTTACAAAAACAATAAAAAATACAGATTTCAGATACATATTTTTAGGATTTGGGAGTTTACAATGACTACAAAAATTTCTATTAACGTTCCTACGCGGTTACAAACGACATATTTGGCAGTCACAGTAATATTTTATTTTTTATTTTTATTTAAAAAAAAAAAATAAATAGTTTATTTACACATTTTGAATAATACAGATAGATTCACAGGTAAAATTATGAATGCAACGCTCTTCTGTTTATTACCTGAGCCTAAGGTCAGTGACCTGTCCAAATAATTATCAGTTAGTATTAAGGTTAGCTATTAATAATAATAATCAGGTGAATTATTGCTAGGTGGGTTATTATTAGTTATTATCAGTTTCGGGTGAAGACATTTATGTTTCTTAAATATATCGACAATGTCCACTCCCGATTTTCCCTGTGAAACATGTTCAGAAATATTAATTTCTACATAAATGGACCTGCAAAACCATGTGGGTAGAAACCACCGAGCCCCGAATTTGACCTGTTTTAACTGTACATCAGTGTGTACAATTGGCGCACCGCGAACCGGTAAACTTTACCTAGTACCAGCCTCTCCTTTATAGCTTGTTCGAAAATCACACCGATAATTCTCTATTTGCGAATACGCAATAACTGTGAAGGGGCCGAGGTGTCCGATCTTTGTATCCCCGTTTGGGATGAGTCCTCGGCGTCTCTGGTTCTCGTCTCGGGCGGGTACCAGTACAAGCTTTAAAAAGCCTGTATGTGCTTATTTAGAATTTAGAATTTAGAATTGGTTTATTTAGCAAAATAGAATACACAAAAAATTAGAAAAATTCTTCATATAAATTTAAAATCAAATTTTTAACTAAAATTAAAATGTTCTACAACTATATAAGTACAAAAAGTATCTTCATTATAAAAAAAATAGGAAGACACGAAATTAAATAAATGTGTCTCTAATTTCTATTAGACCAGTGATTTCCTCTTCATCGCTGATAATATAATCCTGTGAAGCTTACAGGGACTAAAGATCAGATCAACGAGTAAGTACTTACATATCTTTCGAGCAAGAAGTCCCCCCAGGCCCGGAATATACCCAGTGAGGATGAATTCAGAGTTATAATATATTTGACAAATAAAATAAATTAATAAAATAAAATAAACAAATGTACCTAACCAAGTACAAGTACGCATTATGGGTTACGAAACTGAGCACTTGCGGATAGTCAATGAATTAATATCATGCAAATCTCGCAAATTATATTATGCAATTAGGTACAGGAATGTAAGTTTATCACGGTTTAGTGGTGGGGATTATCGTCCTGTGCAGTTAAAAGTTAGAGGTCCGGGATGCTGTATAGTATCATGATCTAATAACAGAACATCGGGGAGCTCCACTGATGAGTACAACTGTAGGTTAGAGACGGCATGAGCAGATAGCAAAGCCTCACACGGGGCATCAGAGAAGAGGATGATGAGGTGGTAAAGGCAATTTGGGTATATTGGATGGTAGTCGGGCAAACGGTTGGTACTCGCCTTCTAATGCGTAATGTTCACATGAGGCTGACACATCAAAGAGGTCTTTCATTCGGTACTAACACGATATCGATTGGCCTCACGTCGATCAGGCTGGAGTTCCGAGAGAGGGAACCGGTTTTGGTACCTAGTGGATAGCTGCAGAACAGCGAACTGCACATTGTGGCAGAGCGTGATGAACCGTTGTATAAGAATTTGCTGAGTTTTTAGCGAATTTTCGAAGAAAAGGAAGCTATTGTTCTCGGTCCAAAATTTTTAAAACTCGAATTTCCGAAAGATTTTTATACCAAAATCCGTTTCAGACCATCCTGAATTCACTGCCGAAAGACACCAAAAATTATATATATATATATATATATATATATATATATATATATAAAGTTATATATCTATGTGTCATTCCAGACGATAACTCTCGACAGAATTGAGATAAAAAGTTCAAATTTGCAAGAAAAATCTGTCTTGGCAATCGACAGGCTAAGTTCGTAGATGAGCAGAATCGGGTCACTCTAAGGGGGAGTTTTGGGGAGTTTTAGGGGGGGGAAAATTACCCATAAATTCCCAAAATGAAACAGTCTGACAAGTGACATCTCATATTAAAGGTTTTTGTACGCTGAACACGATGGTGAAATCAGAATTGCGATATCTCATTCCGTTCTCAAACTGGAGCACTTTGAAGATGAAGGAACGTGGTTATTTCTTGAGATAAAACAGTCTTACATAAAATCAGTAATTTCTCTTATAGCCATGCTGCATGACTGTGTTTTTTCTTTTCATATGCAGGTACAGTGATTCGCGAGTGATTTAGTTCGTGCAAATACAGTGATCATCTGCTCGTTTGCGGATTGAACCGTCGCAGTTGTCAAAAAATAAGGTGCAAAACCCTAAACAACTAGTATGGATAATACCTACTGATTGTAACAGGGACATACAGCACAGGTGTTTGGGAAGTATGAATATTTGAATACATAAGTTAATAATACATACGTTAATCCATACAAGGTATTTTGCTTCCTCACTACCGAAGGTAGGGAAGCCTTAGATTCGTGAATGAGTACAAAGAATTGATTTCCTACAAAATGAAAATTTCCACTACCATTTTGCATTTCAGACATCTGGGAACATTTTTGGTTCGTGTCTGTCTGTCTGTGGTAATTCCTTGTAACGCCCATAATTACCCGAAATAATCGTCGAAATGGGCTGAAATTTGAAGGGTAGGTGCGGGTTGGGTCACTAATAGTCCCGTATCAAATTCATTGGAACTTCCGTCTGCGCATGCGCAAACGTGAAATACTTGCGCCCATATAACTACCCTAAATATTGTTGAAATGAGTTTAAACTTGGAGGGTCAATCAATAATACTTTGATAGTCAATTATGAATTTCATTGGAATCGTAATGTAACTTTCGTCTGCGCATGCGCGAACATGCAATGTTGACAATTTCTTTGTAACGCTTCTATCTACACGAAAAATAGTCGTAGAGAGCTGACATTTTGAGGGTACACGTGGGTTGGATCGCAGATGGTCTTGTTCCAAAATCGTGGAAATCGTTTTGTATGCGCATGCACAAACGTGATATACTTGGAACTACCATAAATATCGTTGAAATGAGTTTAGATTTTGAGGATGGATCAGAAATAATACTCTGATAGTTCCATATGAATTTCATTGGGAATCGTACCATAACTTTCGTCTGCGCATGCGCTAACGTGAAGTGTTGACCATTTCTTTGTAACGCTTCTAAGAACGCGAAAAATAATCGTAGAGAGCTGGAATTTTGAGGTTAAACGCGGGTTAGATCGCAGATCGTCCCGTATAAAAACGAAACTACCCAAATATTCTTATGCGTTCATGTGATTGAGGTGAGGAAGCTATACTGCCTACTCGAATTGGAAGACGTTTTTTTCTTCTGGAAAGTCCGGTTTTCCAAGCAATTACTACAGCAAAGATTGCCGAGCCGTGTGAACCATCAATGAAGAGAAATTGCGGAGGTGTCGACAAAACCAATCTCCAGCACTGCTCAATGACGTGCCTCAGCGGCAGCGGTCCCCTCTGGAAACACCGAAATTAAATTATACCCCTTCGGCCCCTAAGCTGCTAATTTCTTAATGGGCTGAGATTTGGCGGCGTCACGTTATCAAAACAAGGTGCTCCCCCTCGTCACAAACCACTCGAGAGATCGGCCGTGTGGAAGGTTGGAGAGCCTATGAACACGCTTCGGGCTGCTATGGGACGGTGTATGTAAACACCGGAGAAATCCCACCCTTTTCCTCTTCAAACGATGGGTTTCACAGAATAGCGAGTTTGTTTGCCATCGCTATAGAGATAGTAGCCGCCAGCTGGAGATAACACCACGTATATTCTCAAGATTGGTCGATATGGATTTCCATTCAGCCGTAGGCTCATAAACTGAGCGTTGGGTTTATTTCATTTATTCGTTTCACCCAGTTTAGAAACCAATTCATATGCGTTTTATGTGCTCGTATGTCATAACTACTCGACAGCAAATGTGCACACATTCATACTTGGGTGCCTGTAATGAGTGGGTACTGTCCGGCAAATTTTCACTAAGTATCTACGCCGTATACACCTCCTGCAGTTCTGGTAGGGTGATGTGTACTGCAGCAGCGGGGAGTAGATGTGCACTGTGTAGGTGTTATGAGTATTGGCTGGCCAAGCGTGTACAGAGTAGGTATAAGCTATTAGTGTCTTCATAGGTTTGTACGTAGTTTTGCACAGAATTTATGCATCGTCGGCACCTTCCAAAAGATTTAAACCACTCAGAATTATCATAGATACTGTACTGGCAGCTCAGTACACGCGTATACTGAGCACGCCATGGGTGTTTCTGGTTCGGGTGCCAGTCCGGTGTGTGATCTACCGTCGCGTTTCTGGTTCGGTGTGTGATCTACCTACAAGGATTTCGTGAAATTGTTAATTTTAAACACTAAACTTATTCATGTACGGTCCTCATGTCATCCAACATCGCGAGGAAGAGATCTGGGCTGTCTGCGCGGTACAATTTCCAGCAGCACCCGTCTAAATGGGATTGGAGATGATGCTGAGGAATCCTCTCGTTCTTTTAAATATTTTCTTTGGCAATCAGTCAGGATCTCACTGTGCCTTGGGTGTGTGCTCCAGCACTGAAATCGACATTATGCTTCTTGATGGTTGACCGTTTTATGCACGAATCCACGATCATTGAGGCATCTGTAATCAGCCCATTCGTCTGAATGAATTTCGGACCCTGCTTCGCACTCTCGTTGAATTATAGGCAGAAGAGTTGCTCAATCGCGACTGGGAACGTAGAAATAGCGGCAGTAGCGTCCATTAAACCAAATACCCAGGGGTCATCCATCCGTCCACCGTGGTTTCTGTTGTTTACTGCGCGGCGCCTAGAATTTTCCCTTTAGTTTTCAAGATTGCTGTGCACACTCCACAGCATAAGTTGAACCAGTCAGTTAAACATTCCCTACTTCTTCCAGTCCGATCCTGCATGACATAGGGCAATTCCAAAACAAACATAAATACGAGTTCCAAAATTTGGCACAACGTCAAGTTACTGCGCGCGCACGCCCGTTCAAATCCGTGAAATGAAAAAACGTGTTGCCCGTCCGTGCTGATCAGGCAACCTTTTTTTTGAACAACGAAAAATTGGCATCCACTCCCCATTACGGTTTTTCCTCCTTTTCTCGGTCATCTCACGTCCACCTTAAGGCACTTATGGCAACAGGCATTATCTTCGGCACTTTTCAAAAATCCTTTGTCCACTAAAAACCTATGACACGCAACCTCACTGGACACAACATTACAATAACAATATCATTACGTTAGACGTCACAGCCTCGTTGAAAAAATACAACACAAAAATACACGTAATAACACAGTCTAACAGAACGACTGGACACGAGGTAACTGAAGAGCACACATTATCAGGATACTGTATTGAGTGATTCATTGTTCCACGCCGAACTGGCCCCTGGTTTGTACCAAGTACTGAGCGTCACGAGTACTGACCATCAGATACGTGTTGAGAACATAATAAATATCGACCTGCCGAATATGCAGGTATGTATTGTTACTGTCCAACAAAACGTATATTAATGGTTCTTGTGACTGTCGAAAGCCCATATGTATGAAAAAGGAAAATCAGGTAAGAACAGAGGAAGGATATTTTCAACGGACAAAATCTATCACTCGACGGTGTTGATTACGCCACAGAAGTGAACTTCAGTTTATGGTTTTCCCTACATATCGTTACTGTGCGTGTGGTTATCAGTAACCCCTTCCACCTTCACCTCGGACCACGTTGGAATCATCCATTCTCCCTGCGGCTGCTGCGGTGGCATCAAATTGTTAATCCTGTTGCTTCAGTACGAAGTCATCCTTCCATTTCTTTTCTAAAATTCCCGGATCGTCAGCATTCCAGGACTTACTTCGTCTATCGTTTTCTACTAGCCAGGAACGTCCGTCTTCCACTGTCAATACATTCGATGTAAGTAATACCTACATGAGGTGATGTATTGAGCAACACGATTACAATAATGTTTCATTGATCCCTTTCTCCCTGCAGTCGTCGCAAATCAAGTGCTACCGCAGAGTGCTACCACGCAGATCCTTCTACACTGATTTCGGCAGCTTCGCCATATCTCTCCAAACTACTTGGACGCCGGATGAAGGGATTCAGCGCGTACCACCTTTGTGAGCGGATCGAAACGGTCAGAACTTTCCTCTATTTCTTTTTTTCCATATTATCAACGGACGAACTCAAGCTCTACCCAATTTGACCACCCGGAAATCCCGACTTGTACTTCATAACTCATAAAACTTTGCATTCAGTTAGGAGGAGCTCCTTAGGCATTGGTGTATTTTCATTATTTCCAGAAGTAGTCGCTATTTTATTTTAATTATGCAATTTTATCAAGAAGTACGTCAGCCAAAAAAATAAAAAAAATAAAAGAAGGCTCAAGTTTGGGTAATTGGTGTGTCATTTCTGCATACCCCACCTCTGCTCAGAACCAAGGGTCTAGCGCATGTTCATAACATAATCAAATACACTGATAGCCACAGCGAAATCGCCAAGTGTTTTTATATGATGCGCACGGAAACTCGGCCCGGTCATTAGACCACAAGGGAAGTTCGGAACCGAAGGAAGCGTCATCCATTCAAGTCAATCCCAGACGTATTCAGCGTAATAAGCGCACAACACCCTCGCACCCGTCGTTAGCCCCGGGCTGAGATGATTCATACGCGCTTTCTATCAATGGATCGGGAAAAGCGCTACGATTGACGCTAATGTTACTCGTTATCCTTAGCCCCTCCCCATTGCCGCTATGGATTGCTCTGCCATCGATTCCTTCTGAGGGTAATGAGAAAAATCAATCTGCCCGTCGGGAGTGTTTCAGATTGGGTTCTATTTTTCATTTGCAAACACCTCGTTGAAAAGCAAACCCGCTTTCTAACTCCACAACCGAGTATAATTTTCTGTATAATATATAACCCTTCTGTCTAAATCACTTCAAGATTCAAGATTTTATTGTCAACATAACCAAGAAATATGACGATGTAAATGAATAGAAAACTAATACATCATGTTGGACACAGCAGATTAAAAATAAATAAATAATTTTCCTCTCAAAAATTGCCCACCGAAGAATAAGTTCCTAGGAACTTGTGCTCTTCGGAGGAGTTCAAAAGTACTTAAAAAATAAATACTTAAAAAACAGGTCACAATTGATGCCAACTAAATAAATTACAGAGTATCTATAATAGCAAAACAAAAATATAATAAAGGGAGTACGACAACAGTATATAACGGGAGATAAAATTATAAACGACTATTCAATACTTTCTTGAAACTTGACATGTTGGCGAATGAAAAAATATTCATTCCTTTATGAAAAAGAACTCTAAGTGCAGTTACATAGGAATTTCTGCTATAGAACTAGGTTTTAACTTTAGGAAGGATGATCCGAGAACTATTATAATTACGAGTAACAGCTAAAGCAGACAAATGATTTGAATTTATGCCAGTGGTAAACACTTGAACGCAAGATTGAAAATGAAAGATTTGATTAATATTTTTAATTGCAAAGTGTTTATACAACAATGCAGTAGAATATCTTGAGTTTTTACTCAATATTATCCTTCGTAATCTATTTTGCATGATTTGTACCTTCTTAACAATTGATTTACTGGCTCCACCCCAAAGAATGATACCGTACTTAATAATAGAAAAAACTAAACCAGAATATATGGTTTTGAGTTGACTCCTTGAAAGAAAATTACGAGCCTCCCTGAATACATAAAACAATTTTCGTAATTTCGTAATAAGTGATACAATATGCTTTTTACCCACAGTGCGCAACATTTCAGAACTATTTCCTTCTGTAACAGAACAACTCCGAACCACAAGAACCGCGCAGCATCCAAATCAAATTGATTTTGCTCACATTGATTGGATCCGTCACGGACGGCGCGAAAATCATAGTAATGCAGCAGCTACCTACCTAACCTAATATCATTTTGATGAAATGCTCAAACGGTAACTGGTTGTGACTATGGCTCCCTGCACTCCTTGCGGAATATAAATTCTGATGGCTAAACCCCACACAATAGCGTAGTTCTAATATCATAATCGATATTCTGCCACTGAGCCGAGGTTCTACTTCGGTCGCTGCATTCACTGATCCGACGATTTTTCCCCAGTTGATGCGAAAAACAGTCGTAGAGTGCTGAAATTCGGAGGGTACACGCGGGTTTGATCACAGATGGTCCCGTATCAAAGTGAACCTACCAACTATTCTATACGTTCATGTGATTTAAGTGAAGCTATACTGCCCAATCGAATTGGCAGACGTATTTTTAAATGAAGGTAGATACCATCCTGAGTATTTTTACACCAACCGCACTGTCCCACGGTATCTTGCAGGTCTTTTTCTATGATTCTTCAAAGATTCCAGTAATTCCGACGTCATTGCACCCCTACCGCCTGGGCAAGACCCCCCTGCACACTGTGGCATCAGAATTACTGGAAACTTTGAAAAAAAAAAAGAATAAGAACTACTTATCGTAGGACAGTTCGGTTGGTGTGTAAGATCTCAGAAAGGTTTCATTAAAAATAAAAATAAAAAGCTGCAAATTATTATACAACGGTTTATTGTTTACCTGTATAGATGCCCCTTCTGCGTAAATCACTGTTTTCTGTGGTCGATACCCTCGAGCTCCCCCCAGGAGACCCCTAAATGGAGTACTGGAGCCGGCTCAGGAATTAAAGCTTCATACAAAAGCGCTGGATTCAATAATTCAATCACTGATTATTTGTAGTGATTCATGAAGCATAAGGTAAATAATAAACCGTTGTGTAATAATTTAACTGTATAGATGCCCCCTTCTACGTAGATAGTATAATAAACCGTTGTGTAATAATTTACCGTTGAGTAATATTTTACCGATATGTAATAATTTACCTTCGTACAATAACTTACCGTTGTGTAATAATTTACCCAGTAAGTAATACTTCAGCGTTTGTTCAAGTTGCAAAGGTACCTATCAACAAAATTCAAAAGATTCATCATGTTTCAAAAATGAAATAATATCACAGAACAACTAACTTGAATTCATACAGCCATCCGTGATTATTAACCAGGTGATCCCTAGCAATGATATCTGCCCCGGATGCATACCGTTTCATTTACAATCATGTTGACGAAGCCTTTCGGTGGAAACGGCTGGTCGTACAATGCTCCGGGTGACTCAATGAAATCTTTAGTTCAAGATCAATTTAAAAACGTAAAAAAAAAAACCACAGTCATGCAGCATGGCTATAAGAGCGAATTTTCGAAGTTTTCGGCATCTTCCTCCTCCGCCTAAAATTTTCTGAAAATTAATTTTCGGCCAATGTTTTCCCAACTTGATACCATACAAAATTAAAACAGGAGTAGTTTTACGCAAAGTAAAATTTGATGTGGAAGGAGGGGGAGGGGGAAATCAAAAATGTTTTGAATACCAGAAGAGTAGGTATTGGGTACATAACAAATTTTTTGTTCCATTTTTTGCCGAGTAACACCTCGGTTTGTAGATTTTCCAACGCTGAACACGATGGTGAAGTCAGAATTGCGATATCCCATTCCGTTATCAGATTAGAGCAGACGAACCAGGAAGAACATCTCAAGAAATAACCACGTTCCTTCATCTTCAAAGTGCTCCAGTTTGAGAATGGAATGAGATATCGCAGTTCTGATTTCACCATCGTGTTCAGCGTACAAAAACCTTTAAAATGAGGTGTCACTTGTCAGACTTTTTCATTTTGGGAATTTATGGGTAATTTTCCCCCCCTAAAACTCCCCAAAACTCCCCCTTAGGGTGACCCGATTCTGCTCATCTTCGAACTTAGCCTGTCGATTGCCAAGACAGATTTTTCGTGCAAATTTGAACTTTTTATCTCAATTCTTTCGAGAGTTATCGTCTGGAATGACACATACATATATAAATATATAAATATATATATAAATATATAAATATATAAATATATATATATATATATACATATAATTTTTGGTGTCTTTCGGCAGGGAATTCAGGATGGTCTGAAACGGATTTTGGTATAAAAATCTTTCGGAAATTCGAGTTTTAAAAATTTTGGACCGAGAACAATAGCTTCCTTTTCTTCGAAAATTCGCTAAAACCATACCATTCTATTGAAAGTTTTCGAGCTACGGCGTTCTGAAAATTTCAACCCCTATTTTTCATCCCTTAGAGACGACTGACAGTAACGCCGAGCTTCGAGGACCAACTAGACCCCGAATGGAACCTACAACCCGAATTTCATCAATTTTGGTTCATGGTAACTAAGAAAAGTGAGAAATACGGCGGACAAACAGACATTTTTGTATTGCATTTTCGGATTCTATTTACCTTGAAACGTAAACCATCAAATTATGGTTTACTTAAGTTATTAGTTCGATTCCAATGGATAATTATTGAAAATAATAAACCAAAATATATAAACCGCTTTTACGACCCATGAGCATACCTCATTCATTTGTAGTTATATCCGAAATATTTTCTTGGTACTGAAAACCAAGTGTTATCCAAGTTGTTGATCTCCATCAACTGGTAGGTATCACCAACAGATAGTCGATAGGCCAATTAATTTCTTTTCAGGACTCGATGAGGATCTCCCATAACACCTGCGTTATCACAAATGCGTAACAAATGAGTTATCATAAAACCTTGCTCGATCCGAATCATAGCATGGAAATTTAGATGGAGAAGGCTTTTATGTAGTTTAAGCTTGAACAAAAAAATAAATTATATATCAAGCATAATGTTTATTATGCCCAATATTGATGGCGTTTTAAAGACTGCACTCCTAATTTCCTGCAATCACTTACGGAACTGCTTAATGCGTTCATCACCTTTATTTATTTATTTATTTCTCATGTACATAGGAACTTTTGTCCCTCATGATGCACAAAATATTTGGTGCTGAATATACTACATACTCAAATAAACAAAAATTTTATATTTAAAAAAGAAGAGAAAAACTGACGTTTAGTAATTATATTACTTATGTACCTCAGGGTTCGCATCTTGGTCCACTACTGTTTATCCTGTACATTAACAGTATAGGTAGTGTCTTTCAGGATGTGCAGTTTCTTCTGTTCGCGGACGATCTGAAAATATTCAGGAGGGTAACTGGTGAGGATGACGCATTGTTGCTTCAGGAGAATATTTACCGGCTGACATCATACTGCTTGGACAATGGCCTTTCCTTGAACGTCTCAAAGTGCTGCACAGTTAGTTTCACCCGCTCTAGGAACCCAATCAGATTTGACTATACGATTGCTGGGCACCACTTGGAGAAAGTCTCAGAGGTTCGAGACCTGGGAATAATCTATGATTCCAGACTAACCTTCTCAGCACATATCTCCTCTATCGTCTCACGTGCCTTACAGAGGTTGGGTTTTCTCTCTAGATCGTCACAGTCATTGCGTAAGCCTGAGACTCTAAAAATTTTGTACGTGGCTCTGGTCAGAAGCTGTTTGGAGTTTGGATCTGTCTTGTGGAACCCCTGCTATGCAGTATATGCTGATTCCCTGGAAAGAGTCCAGCATAAGTTCCTCAAGATGCTCCACTATAAGCATTGCCGGAAATATGGTAGTACTGAGGACTTCTCTGACCAGTCTGTGAGGCGTATGTATCGGCTGAACTCTCTGAGGGATAGACGGAAGATCTGCGATATGTGTTTTCTGGCTAAGCTGGTTAAAGGGCTGATCGATGCTCCGGATGTCCTATCGATGGTGAATTTTCGTGTGCCTGGCTACGAAACGAGGAGTGCTGACTTGTTCCTTCCCTCGATGAGAAGCACGAACTATGGCAGAAATCGCCCGATGACCAGGATGCAGCGGGACTTTAACGCGATTCAGACTGATTTGGATATATTTGTGGATAGCCCCCATAGTATTAAATGCAAGTTGTGTAAATATTTTGTCGATATTGATTTTGATACTTAGCTTGAATGGTTTGATTCAGTTATCTTCTCTTAATGTTGCAGGAGTTCGTTAAATTCATTTTTGTCCTTTTTTTTTTCATTCCCTTCCATGCCAGTGCATATTTAATTGATTAATATATTGTAATTGGGAGTATCTCCCGTTAATGTGTAAATAAATAAATAAATAAATAAATAAATATTGGATTAGAATTATTAATAAAAGATTGTCTTAGGTTGATTGGATTTATAAGTGAGAGAAATAGAACAGAATTGAGAATGTAAGGAAAAGGAAAGAGAGAAAAGAAAATAGTGAGAAGAAGAAGAAGAATCAAGAACAAGAAGGAAAAATAATCATGATGGTATTCTAGTGTCTCCATACTGGAATAAATTAACAGAAACGATAGATCCACATGAAGGTCTGCGAAGAAGTACAAACTTGTTCTAGGCATCTGTATGTTTCAGTAAAGCGTCACAGGAAGTTTTCCCCGGACCCTCATTTCCATCCCAGTAGAATTTGACAAGTCGACTCAATTCGTTCATTTCAGTTCTAACCTAGATCTGCTTCGAGCCACATTCAGTGGGCGAATAAAAGACCGCTGTGATGTGTCCACCCTATTTATTTCAGTTGCAGTGGGTCGTCTGGTCCTGATCGTTGTATTCATAGAAAGCAAAACCCTTGAAGGGACCCTACTCAGTTTCAAGAACAGGCGATGCTGTATTTCCTAACGTCATTCGGTCCTAACAAATCACAGTGATTGGCAATACACAGTTTTACTAAAAGTCGTATCTCCGATTTCCACAGATGGGAATTCATGCTCTAGCAAATGCCCTAAAATTACAATTTTATCTCGTATACATTCCGACATCAACGAACGAATTCAGTCCGGGTCTTTTGGTTTTATTATTTTCAATAATGAACCATTGGAATCGAGCATAAAAAAAAAGCTTTCCGAGTCCAACGCACTGGTAAAAAAACCACAGTCATGCAACATGGCTATAAGAGCGAATTTTCGAAGAAATAACTGATTTTATGTAAAACTGTTTTATCTCAAGAAATAACCACGTTCCTTCATCTTAAAAGTGCTCCAGTTTGAGCACGGAATGAGATATCACAATTCTGATTTCACCATCGTGTTCAGCGTACAAAAACCTTTAAAATGAGGTGTCACTTGTCAGACTGTTTCATTTTGGGAATTTATGGGTAATTTTTCCCCCCTAAAACTCCCCAAAACTCCCCCTTAGAGTGACCCGATTCTGCCCATCTACGAACTTAGCCTGTCGATTGCCAAGACAGATTTTTTGTGCAAATTTGAACTTTTTATCTCAATTTTGTCGAGAGTTATCGTCTGGAATGACACATACATATATAAATATATAAATAAATAAATAAACAAATATATATATATATATATATATATATATATATATATATATATATATATATATATATATATATATATATATAATGTTTGGTGTCTTTCGGCAGTGAATTCAGGATGGTCTGAAACGGATTTTGGTATAAAAATCTTTCGGAAATTCGAGTTTTAAAAATTTTGGACCGAGAACAATAGCTTCCTTTTCTTCGAAAATTTGCTAATAAAAAGAATTCTACCCCCCCCCCCCCCCCCCAAATTTGATGGTTTACGTTTCAAGGTATGTAGAATCCGAAAATGCAATAAAAAAATTTCTGTCTGTCCGCCGTACGTCGTACTGACCACTTTTCTTAGTTACCATGAATAAAAATTGATGAAATTCGGGTTGTAGGTTCCGTTCAGGGTCTAGTTGGTCCTCGAAGCTCGGCGTAACGGTCAGTCATCTCTAAGGGGTTCAAAATAGGGGTTGAAATTTTCAGAACGCTGTAGCTCGAAAACAACCGATAGAAGGGTATGGTTTTTTTCACGTTATTAAATTTGTCTTGAGCTAAACAAATTTTTTGAGACCACCCGGAGCATTGTACGTCCAGCCGTTCGTGTGCACCAAAAAGCTTCGTCAACACGATCGTGAATCAAACGGTATAAATCCGGCCCGGATATCATCGCTAGGGAGCACCTGATTATAATCAAGGATGGCTGTATGAAGTCGAGTTGGTTGTTCTGCGATATTATTTCATTTGATAAGTGATGGACTATTGGATTTTGTTGGTAGGTACTTGTGAAACTTGAACAAACGTTGAAGTATTATTGATGGGTAAATTATTCTACAATGGTAAATTATTACGAAATAGTAAATTATTATACAAAGGCAAATTATTACACAACGGTAAATTATTACACAATGGTTCATCTACCAAGAAGGGGCTGGATTTTGTTGATCGGTACTTTTGCAACTTGACCAACCGTTGAAGTATTATTGATGGGCTAGTTATTACACAACGGTTCATTATACTTGACCAGAGGGTAGGTACTGACCACAGAAAACAGTGATCTACGCAGAAGGGCCATCTATTTCACTCCACATCAACAATTTTCTTTCAGAATTCATTATTTGCGTTTCTTTTCGCCAATTTAGTTACTGCTGTCATCGACAGAATTACTTTAGCAACATTTAACTCTTGATTTAGGTAGGTACCTAGTAACGAGTACGGGGTTAGGTACTAACCTACGGAGGGTCTGCGATCTACATAATATGTTTAGAATTACAGTACATATATTATATAGAAGGGTTACCTATACAGAGAGCTGTGGTCTGTAACAAAAGGGTATTCTGTACAAAATAATAAAACGTTGTGCAGGGATTTGTATTCAAGTCCTTGAACCAACATATTTTCTCATCCATCTTATTTGAAGAACAAACCAAACGAGCAGAATGAAAGAATGCATTTTAAGCGAGCTGGCTGGCGTCCAGATGGTTCTACAGATCTACATGAATTTCAAAGAGATCCATCACGCGCAAGTATGAAAATCCCGACAATCTAAGTCCGCTTCTATTCAACCATTTCGATAAAATGTCGGGATATTATGTATTTGCCCAGTTCTCATAGACGGATTTTAATGCCAATCATAACAGGTCGTTCATATAAGGACACAGACCGTCCCGTCTTAACTCCACGTCCACAGATATAGGAAAAAGCTTCTAAGCAAGCATTCAAAAGATTATTATGTAGTATTTATTTATTTCCAGTACGGGCAGAGCCCAATTACTATTATATAGTATGTGTCAAAATTGTATTTAATATACCTAATATAGTATGTGTCTGGATAGCTCCTTAAAAGGACTACGCAATCTGAACAATTGTGGACCATGCACAAACCTCTTTTTTAAATGTATTTTGTAATGTGAACTAATAGGAGATAATAATCAGTAGGGTATCAACTTGCCTGTTTTTATTTCGTTCGTCCAAGATTGCTCGTATAAAAGTATTCCAGGGTTATCTTGGTCAACTACTTTCGCTTTTAACGTTTACGGAGTACCACAACTTTTAAATAATGCAAAGGATCGAATTTGTATTCCAAGTTTTTTTTTTTCAAAGCACTTCTTTCGGAGGCCCTACACGACCTCGAACAGTGGAACGGGAGGGCTAATGGATACGGCTGTTATTGTCCCTTTGGGGGTTATGCGGCGCAGGAGGTTGCATTCATATTTGAAAAGGGGCCACATCCCCTACCCAGCGTTACAGTTACATTTTAAAGGGCTATACACACGTTCTCCATTAGCAAGTCTTGGCAAAGGGCCACCGTCCGAAATCGTACTTTTGGGACGGGCCTGAAAGACTCCGAAAAGTCAAACAGGGTCAAACCAGCCTGAGGACATTACACAGTATAGAAATGAAGAAAATAGTTTTATTATGTCATTTAGTTTTGTTATGTCGTGTGCAAGCTTTATTATATTTTATTATTATTGTCCGATAACACAACTAGATACCAAAGTAGCACACCATAACAAGAAATCTACATAACATAAATAATATATCTACCGAGTTACCTATTGTTATGGTATCCCACGGTACTTGGTTTTGATTTATTGTTCTGTGAATAATGCACCTATGTAATCGCTCAGCAAAAAATTTCTATAACACCCCCTCAGCATTTTTCTTTTACGTTTCAAGGTGTGTATTCCAAAAATGCAATGACCGTCCGCCGTTCACGCATAACTACTTCATTTCGGTATAAAAAATTCGTTATTTCGCACACATGCTCCATTTGGGCACTAGTTGTGTCCCGAAACTTTGCAGCCCGATCGGAATATACCCAGGGGTGTTGTGGGTGAAAAATGGGTGTAAAAACAAGGGTTTTTGGTGTTTTAGTGAAATGAGCTTTTGAGGTATCTTTTTCTATGTTTTTTTTTTTTAGAGCGGGAAGACCGAATATTAAGTCGATTTTGACTAAAGAGGGAAGCATTTATTGAGGTTGTAATGAAGGTTCAGCTCCCAAAATTAATTTTTTATGAGTCAAAAACCTCGGAAACTGTCTGAAATCACCATCAATTTGTATAATAACATTAGAAACAGTGTCAACAGGTGAATCAAGAAAATTACTATCACTATCAATGATCAAAGATAATTTGAAAAAAAAAGAGAGAAAAAAAACCCATGTGACAAGGACTTTGCAGCGTTTTTCACACATTTTCAGTCTTTCTCTTGACCGTTTTAAGATGAAAACATCAAGAACGAAATTTTCGAGATAACCCAACAACAACGAAATCAACAGAAACAACTGATAATGAGAAAGATTAAGCTTGAAGTTGGTCTGGGGGAAGCTACTGCAGCTAAGTGTCCCTTAAACGATCCTTTACTCGAAAAGGTTCCCTTTGCGGATAAGGTTGATCTCTGCATTCCGTTTTTAAAAGGGACCTTTTAGCTTCCCTTTAAGTTTAAAGGAAGTTAAAAGGAAGGAACGGTCCTTTTATCAAAGGTGAGTTCTTGCATACGGCCCTAATTTGTGTATTTGGGGGTTAAAATTTGTGGAAGCCATCAGAAATATCTATTTCAATTAGGTATTTCAAATGAAAGAAACAAACGAACAGCCAACATTTCTGTAGGTATGTCCAATATAGGTATAAACCCATATGACAAGGAGCAGTATAACCTACGCCACTTAAGAAGAACCACCAGACTGCCAAATTGTGATAATATATTGGTAGATATAATTTATTCAGGTTTTGATCGTAATGCACTGTTGAAAAGGGTTAGCAGACAGCTGTAGGTAGGTACATTAGAATAAACCGGGTTTTCAGGGTTGTCTTGTGGTTTTTACAGCTACCTACATTTCTGCGCCATGCTTGAAAACTTCATACCAAAGATCTGTAGGGTTATTTCCGCTGGTGTAAGAAATAATATTGCCATACCTTCCGGAGGAGTCCGTCGTCACTAGCTGGTTGATGACGGACTCCTCCGGAAGGTATGGTAATGTTATGGTACTTATCGGTTAACGGGAGGCCACTCATTTAACGATTTAAAATGATTTAAATTATTATTTTCTGAATTATTAGTTATCGCTTTCGTTCGTTGTCTCGATGTGTTTTCAGTCAGTGTCGAATGATGGCAAACGTGGAACGTGTGGCAGGCGGTACCAAGTTGGGTAAAGACGCGATTTTTTACAATTCTTTCAAATTTGTTTTACAAAAAAAGCTGAAGGTTGTTTGGGACTTCTGAATAGATTAGTGGAATGCATTGTCAAGCGATCTGGATGCTCGCTAGCGCTCGCATCTCAAAAAAGATAAACAATCCCAGAAACTATCCCGTGAATGAGCAGGTTGTTTGGGACTTCTGAATAGATGAGTGGCCTCCCGTTAACCGATAAGTACCTATTATTCATACCAGAAAGTACCATAGAGAAAGAAGATTAGTGAGTTCGGCTCCAGTAAGCTAACTCAACTGTGAGGACTGGAACTGTCTCCAGGTTCGATATAGTCGTCAGTGACAGTGTCGGTATCCTTCACTGATGACAGCCTTCACTGCCCGATATCGAATTCTCGGAGAGCGAGGACGAGGAGTACGATTTGAGCTTTTCACCCTTCTGCAGTTAGCTGCTCCTGGCGAATGAACGCTTTGGGCTGGAACGACTATTTAGTGCCTATACGTGAGATGATGCGGGCTTACCGACAACTTGAAGCACGACGGGATCGCTTTGGACGGATCTTTCGGAGCCTCCGATGTAGTTCCACACCCGGCAGATGTACTCGCCCTGGTGGTGGTAACTGACGTTACGGAGATGCAGGCGAGCGTCGTTGCTCCTGACGAGGACCGACGTCTCCATGCCCTGCACACGCTGAAGCCACTGGTAGCTGGGCGTGGGACTCGCTTCGGCCTCACAGTCGAAAGACGCCTCAGAGAACAGGGACGACGTCATCTGCTTGTCCGGGCCGACGGATTTGATAACGGGACCAACTGCAAACACAAAAATTCATTAGATGAGTTAGGAGATACAGTCGCTTTTCCAAGTCAGATTCGAAGTTTCCAAAACAAATTCAAGCATTCCACATCAAATCAGAGGTTTTGTCATTCAAATTAAAGGTTTTCCTTCCAAATTCAACTTGTTCCATTTTCAATTCCGTCCATTATGTATTATTCTGCACAAGTTACTACTTTCGATAAATTTTAACATACAAAACACTGACAAATCAAGTTTTTGGAAACATCGAATTTGAAAAATAGGAAATCTTTGATATGAACAGTAAAACCTTGAATTTGACTTAAAAAAAAAGGAGTTAGTTACTTTCAAGAGAAAATCATTTAGCACCACAATCAAGGGCCTGAATGAGGAGTACTCATGACTTTTTGAAAGAAAGCAGGTTCCATTCGAAGTATTTTGAGACCAACCGCACTCCTGCCTTTACTACCGCACACTATTTACCTGTATAGGTGCCTCTTCTACGTAGATAGTATGATGAACCGTTGTGCTATAATTTCCCTTTGAGTAATAATTTACCGTTGTGCAATAATTTGCCCCTCAATAATACTTCAACGGTTGTTCAAGTTGCAAAAGTACCGATAAACAAAATCCAGCCCCTTCTTGGTTGATGAACCGTTGTGTAATAACTTACCGTTGTGTAATAATTTACCCATCAATAATACTTCGACGTTTGTTCTAGTTTCACTACCTATCAACAAACTTCAAAAGAGCCATCATTTTGGTTTATTATTTTCAATAATGAACCATTGGAGCTTGAAAAAAAAATAAAAAAATTCTAACCTCCCCCCCTCGCAATTTGATGGTTTACGTTTCAAGGTATGCAGAATCCGAAAATGCAATAAAAATATTTCTGTCTGTCCGCCGTACGCTGTACGGGCCACTTTTCCTAGTTACCATGAATAAAAGTTGATGAATTTCTTGTTATAGGTTCCGTTCGGGGACTAGTTGGTCCTCGAAACTCGGCGTTACACCCGGAGCATTGTACTTCCAGCCGTTCGTGTGCACCAAAAAGCTTCGTCAACACGATCGTGAATCAAACGGTATAAAAACGGCCCGGATATCATCGGTTATGATTAAGGGTGGCTGTATGAAGTCGAGCTGGTTGTTCTGCGATATTATTCCATTTGATAAGTGATGGACTATTGGATTATGTTGGTAGGTACTTGTGAAACTTGAACAAACGTTGAAGTATCATTGATGGGTTAATTAATACACAACGGCAAATTATTACACAACGTTAAATTATTACACAACGGTAAATTATTACACAACGATCATCTACCAAGAAGGGGCTGGATTTTGTTGATCGGTACTTTTGCAACTTGAACAACCGTTGAAGTATTATTGATGGGCAAGTTATTACACAACGGTTCATTACACTTGACCACGAAGGTAGGTATTGACCACAGAAAACAGTGATTTACGCAGAAGGGGCATCTATTTCACTCCACATCAACAATTTTCCTTCAGAACTTCATTATTTGCGTTTCTTTTAGCCATTTTAGTTATTGTTTGTCATGGACAGAGTTATTTTAGCAACATTTAACTCGTAATTTTCGTAGGTACATAGTAACGAGTATTTCAACAGCAGGCTGAATGAATTGTATACATTTAGCCAAATGTCATCACCAGGGACGCGCTAACAATCGGGAATTGGCCCGAGATAACATCATTGCTAGGGATCACCTGATTATATTCACAGAGTATGAAGTGGAGTTGGTTGTTCTGTGATATTATTTCATTTGGAAAATGATGGCTCTTTTGGAGTTTGTTGGTAGGTAGTGAAACTTGAACAAACGTTGAAGTATTATTGATGGGTAAATTATTACACAACGGTAAATTATTACACAACGGTTCATTATACCTTCTACGTAGAAGGGGCTGGAGTTTGTTGGTAGGTACGTTTGCAACTTTCTTCACTCCACATCAACAATTTCACTTCAGAACTTCATTATTTGCGTTTGTTTTTGCCATTTTAGTTACAGTTTGTCATCAACAGAATTATTTTAGTAACATTTAACTCGTGATTTAGGTAGGCACCTAGTAACGAGTACAGGGTTAAGTACTAACCTACGTAGGTTCTGCAATCTACATAATATGTATAGAATAGTCCATATTATATGATATAGAGGGTTGTCAATACGGAGAGCTGTGATCTGTAACAGAAGGGTATTCCGTACAAAATAATAAACCGTTGTGCAGGGATTTGCAGCGTTTTTTATTGCATTTTCGGATTCTTCATACCTTGAAACGTAAACCATCAAATTTTGAGGGGGGGGGGGGGGGGTTAGAATTTTTTTTTTCATGCTCGATTCCACCGGTTCATTACTGAAAATAATAAACGAATAAAAATGCTTGCGATATACCGGAAAACCGATATATCGATTTACTTAAAAATTTTGCCGTCCCTACTCACAGGTGGTTAGAAGTATTTTTTCTACCCTGTTTTTGCGATCTGATGGGGGGGGGGGGGGGGCAGCATCTCGTTATCCTACGGGAGATTGACAACCAGTTCGGCAATGTTCGAGTTCGTTTTGCATTCGGCTCCACTTCTCCCGCTAGACTCTCCTGAAAATGTGGATCTTCGTGATTGAGTAGGCATCGTTTGGGCTTCGCCAACCTTCCATGCCACCATTCAACGTAGCTAGAGATTTCATTAAGAAATACATTAAACATAACAAAACAAAACATTATTTCGATTTTGACGCACGGAACGTCACATTACGGTAGGCGGATTCGCTACTTTACTAATTATACGTGGAAGTTACAACACGTGAAATCTATCGGAAATTACAACAGGCGGAAAGCCGGTCTTCAGCGGAAGTTTCAGCTGTTCGTCGGTATTTTCCTGAGACGGCGGCATGTAGGATCATGTCAACCTACCTACTTAGCTCAGGGGTTGCTATAGCGCAAAAGAGGAAATTAATACCAAGTTTGACGGGATCTGACCCCCTCCTCGTCCATTCCTTCTCAAGGTAGCACATATCCTTCCGTCAAAGTTCACGACAAACTTCCATCCTTGCTCCCTCACCAAAACTCCTAAGCTCTGCTCTTTACTTATTATGTTCTGCTCCTTTCTTCTTCCATCTTGTTTGGGTTGGAGCCCCTATCATAAAGGGGTAGGAAACTTAACTACCTACCTAAATAGTAACAATCGGGATCCCTTATCTCGCTTGCTCCTTTTAACTTGCTCAAGTTCGGATGGTGTGTCTGACACTCTTCCTTCCACTCTAAAACACCTTCCCTTCGTTGAGCACCTCATCCCAATGAATATCTGGAGCTTCAAAAAGGCCTCTCCTCAGAAAAAAAACTGGACAATTCCGATGTATTAGCCAAAAATCACAGATAAGAAAGGAGGATTATAGAATTAGTTCACAGTACCTACTTTTAAATTTTTATGTAGGATTTACAAAAATTAATATCCTTTGGAATTAGTAAAACAATCCTGCACCCCCCCCCCCCCCACACACACACCCAATAATATTTCTGTTTGAAGGTAGGGTAATTAGAATCCAAAAATTTAGTTAAGAAAAGAATCATACCAAAATTAATAGAATATGGTGTGCAGGTGTTATATGGGCGGTGATCGAGGCTCGGCGTTACTGCCATAGGTCAACCATAGGGTTTGAAATGTTCAAAATGCCGATTATTCTATGATTTTGGTTTATTTTTCTGTGAATAATACACCTATATGTATTCGAATTTTTATAACACCCCCTCAAAATTTTTTCTTCTACGTTTCGACCCCCCCTTCCTTTGTTCTCTTCACCATTCTTCTTCACAACCAATCCCAGTCGACCACATTTCACTTTTTGAATATTTGTGAGGTCACCTCTCCAATGTGCCTTCAGTTATTGTTAGTTACTGACGATGGTTAGTTCACCGAAACCGGTATAACAGTGTTTTTTGCGTTTTTTCGTGTATTAGTGGAAATAGACTATTTTTTCAATAACTCCGTTTTTGGTTTATTATTTTCAATAATGAACCATTGGAATCGAGCATGAAAAAAAAATTCTTATTCTTCTTTTGTAACAAATTTGACCAAAAATAATGATTTGTACATTAACATGGATGAAACGTGTTTTTTCCAACCCTTCCCAAGCTTCATAATCAGCTTCTAACGAAAAACCCTCGAATGTGAAAGAACCAGAACGAAAACTGTTCGAAAACCACACATGAGGCGATTTTACGTCTCGAGAAGGGAAGAGATAGAAGTTAAGTTTCGTCATTCCTTTCCTACGGAGCTCAATAGAACCCGTAGGTGGGTAACTGCCGCCGGACCGGGAATCGAACCGGGAGAACTCGCTTCCAGGATTCAACGTTCTCGCCGTTGAGTGGGAAACGTCGGTTATCGTGTGCGGAGCTGAGTCACTTAAAACTTCTACCGATAAATCCGTCGATTCCGTCACGTTTTTCAACCCCCCATTCACATCTCAACACTTCATCCTCGTCCTTTTCCGAGGGGGAAAAAGTCTCATTTCCTGGTTTTTCTCATCCTTGCTCATCGACGTTCGCCTGGTTTTCTCGATCGTTACGAGAAACTTGAATTTCCTGTACGGCCACACTCTCAGATACTTTTTTCATTATAATACAACAAATAGTCAGTCTGACTCGACCATATTTATGAAAAACACTCAACTCACTAAACACCTACAGTATTATTCCACTCCAATCATGGAGACATGGAGATTTTTTATTTTTTTATTTATTATTTATTACTTTATTACGGGCAAGCCCAATTACTTTACAGGTCAGTGACAGTGAGATACAGACATAGGTAAACATTCTAACGAGTTATGATTATAATTGTTACGCACTGAAAATAATTACGGAAAAGGAAAACAACGATGAAACTATAAAATTTGAAAAATGGAACATGGAATCTTTCACTATAGGACCACATCGGGGGTACCGCGAACCACGGCCCTCAACCTCGAGAGGGAATCATTAAAAAAATCAAAATCGGGATTCAAGTTCAAAAAGAGGTTTGCAGTTCGTGGGATACGACGAAGGGGGCGATTTAGTTGGTAATTTGTCGGCGAGAAAGGAATACCAAACAATGGCGAAGAACGTGCAGACAGGAGACCTTGGATAGGAGAACAGGGCAGGAGACTAGATTATTTAAGATTTTGAACAGCAGAGTGAGGTCAGCCGCGCAACGACGCTTCTCAAGGGGCATCAAACGGCAAACTCCACGTAGGTGTTCGTAGTTCACATCGGTTGAAGCAATGCCAAGCTTATACGCCACATATCGAAGAAATTTGTTCTGCACTCTCTCCAACGTGTGTTTGTGCACTGCATAGCAGGGTGCCCATACCGGGGATGCATATTCCAGGAGCGGAAGAACCAAAGCCCTGTACAGAACCACCAAGGCATTCACGCTGCAGAATTCACGGGTATTCCTTTTGAGAAATCCCAAGGCTCTCAGGGCTCGTCCCGCAATGCCATCAATATGCCCCGAAAAAGTGAGCCTCCCGTCACAACGCACACCAAGATCAACCACCTCATCCAGCCTCCGAAGATTAGAACCACACAAGGTATAATCGTGCAATAGGGGTTGAGCGGTTCGGTTGAAGGTGACAACGGAGCACTTGGACGGATTCAAGAAGAGGAAGTTCGCGGAGCACCACTCCTCCAAACCACGCACGGCTCCCTGTAGGGTCTCACAATCACTCGTGGAAATCACATGGTAGAAGAGCTTCAGATCGTCGGCAAACAGCAAGCAATGCACATCTGGGTGTATACTTTTAACAACACTGTTGATCATAATCAGAAAGCAAAGCGGCCCTATGTGACTACCCTGGGGGATTCCAGAGGACGCAGTAAAGGGAAGTGACAAAGTGTGCTTTACACGAACCATCAATTCCCGCTCGCTGAGGTAACTTGCGATCCAACTCAAGAAGGACCCGAATACACCCAATGACCTCAGCACAGCCAAAAGGTGGCGATGAGATAACTTATCAAATGCCTTGGCAAAATCAGTCGAGACAACATCAGTCTGGCAACCCGCCTGGAACCCCTCCAGTACAAAATCCTGAAAAACAAGCAGGTTGGTGACTGTAGATCTCCCTTTCAGAAAACCATGCTGCTCGGGTGCAATGAAGGATGAAAGCTCGATGGATAACTGTTCGACAACCAGCTTTTCAAGTAGCTTGGGGGTGGCCGATAACGTACAAATAGGGCGATACTGCCGCACTTGGCTTTTGTCCCCACCCTTATGAATAGGTGTTACAAAACAGGATTTCCACTTGAGAGGGAAACATCCAGAGGCGAGAGATTTGTTGAATATATATTTGTTGAATTTGATTTTCCTAAATTCTGAATGTAAAATCGGATTTAGCGCTCATGAAAAGAAATTTTGGCCAACTGTCACCTTTAAATTTCGCCTAGTTTGCTCAAATAACAAGCGGAAACAAAGTTGTGAGCGAGAATGTGTTTTTAGATACTTTTCTAATATACCAAATTTATTAATTTTATCAATGAACATTTAAAATTATTCATTTTAAGTAATAAAACGACGTTTATGGAACATTCGGGCACTGAATGGAGTTGATAAAGTAAACAACTTAACAATTTTGGTCACGGAAAATGAACAAGGGGTCGAAAATGGTGAACTGCCTTGACTCGTTCAGTGAATGAACGAATGAAAGAATTTATTTCCATAAAGAATAGACACATTCCAATAAACGGTCACATAGACTTGGTGGAAACTACCCCCCTCACAGGTATGGGACCTGTGTCAAGGGGGGAGTTGCAAGTTAAATATGACATTTGTTTTTACAATAAGAGAGAGAGAAAAAAAAATATATATATATGTACAAGCTGTATACTTATGTATATAAAACTATTGCTATATGTTTAGCTATCTTAGCTATTATCTTAAATTAAGAGAGAGAGAAAAAAAAAGAAACTTATATGCCTACAAAAGTCTACATCTTCACTGGTGTTGTAGTTGATAAAAATAAATAAATGAAATTCGTAATTAATACTTTTAAGAGCTGGCTGTCATGGCCTCGCATTCTGAGATACTGGCAGTAATGAGGAACGAAAATAAGACTCGACCTTAGCGACTGAAACCGAGCCGAGTTCGTCAGACCTCCGCTAGGGGTAAAACAGCGCTGTTCACTAGGGGCCGAACCCGCTCAAATTTAATTCAAACCATGCCAGTTTGCTACCTACCAATTATTGCAGTACTAAAAGGTACAAGAAAATATTAATTTGACATCTTAAGAAAATCTCCCGCCAGATCATCTCATTGCTCTCTCCGGTACCTACTTATTATCTTGACTTACTTGACTTATCTCCTGTCACTCCTGAGAGGAGCATAGGGCCTCCACGAAGTTTCGCCATCCCTCTCTGTTTCCTGCCAACGTTTTGACTTCCTGCCACGACTTCCCAGCCCGACCAGCCTCCCTCTCCACAGACCTTCTCCACGTATCACGTGGGCGTCCCCGTCTTCTGCACCCCTGCGGATTCCAGTCCAAAGCACGTCTCTCGATGGCTCCCTCATCCTTCCTTAGGGTGTGCCCGATCCACTTCCATTTTCTCCTCAGAATCTCAGCTGAGACCGGCTTCTGATGCGTCCTCTCCAGGAGCTCTTCGTTGGAGATTACATCTGGCCAATATATCCCTAGGATTCTCCTCAGGCAGCGGTTAGCAAAAACCTGGATCCTCCGGGTCAGCGTCCTCGTTGTTTTCCAGGTTTCGCAGCCATAAAGAAGGACGGACTTCACATTTGTGTTGAACAAACGGAGCTTGGTCCCGAGAGAAATATTCCTATTCCTCCAAACCGGGTACAACTGGACGAAAGCGCCGTTTGCCTTCCTAATCCTGCTCCTTACATCCCCATCCGCCCCTCCTGCGGCATCGACACTGCTCCCGAGATACTGGAAGGAATCCACCTGCTCTATGACCTCGCCATCCACCACCAGGTTATCTCTCAAGGCTACGTTCACCCTTATCTCCTTTGTTTTACTAACGTTTATCTTGAGACCTGCCATGGATGAGAGCTCGCTGAGGTTGTTGAGCTTGGAAGCCATATCACAGAGCCGTTGAGACAACATGCAGACATCGTCTGCATAATCCAGGTCTTCCAGGCGCCCGCACAGTCCCCACTGGATCCCTCTCCTCCTACCTCCGAGAGCCTTCCTCATCAACTGTTGAAGACTTTTGGCATGAAAAGGACTACCCGACTTGGAACTTATTATCTGGCGGACAAATATTCGAATTTTGTCTGGGTAATACATTTTGTGTCTACCGTTTTCTCTCATGGTTTTCACTAAGATACAACCATTAGTTGCTATATTTTTAGGTATGTACAACTTCGTTGGCTTCTATCACCCAGAAAATGTTCACAACCCGTTGGAGAGATGTCAGATAACAGATTGGGCAGATCACAGATAAGTTGAGGAGGAGTTCCTACCGCTACCTACCTATAATTACAGTATTGATAAGTACATACAGACAGTATATTAATTCGACTTCTCTCGAAATCTCTCTCAAATGCATCTCGCTGATCTGTCATGTACCTACCTACATAATCTGGCGGACAAATACTCGAATTTTGTTACGGTAATAAATTTTGAGGCAACATTTTCTAATGGTTTTCACTTATGTAATGGATGAGGGGGTTTAACTTCGCCGCCCATACAGCGTAGTTTCCCCCTCTCCACTCTCTAGAAAGGTAGGGAGGTAGTGTGACAGCTGCCCCCGGAGAAAATGGTTTGAGTATAACGCAATGCCTCCAGGAGTTGACGATTCGTTTCCGCGAATCGACCGCCCCTTCAGCCGCGTGTCAAAAAGATCGGGAAGAGCCCGCATCCAAGATGGACGGGATTCCCATATACCGTCACACTTAGCTTCCATTACCTAGTTACTATATTCGTAGGTACGTACAACTTCGTTTGTTTTCGTAGCACAGAAATGTTCACAACTGGTTGAAGAGATCTCAGATACAGTAGCGGTGCGTGGGCTCTGAAAATGGTGGGCCACCAAACCGGAACACAAATTAACAGCTTTTTCTACAAAATACATGTAAATGTTTTCCAACAGTGGAGTCTTCTTATGAGAAATGGGTGGATTTTAATCAACCGCAGCTCTAAGCAAGTCAGAATGTAAGCACTGTGTTCACAATAGTTCTGACCAGTACCCGGGATTACCAGAAGCTAAAAGTTCTATAGCTTCATATTGACTAATACTCAGCAAAGGCCTATCTCTTCCTAAACTTAATCATCACTCTATCTATCTTCGTAGGCAAACGTCGAAAATTTCGACTGTAAGTTAGCCACCGAATTCATGTGGTACAAAAATAAAGAAGCAAATAAACTGAATAACAACTAAAAACAACGAACTAGACTAAAATACAACGAAGTAATGACCCGCCGGCCAGTACCTACTTGGATGGAGAATCAGACTAGAAGCCAGGTACTTATCTGTGTATGTTGACGTCGATCAATCCACAAGACCACGGACAGGACACAACGCACTTAATTATCGCAAATCCAAATCTGTCCCGGGAACTCAAATGGGAACATACAAAATTCGAAACGTAAGCAGAAAATTGAAAACTCAACATAGGAACAGAACGGCGAAAGTGATAAGAATTTTTAGGGGAGGACAGATAGAAGGACAAGCATCTCGTATCGAGATAACAACATGAATTGAAAAAATCCAATCGATTGTGAACACAAACGATTTTTAGATGGAAATGTCGGCCACGGGCCCAAAAGGGGCGTGACTAACCAAATTTTTACTCTACTGAGCTTGCGCAGACGGGCCACTTTTCTCCGTTGCCATAGTAACACCCGGTCCCGGGACCTATTAGTTTCAAAAACTTAGGTTTCGATTTCGATTGCAAGACATCGATTACTGTAGCTGTTTTCCGATAAAATGCTCGAATATCCATAGCCAGAGAACTCTGTCTTCTTCTTCTTCTTCTTCACAGTTACTTGTCTTGGCCGCAGCCATGCCAGACATAGGTTGGGACAGAGAGAGAGAGAACTATGTCGAGTCGCTGTTGAACTTCGTGAAAAATGCTAGGGTACAGTATACGGAGGGAAATTCGAATGCCAGCTGAACAAATGGTTGGCATTTTTTTGGAGTTTTTTGTGTTTCTGGATGCCGGGGCAGTGGCCCAAGTGGCCTTATGGACGCAACGCCCCTGCTCAGAAAACAGATTGGAAGATAGATAACAGATAAGCTAAGCCGAGGAGAAGCTCCTAGCGCTGTCTCGCCCCTAGCGAACATCTGACCAACTCGGCTCGTTTTCAGTCGCTAAGGTCGAGTAAAATAAGGCTTTCTTGAATTTACATCCGCTGCTGGAGTGAGGGTTGGCTGATGAAGTTGGAGTTGCGCGTAATATGTACGGCAAGTTGTGATGGAAATGGGGCTTCTTGATTGTCACTTTTACAATATGATAATAACATCTGAACTGCCATTCAAAACAAACATGAAGAATGGTGAAATATTATTTATTTTGCAAAGAAAGTAAGTAGGACGTGAATCAACAAAGGTGTTGGCATTTGGAATGACTTTGTGGAATTTCTGATAGAGTGAGAGTGGAAAAAGTGGGTGATAGCCGAGCGGAGTACTGAGAGAAGGCATGGTAACGAAGAAAGAATGCGGCAGTAATAAGAAACGAAGGAAGGGAGATCGATGGTAATATGACGGGCTGAAGGCGAAAATCGAGGTTTTCCCCGCCTTTATTGTATCGGAAATTCAACAACATGGAAATAGGACGGGATAAAAATGTATATAAATAACTATCGAAACTAGCTGGCGGCAGGAAACAACGAAGCCTGCTCAACAACAAAGGGAGTTTCCCTGATGGTAACACGACGAGGTAAGCGCCGGTCGATGGTTTCACACGATCCGACCCTTTCTGGCCTAATAGCATTCGGAAAACCGCTGAAAACCACCTGTCACTTTACGTGAACACGGATTTCCACTTTTCACAAAGAAAATTCGAGGGTGAGGCAAATGTGAAGGAAGATTTTGGAAAATGAAAGACTCGCGCACGTATGTTTAGAGCAATCAGAGTCAAATATTGGTGTTCGTGCCGCAGATTGGGGCTGTCAGTTTGGAACTTCTCGTTTATGTGAGTGGAGCGGGAATCGCGTGATTTGACGGTTGTATGGGATCATCAAGGGGGTTATGACGTTTATAGAGGTTCAGGGTCAATCCGACATTGGTGACCTTAACCCACTTTTTTTTTTAAATTTTATTTTTAAATAACGTAGGAATATAACAGTTTTGTTAGCAGTGGATATAGTAGGTAAATAAGCCTAATTAACACGGTAAATTGCACAAATGTACAGCTCAGTAGCTGCCCTTCACCAGAGTAAGTTCCAAAACTTATAATAGAGAACTCAAATATTGCACTTATATTATTGCATTTCGTCACTGGTATCTACAGCAGAAAGTCATGCGGGCCCTTTCGTTTTAATCGGCGGTTACTTGGATGGTGGTGGGGGGTTATGGAACTGCGGCCACCAGATGGTTTTTGTGATCTGTAATAAAACCCTGAAGAACGCTGAATATTAGTCCGCATCGTTTTATTAGTTTATTATTCTGCGAATAATACACTCCTATGTATTCGCTCAGCAAAAAAATTTTATAACACCCCGTCAGAATTTTTTCTTTTCCGTTTCGAGGTGCGTAGATCCCAAAAATGCAATGTCCGTACGCCGTATCACGTGTACCGGCTTCATTTTCGGTCTAAAAAATTTGTTCTTTCGCACACATGCTCCATTTGGGCCCTATTTGTGTCCCGAAACTTTGCAGCCCGATCGGCATATACCCAGGGATGTTATGAGTGAAAATGTATACAAAATAGGTAGGTACTTTTTTTGTGTGTTTTAGTAACATGAGCTTTTGAGGTATCTTTTTCCATGTTTTTGGGACCAGAAGACCGAATATGAAGTCGATTTTGACCAAAGAGTGGAAAATTGAGGTTCTAAGGAAGGTTCAGTTCCCAAAATTGATTTTTTTATGAGTCAAAAACCTGGGAAATCGTCTGAAATCACCATCAGTTTGTATAATAACACTAGAAAAAGTGTCAACACGTGGATCAAGACGATTATGGCACTACCAATGATCAAAGATAATTAGAAAAAAAAGGAGCGTACCTAATTCGTGTTTTCGGGGCCAAAATTCGTGGAAACCATCAGAAATAGCAATTTCAATTATTTCACACTAAAGAAACAATAAATGGACAGCCAACATTTCTGTAGGTGTGTCCAATAGAATAATAAACCCATGTGACAAGGACTTCGCAGCGTTTTATTTTTTGTATTAGGTATCATTTGTTTCTCTTCGATCATCGTTCTATACGAAATTCCCTTGAATATAGTTATCATGCAAATGAGTGAGCCTCAACTACAATATCTCCATTCCTTCGGTTCCTAACTCATACCAGTCCATATAAAATATTTATTCAATTATTTAATGGTTAAAGGGCAAGCCCAATTGCAAAACCAAAACGATGTCATATTAAAAAAAAATAAATTAACTTAAAATAATAAAAATTCAAATAAAAATGGAAAAAAATTGATAGTAAGTGAAGGATGGACCTCAATCGGTTAAAATTAATCAATAATGGACTTCTTATTTTCGTCAGCACTTCTGCATACACATCTTCCTTTAGAAGAAGCTATAATTTGGCCCACATGTTCCAATATAGTCCAGTTTTGGATCTGCAGTAGGCCCGAACAGTTTTCTTGGTACTGAACACCGCCTTCCTACATCGTCGATTTCTCAAGAAGTATTATAGTAGGTACCTACATAACTATATTATAGAACCGAGAGAAGTTCTGCGTTGTTTGCGCAGGCATCTATTACTGATCGATATGAATTGTTTACTGTTTGTGATTATAACTTCATTACTTATGTATTAAAACTCATTTGGGACCACCAGGAAACCAATCTGCACGATCCATGAGAATATAAATAAGTTTGGATTATAACAGGGAATTGAATACAGAGAGACACGAAACCCTTGTTCCTAAATTTTGGTTCCAGGTTTGTATTTCAATTCCGAAATGCTGCTGGTAGATGCATGAATCATTGATGAATCTTTTCTCTGTTGGCCAGTTATATGCAAAATCAGCCCTCATGTTTTTGCATAAGAATCCTGGCAAATTCATACAGATTTTCGCCTAATAGTGCCCATTCGTTCCGCCTCACGTTTGAAAAGCACATCACGTCACATGTATTACAGTCACTGCTGTTAAGAACTGCATCCCTTACTATAAGTAACACCACTAATAATACTAGAGCAGAGGATAAAAAATTTGTTTTTAGCTGGCTCATATCACAAGGACATCTAGTTTGCGACAATTTACTCACGAGCTCTTATGTATTGTAGTGATATGTGTAGTACCAATGTACTAAGTAAATGCTATTGATTTAATAATATACATTGTTATACAATATTAGCCCGCACAGTTTGAATATTTATGTAGGTACTCGGGAGGTGACTCCCCCACCGAGCTCGGAACTGTGTTCTTTGGTGTGGGGTGGTTCCAGTTATCAAGTGAACACTGCGGTTTAAATACCCTATTTCTTTTTCATGTATATATAGTATATATACCTATTTATCTTGGGTTTTAGAGGAATAAATTTCATTTTCATTTCATTTCAATCAGCTGCTGCCAATTTTAATGCTCGTGCTGTTGACGGACACCGTTGATTCACATTAATAACGGAAAGTTCTGAGTTCGCTGCTGGAGGTTTGTAACATGCAGCCTCTTGAAAAGCGGTGTGTGATGAATTTGAAATTGGAGCGGTGTGAGGGAGGATGTGCCCGGTTTGGTTATGGGCGGACCACCACCATGCCCGGGATCTTTTTGGAGTGTGTCCGCTTTGGTTATGGGCGTATTACCACCATGCACGGAATCTTTTGGGAGTGTTGCCTGGTTTGGTTATGGGCGGACCACCTCCATGCCCAGGATCTTTTTGGATGTGTGCTCGGTTTGGTCATGGGCGGACCACCACCATGCCCAAGATCTTTTAGGTAAGGAGAGAGACGAGGTAAGGAGGAGGGAGAGTAGTCAGCGACTAGAGGAGAGCGTAGAATGGCTAGAAAGGCGGAGGCGGCGAGTATTTATAGGCCTGGAAGCCGTCTCCCTGCATCCCCTAGCTGGTAGGGGATGGTGGGGACCCAGGTTGGGCTTCAACCCCCTGCGACTTTCGTCCCCACTTCTGCGGCGAGTTTATTTGCGAGAACTTAAGTTTGCAAGGAGTGGTTCTGGGAGGATACCACGACACGGTGGTTTGTAGCGGATGTAACGTTTCTCCACAAACTCCTCAACGTCAAAATCTCCTGCCCTGAACTTCTGGCCAGGATAGACATTTCGATCCCCAGAGTCTCCTCGCGCTCGCCTCTTCTCTTTCATGTGGCATTCTCCGCAACCAACTATCACCTCAATCGTCCTTTTCATCGTCTTCCCCGGTCCGCCAACCTGCTTCTGAATCTATACCCAGACTACGACTTCTTTAACGACTCTGCAACGAAATTGAAATCGATCATAGCCTCCTCAGCAATTTTGTGAAATCGATTTATTCTACCTAATTTATTTTAAATTTGTTTGCTCCAATGGTGTTGAATAATAAAGGAGTTTGTTTGGAAGTCAGGGGTTTCCTTTCCATTGACAACTTGAGGAAATTTTATTTTGCCTTGGTCCACTCTATACTGTCGTACAATATTGCTGCTTGGAGAGGTGCGGGTATTACAACTGTTCAACCACTCATAATTGCCCAAAAATCTCTAATAAAAATCCTTCTAAAAAAATATAGGCGTTTCCCTTCTGTAGAGCTGTTTAGATTATTTCAAGTTCCAACTTTCGCCGCCACTGTCAATATTATCACTTTAATTGGAACCTATGAATATATCCAGACAGGATCTTATTACCAAATAAATAAATCAAAAACTCGTGGTTGCGGGAGCATTATAGTCCACTGCGGCGGATCAGCGGTCATGTCTGTACCGTGGTTGCGAAACTTTATAATAGTCTGCCCATGAATATTACGGATGCTCCGACTCTGGATTCTTTTGAACGACTGGTGGAAAAGTTATTTAATGATATTGAACCATAACTTGCCATTATAAAGCACGATATAAGACCACTCGAAGTCTAATGTAATTAATCTTAATCATTGATCGACGTGTGCCTACAATAAAGAAGTGTGACTCCTCCCCCAAGCACGAGGGTTTCCTCATATGGAGGAGTAGCATTCGCAAGCTGCAGTGTAGGGCATTACTGTAATTATTACTGTCTCTATTTCTTAATATTTAGTACCACCATGTTTTCCTCTGTTTTTGGTTTATTATTTTCAATATTAAACGCATGAAAAAAGAAAAAAAATCTTACCCCCCTCAAAATTTGATGGTTTACGTTTCAAGGTATGTGGAATCCAAAACTGCAATAAAAATATTTCTGTCTGTCCGCCGTACGCCGTACGGGCCACTTTTCTTAGTTACCATGAAAAAAAAATTGATGAAATTCGGGTTTTAGGTTCCGTTCGGGGTCTAGTTGGTCCTCGAAGCTCGACGTTACTGTCAGTCATCTCTAAGGGGTTCAAAATAGGGGTTGAAATCTTCAGAACGCCGTAGCTCGAAAACTTTCGATAGAAGGGTATGGTTTTTTTTACGATACTAAATTTGTCTTGAGCTAAACGATTGTGAATCAAACGGTATAAATCCGGCCCAGATAATCATCACTAGGGAGCACCTGATTATAATCAAGGGGATGGCTGTATGAAGTCGAGTTGTTTGTTCTGCGATATTATTTCATTTGACAAGTGATGGACTACTGGATTTTGTTGGTAGGTACTTCTGAATCTTGAACAAACGTTGAAGTATTATTGATGGGTAAATTATTACACAATGGCAAATTATTGCATAACGGCAAATTATTACACAACGGCAAATTATTAAACAACGGTAAATTATTACACAGCGGTAAATTATTACACAACGGTTCATCTACCAAGAAGGGGCTGGATTTTGTTGATCGGTACTTTTGCAACTTGAACAAACGTTGAAGTATTGTTGATGGGTAAATTATTACACAATGGCAAATTATTACAACAACGGTAGATTATTACACAACGGTTCATCTACCCAGAAGGGGCTGGATTTCGTTGATAGGTACTTTTGCAACTTGAACAACCGTTGAAGTATTATTGATGGGTAAATTATTACACAATGGAAAATTATTACACAACGGTAAATTATTACACAGCGGTAAATTATTACACCACGGTAAATTATTTCACAAGGGCTCACCTACCAAGAAGGGGCTGGATTTTGTTTATAGGTACTTTTGCAACTTGAACAACCGTTGAAGCATTATTGATGGGCAAATTATTACAGAACGGTTCATTATTCTATCTCCGTAGAAAGGGAACATACATACAGGTCAATTATTACACAACGGTTTAGGTAGGTACCTAGTAAAGAGTACGGGGTTAGGAACTAACCTACGGAGGGTCCGCGATCTACATAATATGTGTAGAATAGTACATATATTATATAGAAGGGTTATATATACGGAGACCTGTGATCTGTAACAGGAGGGTATTCTGTACAAAATAATAAACCGTTGTGCAGGGATTTGCAGCGTTTTTTTTTTCAATAAAAGAATGAATTTATTTATTTTTTTAAAGTCTCGTTTCTTTGTTTTTTTACGCTGTATTTATCCGTGTAATTGGGCTTGCCCGTACTAAACAAAATAAATAAATACATAAATAAAGTTGAGGTTCGCTCAAGTTGAGCAAATCGCTGCCGCCAGCTAAGAAATGACGACGTTCACCTAAGATGGAAACGTCAAAACGCCGCTCTCGCACCATCAAAGCCCTTTTCCATCTGTGGCCTCGGCTCCCTCCGTAACTCGGGCTTAATCTACCAGCTGTAACTTTGCCAACTCACCCATTTTCTGGACCGATGAGATAAGGGGACGGGAGAAGAGTTTAGACTTTTATCCCGCTTCACGGCCGACCCCTCAACAGCGATCTTCTTTCCGGCCTTTCGCTGTAAGTGCTTCCTTCTTCTCCGGCGAACGCGGAAACGGGTCCTATTTTACGAGGCTCCTCCACCAGACGAACCGGAAGGAAAAGCGGTTCTGGTGGAAAGAAAGAACACGCGCTATGCGTTGGTGGGCCGAAAAAGAATCTTCGTAGCTATTTGTACTAGGTGTGGTTTGACTCTACAACCTCTGTAACACTATGGTACACCGTATAGTCTGTCAGTATAGTACATGTACAGTATAATTTGTAAGATATTATAGTTTTACTGGTGCAAGAAGCGGCTGCATTGAAAACAAACCACCTCGATATTTACATCCCTTCAAATCTGTGCTCGGGAGATGAACAGGAAACGACACAAGGGTGCCAAAATCTACAGCCGGGAAATCCAAATCACAAACCAGTCAGTTGGTAAATTACGGTTCAGCTGGCCATCGATAGCCATCTGGCAAATTTGAATTTACTTGGTAGATCCTTGTCAGCTGGATTTAGTTGTCAATTGGACAGGAGCATCCAGGAGAAGAGTGTGGTGGAACGGCCAGAGCGCCATCTAGCGAAGATAAGATGAACCGTCCCCTCTTTCCCTGGCAAGATGAATAAACCTCCGTAAATGTCCGTAGGTAATGTCCAGAGCCCTTCAAATGCCATATTGCCATGGCGCCATACAAAAATGCCATATTCTGCCGATTTTTTGTGTGTAAAATGCAATATTCGGCCGATTTTTGGGAAAATGCCATGTTTGTGCCATGTTTTGCCTTTTTCTCGCCAAACTCCTTCAAAAAAATTAAAAAAAAAAAATTTGAAGTGAAAATTTCTGAATGACATGAGGCTTCTCGAACCCTGAGGCCATTAGTGTAGAGGGATTACTAATGCCTCTAACCCTTTTGGAATGGGGTGCTTCCACGGGTCGCCACTCTGGTGAGGAAGCCACTCTGAAGGAAGGCTGGGAACCTGCTGATGTCGTCTCTATGAAATACGCCCCGGCAACATCAGCTGATGTGGAGAGGACCTTCTCAAAAATGAAATACCTTCTGAGTGATCGACGGCTGGGATTTTCAATGGAAAGCGTTGCAGCAAACCTGATGTTGTTATTTAATAATAATAATAATTATTATTAATTACTTATTTGTATAAAGCATTGTAAATAAAATAAATTATTTAGCATAAATAAATTTTATGTTGTGATATCATCGTCACAGAATAGCTGGGGTGGTCGGAGAGGGTTGAAAAATAAGTGCCATATTGAGAGATATAAGTGCCATATTTGGGCCAAAATAAGTGCCATATTGCCATATTTTTTAGAGCCCTATTTCACAAAAATAAGTGCCATATTGTGAAGGGCTCTGGTAATGTCTGTAGAACCCTGCCTAATCTTTAGGGAACCAGAAATTTGAACTCAATGAAAAATGAATTCAAATCTGTTTGAGGCATCAATCAAAAAGGCATTCAGTCCGAAATGAAAATCTAATCGTAGGTAGGCAAAATTATTTTATAAAGGATTGTTGTAGAAATTTCGCGCTGATCCCGAATTTGCCAAATTATGTCTTGCATAAATACTGTCTTTTTCCTGGATATGAAACTTTGATATGGCAAAACCTTTTCATTTTTCACCGCAATCTGACAATTGAGGGGGTCTATCGACGCAGAATTTGATGCTCTACAACTTCTCTTTAGAACGAAAAATGTTATGACTACTACTTCTTCGATTTTGATGGGATTCCCACCGCATTTTGGGCACTCAAGAAATTTTCAAACGAGGCAAATGTCGAATTTTTTCATTGAAAATTTGCTAAAAGGTTGTTCAGCTTACCAGCGAATGAGGGAGCTGACTGTCTGTCTGAGTCAGATCCAAGTCGATTTTGTTTGGTTTGAAGTTACTATACGAACATGTTTCGGAATAGGTCGTCTTCAACAATGACGGAGAGAACTTAAAAAGGTACCTACTACCTCAAGATGGGGAGAGGAACACAAAAAAAGCGGGGGGATTTGAATTTACAAAAGCACCATTTTCATTAACACTTGGTAGTACCTACCAAGATATTGAAAACCTTTTGGTACTTAACTGAGGTCTCTTACTAGGTACTAGAAAACTCATTTTGCCAAACTCACCCACGCCTCTTTGGATTACAGAATTCAGTCTTCTCCCAAATTAGAAAAAAAAACAAAAGAAAACCACAGTCATGCAGCATGGCTATAAGAGCGAATTTTCGAAGAAATAACCACGTTCCTTAATCTTCAAAGTGCTCCAGTTTGAGAACGGAATGAGATATCGCAATTCTGATTTCACCATCGTGTTCAGCGTACAAAAACCTTTAAAATGAGGGGTCACTTGTTAGAAAATAACATTTTGGGGATTTTTGGGTAATTTTTGCGCACTTTAAATGCTCTAATTTGAGAACGGATCAAGATATCTAAAATCCGATTCCACCATCGTGTTCAGCGTGCAAAAACCTTTAAAATGAGGGGTCACTTGTTGGAAAATAACATTTTGGGGATTTTTGGGTAATTTTTGCGCACTTTAAATGCGCCAAAACCCTCCTTAGAGTAGGCCAATTTCGCCCATCTTCGAACTTAGCCTTTCGATTGCCAAGATAGATTTTTTGTGCAAATTTGAGCTGTTTATCTCAATTCTATCGAGAGTTATCGTCTGGAGTGACACATATATATATAAATATATATATATACATATAAAAAAGTGTTAAATTTCAGGAATCGTTTTAGAATGGTCTGAAACGGATTTCTATGAAGAAAATTTCCAAAAATTTATATTATTTAAATTTCGAAGCCATTGCAATAGCTTCATTTTCTTTGAAAATTCGCTAAAATAATGATATAAAAATATCAAAATTGCATTTTTTTGTCAATGTTATGATAGGTTCATACATGATTCAGCCGAAACCAAAATAAAAGCCGTCATAAAAATATTTATTTATACATTTTTTCTTAGCCTTCTTCTTTCTAGAAAATAGTGTTTTCAGAAGCGATGTGTCCGAATAGAGCTGCTCTCCTCGTATGTTTTGTCACATTTACTGCACCGGAACACTATAAACTGAATCATGAATTATGAACATTATGGAATATTTAGGATCTATTAGGAATTAGGAATACGGGGATTTTGACAAGATAACTAGCGATAACCCAGGTTCTTGAGCTCCGGTAGGTTCATCTAATCTTCGCTAGGCAGCGCTCGGGCCGTTCCACCACACTCTTCTCCTAGAGGATGCTCCTCAATTGGACAAGGTAGATCCTTGTCTGTTGGCAATCGTAGTCAATCAGACAATCCCCAGACTAAAATTTGAGCATATGCGGCAAACCCAACTCAATACGGTAATAATTTGAGGAATACGGAAATTAATAGTTGGACATACAATGGGGCCAAATGGAAACCAAAGGTTGGCGTAAATATGTTTTCTCGATTCCAAGTAATTAGTCCCAAGGTGGGTACCAAATCATGAATATTCAAGAAATATCGCGAGTCGCTGGGCACAGAAACGAAGCCAACACGCAGTGCGAATGCGATAATAGCCGTTCAAAATTATTTGATAACCGATTCCTATAAATAGAAAGTACCTAAGGTAGGTACATAGCCGTGAACAATACATACGGCTGAACCATACGTACATATGAAATGTACACATGGTATATTTATTAACCAAATCCTAGTCTCTCATTTTCGGTATATATTGCAATTACTTTGTGTGTATATTGCCACTGGGGGGGTTGCAAGCGTGATTTTTATGAAATTTCACTAAGCTGCGATCCGAGCAATCGCTTTGTAATTTGTGCACTGCACCTACCGATCAGAACTTGAACACGGGTCCACCAACTCCGACATTTTTCGCCCAAATTTGATGGGTAGTTAGGAACTGGTATATAAATGAATTTACATAAATATCAATACACACACACACAGCTAGGAACGGTAAATATTCATTAAAGCATCAGGTAGCAACCGGAAATCTCAGAACAGTTTGAACAAACGGATTTTCAACTTCTCGAACATCAAGTGTCGACTCTATTTTCACCATTCTCCTGCATAATTCACACCCTACGGCAGGAGCAGTTTAGCTCAAGCTGTCACTCGTTTTATTTATTCAAATAAAACAAGACATCCATAATTAGATCAGTAAGCTCAGAGTGAGACTCAAAGGATAATGTGGTGTCCAGCTGTTACACGGCTGTCTCTCGGACGTTAATATTTAAATTCTCCTGTTCGCACCGTTGAATCTTGAGACTTCAGAGACCTTGTCATTTGTCACCTCCAGGAACGATTTGCCAACCAAATTTCAAACTCCAAACTCATCAGTTTTCACTTTCTTCAATGGAAACGGATGGTATCATTTCACTTCCGTCTCGGGGAGGAAGGCCGAAGGCTACGATCGGTTCCTTTCGTGCACACTCGGTAACGGTCGGCACCTGCTCACGACAAGGGAAGGAGAAAGACGATTTTTCGAGATCTACGGATTTTCACTCCAAATTCACTGAGTTTCATGACGTCGCTACGAACAAATGGACCTGAGAGCTTGGCAGGGGCTGACTTAAGTTCTTCCTTGCACAAAATCTAAACTTAGAGAATAAAGAAAATATATGAAATGCTCAATGTAATTAGTTTATTATTCACTCCCTCTAAATTCAATATGGCTGAATCTACAAATGTTTAGGAAAGTCAAAATTTATTTGAATTCAAAAATCTATGCTTTCATTATTAACTCACATAAGTAAATTATCAATAAAATACCGCGATGATACTGGTATACTTATAATTATATCAATCACTGTTTCTGGGCTTAATGACACCTTTTGGATTATTAAAATTACCTACTGGTTTTACTAATACACCATGAGCCATAGAACGAATGAAAAACCACAAAGTCAAATTTATCCGGAAAAATATCCGTTGATTTACCCAAAATATCGAAAAATCCGTAGGTGCCTCTAAACATCCGTAGGAAACGGAAAAATCCGTAGAACTGGCCACACTGGTTCACATCCCTGAAGCTCAAGTCCGCCAACTGTTACCGAGCGTGCGCGAAAGGAGCCGACCGTAGCCTTCAGCCTTCCTCTCCGAGACGGAAGTGTATCGTTTATATTTCAGGTAGTTTCAAGAAGTAGGCAGCACCCGCCTGATACATGCTGAAATAATAATTTTCATCAGATGCGATAAGGCACAACTCGTTTTGCTGTATCTTGAATAAGTGCGATCGGTGCCCGGCTTGCACAGTTTTGCCAAATCGATCCCGGAGATGATTGATACCACTTTTTAACGCTGAAGCTCATAGGTACGGTGGATTTTCCGGTATTGTCTCGCCCCCAACATAGCTTAGGTAGGTACCTGCATTAAACAAATCGGTACCTACATTTTTTGAAAAAAAAAAAAAAAAAAAAAGTGGTTGCAATGGCTCTAAAATTACTAGTAGGCACATACGCATTTCCAACGGCGCTAAATGCAACGAGTTTAGTTGCAAAATCCGCCACCACGTGGCAGCACCAAAATGAATCAATTTCATTCTACTTCTCATTTGAGAACGGAGCGAGATATTTCAATTCAAAAAACGGATTTCTCATCAATATTCACGTAGAATTCTGGGTAATTGGTTTTATGTGTGCAAATTATTTTTGCCCACTGTTCCAAAAAAATTGGTTCAAATTTGGAACATTTTCAAAAAGTGGCCTAATAGGCACTTGCATTGGACTCTAGAGAATACGAATCCGTTTTCAGAATTTTTCTAAATTTACTGTAGCCGTCGGATTCTCGTTTCCAAGATTTTGGATACAAGGGACAAGATCGGGTACTTCTGACTGTGTATGGGGGTAGAGACATATTGGCCAGCTCAGGCATTCCAATTTTTCTACTTCCCTGTCCAGAAAAAAATACAAATCAGTTCAGGACATTCTGAATCCGCCCCATTTCATGTGTATGATTGTACCGATTTACACGTATTTTACTTGTCCTGACGAAAAATATATTTTAGCATAAAAAATGATTATAAAATCATATTAATAACCACAATCATATTCTAATGTCAATCATCACAATAAATGGTTTTTATTATAATTTTTAAGAGCATAATGTAAGGTTTTGGAATGAACGACGAAGAACTTTAAACATCTGAAACGTTGAATTCTGATACTTGTAAGAAGATTAGCTACGTAAATTTTTTTGCCTTGAAAAATTATAAGTTCAAATTCGTCGTTGTCAATGAAACTCATAGAAAATCGAAACGCAAAGAGCTCATTTTTGGAACGTTGAATATAACCGGAAAACAAGAAAAAACTTCGAATTTTTCGTCACTTATGACTGCTCGGACGTGATCGGCTGTCCTCTCAGGAGGATCAGGATTTGATTCGAACATTTCGTTCAGGTTAAAGATTGCCTCACCGCCAGGGTTTGGTACGAGGTGCGACGGGGATTCGAACAGACGGACCGCAGTCGCCATCCCCGGCTCACTCGCCATTTCCTTTTCCCTTCTCGGCTACACGAATAGCACCGAAGAAGTAAGAAACAATTTACTGAAATCCAAGAAAAAAGAGAAAACTCACTTAAGGGTTCCAAGGAATTTTCTCGGTCTAATTTCTCTTTTTTAATGACTCCACCTCGTCTTTCCCTTTGTTTTGCGCAACATCGTGGAATTTCCGATCCTATTTCAACTGTTCGGATAAAGGGATCACTAAATACCAGTCCCCAACTTCCCTTGAGCGAGCCTCTCGGCGTCCTTTATTTTCGTCAGAAGTGAAAAAAACATGGCGAGGAAGCGGACAAGGAGAAAAGGTTTTCGCCAAACGAAACGTTTTTTTCCTATCCTTTCACGTTGTTCGTCCCCTTTTTTAAAGTTTTCCCGAAGTTTTCCCTCCCTAAAGGCCCTCAGGGTTCGGGATCCCCCCAGAGAAGGTTTTCGGGGCGGTCCGCCCGGAACGGCGTTTCCGTACGGGAAAAAAGTTTTCCTTTTGACAAATGTTCGAAGGGATAATGCGGAGGGGGAGGACTCAGTGTTTACAAATCGCGCGAACTCCGCAATAACCCTTTTGGTTTATTATTCTGTGAATAATACTCCTATGTATTCGCTCAGTAAAAATTTTTTATAACACCCCCTAAAAATTGTTTCTTTTCCGTTTCAAGGTGCGTAGATTCCAAAAATGTAATGTCCGTCCGCCGTCCGCCATCCGCCGTATCACGTGTACCGGCTTCATTTTCGGTCTAAAAAAGTCGTTCTTTCGCAAGCATGCTTCACTCATGAGTGAAAATTTGTATAAAAATAGGTACTTTTTGTGTCTTAGTAACATGTTAGCAACATGAGCTTTTGAGGTATCGTTTTCCATGTTTTTTGCGACGAGAAGACCGAATATGAAGTCGATTTTGACCAGAGTGGAAAATTGAGTTCTACCAAATGTTCAGCTCCCAAACTGATTTTTTATGAGTGAAAAACCTGGGAAATCGTCTGAAATCACCATCAATTTGTATAATAACACTAGAAGTAGTATCAAAACGTGGATCAAGACCACTACCAATGATCAAAGATAATTTGAAAAAAAAGGAGCGTACCTAATTCTTGTTTTGGGGGCCAAAATTGGTGGAAACCATAAGAAATAGCTATTTTGATTATTACACATGAAAGAACCAATAAATGAACAGCCAACATTTCTGTTCGCTGTACTTTGCAGCGTTTTTACAGGGCGTCGGCGTGGTCTCGCACTGATTTCAGTGGCGGTTTTAGTCGTCGCCGTCCCTCAACCTCTGCCGAGTTCTGACCGCACGGTTACGCCGGTAACTAATTACGTTACTTCGGAGGGCGGTGGCGTAATTAATTTGTGGTTTCATCCTCGGAACCGACAAGTTTCTCCAACCGCGTCCACCGTAAGAACTCGAACAACGATCAAGGGATATTGGTTAACTCGTAGTACCTGAGCGAATTTTAGCTGTCGAAAACCTAACAACAGCCAACATTTTTACTACATTACTGACCACCTTGTACTACAGATTCAAGCCATTGAATTTGAAATTTAAACAACAATTCAAGTACTCTCCTCCAAATGTTTTAGGGAGTTTTTGATGAAATTCGTCTAAAAAGCGAGTACAAATATTTGATAAATTATTTAGTAATTTTCAGTTTCAGAATATTCTGAATACATCCTTGGATTTTAACAACTTTCACACGCACACACACGCCCACTGTGTATAACTGATTATATCGTCAGGAATCGAGTGACGGACAAGAGTGCATCTGATAACTAAAATAATAAAGAATGATGTTGATGTATTACACTATAATGCTATTGATTTTGTACAAAATGTATTGTTGAAACAGAAACGCCTGCAATCTCTCAGGGATCAGGCTCGAATAAATACCATCGTGCTAGGGTGTACTGGTGCGAGATAAATGTAAGAAAAAAAACACAAAAAAACACGCACACACACACACACACACATACGCACGCAGTTTTTAAAAAAAGATACAGATTAGTGCTTTCCGACAGAAGGTTTTATTACAAATTACTTCGATAAATTATTATTCATCAATTTTATTATTTACACTACAATTTTATTATTTATTTATATTATTTATACTACAATTTTATTATTTATACTTACAAATTACTCGGAAATATTTTTGATAATTTTCCGTTTCAGAACATTCTGAATCCATCCGTGGATTTCAACAACTTTCACACGCACGCACACACACACACACACACACAGGCACGCACACACACACACACACACACACACACACACACACACACACACACACACACACACACACACACACACACACACACACACACACACACACACACACACACACACACACACACACACACACACACACACACACACAGGCACGCACGCACGCACTTTAAAAAAAATAAGAGACAGGTTAGTGATTTCCGATAGGAGGGTTTAACTTACAAATTACCAACGACAGATCACAGTTTTTGGAAAACCTCGATTATGACACGGAGAACCTAGATTTGTTCTAAAAAGCCTTGAAAATTTTCTAGAAAACTTTTAATTTTATTACAAAAACGCTGCATTTGCTTTGGAAAATGTTGAGTTTGAAATCTTGGATTTGAATCGCCTTGAATTATTGCTTTGTTATTTTCCTATATACCCGAAATGTTTTAGTAATATTCTTGTACACTAGGCATCTGCCCGTACGCAATCTAACAAATATATATACATATTGATGTGAACCAAGCTCGTCTTACTGCTCACGAAAAGTTAAACAACCGATTTCTGTATCGAATGCGACCAAACCGCGGTAGCCCAATTGAGCCATTTTTCAAGATGTTTTGTTTTCTACAAGAGCTGCCAAAGATACAACTGTCTTCATTGGCTTCAACTTGTCGTTCACATGAAAACCTTTTCTGGATACCAGTAGGCGAAAAAAAGAAACATTTTTGAGTGCATTGTGCATATTTCAGTAATAAGTTCAAGTTAGTATGGATTACACCTATATTACAGAATCTTTAAAGTATGGAGCGCTGCTTCAAGTATGAAATGTCTTATTTCGTCCCGTTAAGCTACAAGTTTTTTTCTGGCTATTACCTCTTAAGACGTAATTATGCTGAATATTACGTCTAAATTATAGTATAGCCCGGACATAAAGGAGAAATCCAATATTAAAAGCAATAACGAGAATACAATTTAAAGAGTTAGAGGTCATTACGGTATTATGTAGTTAGGTGTTTGATAGTCGAGTTATATTGCGTCTTTCGTTTTATATCACATTTATTACGAATTTTGATTGTTGCAGAAATGAAATAAGGGTAGGTAAGTGCTTGAGGCGCTGAATGTTCCGAGTGGTTGGGCGATATCGAGGAGGAAATGGTATTGCGATGTTGGAAGTTGGGTGTGATGAATGTGTTGTCGTTTAGAAATACTGTTCAAAAGACGGGGGGGAGAAAAACCTCGAAATCGGAAAGCGGGGAAAACTGAAGAGTACAGAACTGAACCGAAGAGGCAGCAGGAGCCCAGTAACAAATCAATGACGATATTTCAAAGTTGTTTATGTCTGAGAGGGAGTAATATTGCGTTTATTGGTCAGTGGTCTGTGACTTGATTTATGCTTTGAGGCCTATTGGAATACGAGTGAAAGAGGCGGGTTTGTTGACACGGAGCCACAGGGGTTCTGTCTTCTTTCAAGAAGGGATGATAAGGGGAGAGTGAGCGAGGCACACAGAAGGGATAGGGGTGACTGAACCTTCAAAATGACACAGCTATCCGGTGGATAGAGCATAGGGAAGGTAATGATGACAGGTGATTGAGACAAAGCTGGCGTACAGAATGAGGCAAAAAGAATTTGAAACAAACCCCCAGATGCTCTTCCCAGTGGGTCTGTGATAAGGAGTAGAATCGCCTGCAGGAGAGCCAGAGTGCCTGCAGTACCCATTCTTTCAATTCCAGGATTGAAATTTTCAAAGTCTTCGGAATAAATAAATCTATATACCTTCCGAAATTGGCATTTTCTGCATTCTGCAAAATTAAACTCGAAGTTTGTTTGTATTTATTTTTTGAGAGAGTGGCCAAACGAATGAACGGATCTTGATGCGGTTTTTTCCGGCATGCTCTTCAAACACCGGCGAGTAACACATGGCTAAATGAATTTCCCGCCCTGATCAGCTGAATCAACTCTGAGACCAATTTCTTTCCTTTCCAACGTAGAAGGCTCAAATTCTGGACGGAGCATCTGCGAGACTGCTGGGTAATAATGACGAAGTGGATCCCCGCCCTGATCAGGTGAGTGAACATAAATAATGGGAAAATTGAAACTGAACTTAAATAATTGGCAAACAAGATAATAAGATACGCAGATATAATCGAAATGATTACAAGTCATGGCAAGTTCAGACACCGTGAAAACTCCGCTAGATCGTAGGAGGTCGTAGCGTTTACAGAAAACTAGTCACACCGATAAAACGGGAAGAAGTCCTCCACCGTAGGTTGTCTAATAATTAATTGGTTTCGGTTGAGTAATAATGAGTAATTATCGTGACAGAGTGCACAAAACAAAACACTGCGAATTATTACACAACTGTTTCTCTCTGTTTACATACCCCGTTTCTACTTAGATCACGTTCTCTGTTTGAGCACAACCGGCCATCAATTCGTGGGAAATTGAGTAAGATATTGAGTAGGACCGGGTTCGCGTTTGCGCATGTGCAGTGGGCGTACTCATGAATCAACTGTTCTGTAACTCATAAGGGACCATCTGGGGCCCGTCAATTTCAGCAAAATCTGATTCGCGACAAGGATTGGAGGACGCACAGACGGACAGAAACCGAACCAAATTTGTTCAAGTTACAAAAGTACCTACCAACAAAATCCATAATAACCATCTTCCTTCAAATTAAATAATATCACAGAGCAAACATCATGTGTTCCCTAGCAACGATATCCGGGCTGGATGTATGCCGTTTCATTCACACTCATGTTGACGAAGCTTTTCGGTTCAAACTTCAGGGCCATAACTGTGAACGAACGGCTGGACGCACAGTGATCTGGCCGAGAATTTCAACCACCCGACAGACATCCATGACAACCGCTCTCGGGACCATCTTTGCTCAGCGAAGGTTAGCACAACCGCGCAGAAAAACACCGTGATCTTCCTGGGCGCCAAGTTGTATAATGGGCTGCTCAACAAAATGAAAAATGTCCCTCCTCGCCATTTGAAGAATTCATCGAAATCTATTTTGACCGACCATGCTATTTATACTTCTGATGAGTTTTTAGTTATGAAGTTTTGATTCGAAGAATCCAAACTACATACATACATAAATGACCTATCTGTGTCATTTATGTACGAATGCACTTACTTTTAATTTATTTCGACCTATACTAGCTATCTAGGAATCGATTACCTATTTATTTTATATTGATTATGTATTATCCACTCGGATGTCATACGAAAAAATTGTTATTAGTGAATGTTGACATGGATATGTGTTTACTAGGGGGGTGAACCAAAAATTTGCCAAGAAACATGTAACGCGATACCAATAAAAAAATTTAAAAAAAACAAAACCTAACGCCCTTTATTCTTGTCATATACCTATGCAGCTAAACAAATAAACAATAAACAATAATAAACAAACTACTTAACGACAACGTCTGGATAAAAAATTTCGTATTTAAGGAAAAACGCAAGAAATTCGAGGTAGAAATAATTTTGTGCTGTTTGACGGTTGAACCATTCTCCTTTTAGTAGGCAGGACCAGGTAAGTGGATTACCCAGAGGGCATTTGAAATTTGATTCAGATACAGACATTTCCATGATCTTTGGTTTTTCCCAGTAAGGGAATTTAATTGTAGAACTTTTTTTGAGCTAAGGCGTCCTAAAAATTTCAGCCCCTATTTTCCACCTGTTAGAGATGAATGAGAGTTACGTCGAGCTTCGCTACTAAAGACCTACAAAAGAACTACAAACAAAATTTTATGCTCAAAATGAACCAAATTTTGGTTCATGTTAACTAAGAAAGAAAAGTGTGAAGTACGTTGGAAGGACAGACATTTTTTTATTCCATTTTCGTTTTCTACGTACTTAGAAACGGAAACCATCAAACTTTGAGAGGGGGGGGTCATGCTCGATTCCAAAGGTTTATTATTTAAAATAATAAACAAAAAGCGGGAACTTGCTAGGTTCCTTCTAACTTCATTTCACGTTCCGCTGGTACCTTCCCCATTTTACCAATGGTAGGCATTTTTTTGTACAAGTTAAGTTATGGAGAATCGATGTGTGGGTTCTTTTTCCTGGGTTATTTTCTGTTTTTATGGAAACCAACGTCACCCCATAACTCATTGGTGATTTACAACTAGCGATTATTCTTTGAGAATCTCCCTCATTCTCGCTTTCTCCTTTTCCCTTTAGCGCTCCCGTCTTCTATATCCGTTCGGCGAGACGGAATGAAATGCCCTTTTGCTTTATAAGGGCTGTCTCCGACCGACGGTTCTCCTCCCACTACTTCTCCTCCAGTCTTTTCAAATGGTCGTTTATAATCGAGCTTCGGGTTATACGACTAGGACACCCCCTAGGATACGGGAAGTGGTGTCGAGTGATCGTTTTGTCGGCACCAAAGATAAACTGTCTCAAGTACCTCCGCTCCAGCCCTTGTTTTTCTTGAAAAGGTCCCTCGAGTTGTGGTGTGAAAACTCTCGAAATCGCCCTGGATACATGAGAAATTCAGGGTCCAATATATTTATTAATGTCCGACTCGGGGTCGAGCTTCTTTACGTGTACCTCGGAGCAATATCGATAGTGCAGCAACTCCAGTATTTACGTGTAACGGACCGAAGAAAGTCCGCCAGGTTCAGCGAACTGGCCACTAAGGGACACGATTTAGACGAATTATCAATTTATAATCGTATGGGACAAGCCCGATTACATTTGGATACTGCATAAATATAATATAGTGAACAATGCACATTGTATGTAGGTAAATTAAAAAGAACACCAAGGAAAGAACTCAAACTAACTAGGTAGAAATTAATAAAAATTGTCTGCTATATACAGAAAAACTAATTAGGAGTAAGTAACAGGCTATTAGGGACCTAAGGGAAGTTAGTGAGTCACTGAAGAGATGAATGGTCGGGTAGCGAGGAACCAAGATGCCAATTTTGGAGAGCAAGACCGGATAGGAAATAGCTTTGTTTAACATTTTTAACCTACAAAAAAAGAAGGAAATTCTCAACTAAATTCGACCTGCTTCTGGTTTTTTATTTATTCATTTTTAAATTTATTTTTTATATTTTTTATTTTAAACGTTTTTAGTGTTTTCAGCGGTTGTTCCGTAACTACTGGACCCTTTTCGATGAACATTTCTTCAAATAAAACCTACCTACTACCTGTAGGACCTGTACTAGGCCAGTGATACCCTCCGATTTCTGGTGTTTTGACAGACAATGCACGATGCGACGACAGAAAATAGTCTGCCAACGACTGCGGGTGCCCCAGGAATGATGGTATCAGTGCTTGATAGCACAGGTATATTATTAAAAAATATCGCGGTAAAAAACAAAACAAAAAAGTTCAACAAAAAACAAAACCGACTTCAAAAAATCTGTAAAAACGAAAAATAAAGAATAATTTTTATGCTGAACAAACGTTCATAATTTTTATTCAAAGCCGATACAACAAAATTTTTGAAGTCGGCGCCAAATTTCAACTAAAAATCCCACACACAGCCTTCATATTGTATCCCTTGGTTACATTTTGGTTAAAATTTGGCGCCGACTTCAACAATTTTGTTGTATTGGCTTTATATAAATCATGTACGTCAGCATAAAACTTGTTCTTTACTTTTTAGTTTTACACAGCTCTTTTGAAGTCGGTTTTGTTTTTTGTTAAACATTTTTTTGGAGAATGACATCAGCCACGCAGCGCCTTCTCTCCAATGGTATTACGTTGCAGAAGTATCCTACACGGAGTAGTAGACGACGCTATTGTGAGCTTGAAGGCAACGTAGCAGAGAAACTTGGGTTGGATCTTCTCAATGCGGATTGAGGTCGAGATGTTCGCTGCGACATCTTCTGTTTGATAAGCCGACCAGATACTTTTAAAAATGTCCTCTACACCAGGGAGAGTTAGATAATTACGTACCATGAGCTGGAGGCCTGAATACAATGAAACAACATTCAAGTGAACGATGATAGGTAACAGATTGGGGCTGTCACGGATAGGAGCAGGTCGTTGATATGACCAGGCACTTCAAAATACCGGGTAAGGAAGATTCATTTCATGGTGACCAATAGTACAAAATCCAAGTCAAAACCACAGAAGACCAGGATATTCAAACAGCTTTGTTTTCACACAAAATTCGTTGAACAATTTGTACAGCGGTTTTACATCACGGTTCAGGCCTTGGCTTTTTATTTTTGGATAACTCATCTTACAGCAAGCGCGGTTTGTAACGGCTCACCAACTCAGGCCACTTCACAGCCTTCCGGAAGTTTTGCGAAGGAGTTATAACCTCATAACGCATCAATATTTGATCAAAGCTGGGGCCGGAAGAATGGGAATGGAGAAGCCTATGGCGGCAAAGGAAAACCTTGAGCGAAGCAGACAACTGAGGAAGTAAATGAGGGCTGATGGTAGCTTAGAGCATCACTAATGAACGTAGTGATTTCCCTTAGTGCTTCCCTGTAGCTCCGAGTCGGTTATGATTCCATTATCCTTAAGCTATCACTTAGCTCTAATCTTAGCAGCTCAACTTCCTTGCTGGTTACATTTGATGGAAGAGTCCCCCATCTCCAATTCCCCTTCAGCTTTGTTTTCTCCCGGAGACAGGACAAAAACAGAACCGCTATGGCGTTCATTTATTCAATTTAACAACTTTGTTGTAAAACCTATTATGTCAAACTTTGCAATGCCCGCAAAGGGATAGAACACTGTTTGGTACCAACTCTGATTAATGATGACAATGTTACAACCTTGATTATCTGCTAACTACCTACCAGTATGAAAGATTAGATTTTTTAAGATTTGATAGAACAGCACTCGGTCTCGCTGCTCAACATTTTACAACCACTGTTTAGATAGTTAACCACACAACCACTAACTTTTGGCTCACTGCTAGCTTAAATATTTACACCATGACGTTTTTGGTGCTGCACCATTTGCAGGCCTGTATATTTCCTCTCTTTATAACTATACAGTAACGAAAAGGTATTTTTGAAGTGACTGCCTTCGGTCTAGTCCTCACTTTCCATTATACCATCTCTCCCAAAACTAAATTAAACCCAATATTTACAATATTACCAATATTACAATGAGAGGAGGTGCTATCAGGCCGTGGAGCTGTTTTTGGCGTATAAAGATTTAAATGGTTACAAAGAGTTAAATAGGGGCAAAGAGGGCAACAACAATCCATTCATTATCTTCTCAGACGATTTAGATATGAAGCTGTCGAAAATGTCAGTGCTATGAGTATTAGAATTTGGTGGAAAATCAAATAGAACTACCTGTGAGTAAAATAATTCCAGCCGAAATACGTTTTATTGTAGAATATGTAGAGATAATTTTTGTGATAATCCATAAATTATTCAAATACCTAAAATTTGAATAAAACAAGTGAACTTAACATAAAAAATGGGGGAAGGTAGCTATTCAACTATGAAAAAATTATGAATTAGAAAGACATTGGGAAGCTAAAGAGAGTTCAACCTTACGGACCTGGAAATCGTTCCATACTTCGAGTGTTTCATTGAAATTTGGCGTACATGGTCATGCTGTATGTCTTCATTATGTAAACCTGTGGTGCTGGGGGCCTATTCACTAAGCCAAAGAGACATCTCTTTACGGTCCGACTCTCTCTTTTGGCAGAAGAGATTTTTATAGTATCCATGACGGGGTTATTCAGTAACTTCTAAAGGAGAGAGTTGGCGGCCATCTTGGCTTAGGTGTCTTCTCGAAAGAGACAGTACCTTTCTCATTTTTAGTTTGTTTGATAGTGATTGTGTGTCATCCTTCGTTCACTGGCTACCATAATGGTCATTTTAGCGAATTTTCGAAGAAAAGGAAGCTATTGTTCTCGGTCCAAAATTTTTAAAACTCGAATTTCCGAAAGATTTTTATACCAAAATCCGTTTCAGACCATCCTGAATTCCCTGCCGAAAGACACCAAAAATTATATGTATATATATATATATTTATATATTTATATATTTATATATGTATGTGTCATTCCAGACGATAACTCTCGAAAGAATTGAGATAAAAAGTTCAAATTTGCACGAAAAATCTGTCTTGGCAATCGACAGGCTAAGTTCGAAGATGGGCAGAATCGGGTCACCCTAAGGGGGAGTTTTGGGGAGTTTTAGGGGGGGGAAATTACCCATAAATTCCCAAAATGAAAAAGTCTGACAAGTGACACCTCATTTTAAAGGTTTTTGTACGCTGAACACGATGGTGAAATCAGAATTGCGATATCTCATTCCATTCTCAAACTGGAGCACTTTGAAGATGAAGGAACGTGGTTATTTCTTGAGATGTTCTTCCTGGTTCGTCTGCTCTAATCTGATAACGGAATGGGATATCGCAATTCTGACTTCACCATCGTGTTCAGCGTTGGAAAATCTACAAACCGAGGTGTTACTCGGCAAAAAATGGAACAAAAAATTTGTTACGTAGGTACCCAATACCTACTCTTCTGGTATTCAAAACATTTTTGATTTCCCCCTCCCCCTCCTTCCGCCCCAAATTTTACTTTGCGTAAAACTACTCCTGTTTTAATTTTGTATGGTATCAAGTTGGGAAAACATTGGCCGCAAATTAATTTTCAGAAAATTTTAGGCGGAGGAGGAAGATGCCGAAAACTTCGAAAATTCGCTCTTATAGCCATGCTGCATGACTGTGGTTTTTTTATGTATGTTTTTTTTTTCATCTCTTAAAGGTTCATTAAAAATATATCTGTATCCCGAGGGAGACTATCTCTCCCAGGAGATTTCCAAAATAGATAACCTATTCCCACTATATCTTTTAGTGAACAGGCCCCCAGGATAACTTCGACTGAAGCAACTACGTTCGAGTTACCTGTGCCTAGTAAAAAGCAGCCTCCCGTAAAAAATCAAACCTCTCCAACTTCCATCCCCTGAATGACCCCAGTGTAAAAATATATTCCTCGTTCGTTGCTTTTTCAATAATTTTGTCCCATCCGTACTTTTTCCATTATTTTCTTTCCTTTTTTTCCACGGAGGAGCGAACTCTCTTCATACAATATGCAGTGTATGGTAATCGTCGGAGTTACCTTCGGTGTTTTTCTTTCTTTTTTCTCTCTACTTTCTACAGAGTCAAGATTTCCTAATTCACTCTATTAGTGAACTCTTTTTATTTTATTTCATGAAAATCTGAAAATAATTAATAACGGTGACAATTTAAAAAAAACCACAGGATAAAAATAGAATAGTCTATTTCCACGTAAACTAACAAACTGTGGACCGGTTTCGGTTGTTAAACCGTCATCAGTACACAACAGAATTCTATTTTTTGGCATGGATTTCTACTACTCCGCCGCAAGTGATTTAAGTTATATACGGTTACAATTTATCAAATACTTTTGTTCCAAAAGAAAATCGTGCGACTCGAAAAACAGTTGTCCCACCCGTATTAATTAGGGCCTGTTGGAGTGCTGGGATGAAATAATAGTCTCTCGCCAATATTTGGAATAAACAAGAAGAGATCCGAGCGCCTAACATCTACACAACAAGAGATAATATGGTTATTATACATTATTTATCTATAGATATTATTATTATTATTACGGTTAAAATAACGTGAATAAGTATGTATATTAGGATAATCTGTTGCAGGTACTTTGCTTGAATAAATTAAGTAACTGGGTATATTATATTATAGTGTTATACCTCAGGATAAGAGTTCATTTATAAATACGATTTCTTGCAACTACGTGTACCCAAAAATCCCAGAATCACCGAGGTTACGTTGCCTTAAAAAAAGCTTGTTTTTCAGAATAAGCTCAGAAGTATTAATTTGCATCTGGTGAGGTCACTTCCCCTCCACCCTTTCAAAATTTGATAGTATAGATTCCGCCTAAATTTCAAGGGCAGTCAGTTGCTGCCTCACTGAAAGTCCTTAAACATCATCAAAATTTTATATTTGAGCGTTCATGTTCATGTCTGTCATTGTGATCTAATTTGTTGATGCGCACAATTCAACCTGAATTCGAAAAGATGGTGGAAGCCCGGAAATCCGTTTCAAACCATCCTGTTACGGGTAGGCTTGGATTTTGAGGCACGGATTTCCAGATCGGTCAGGTGATGGTCCACCTTGTGGACAGATAAATCAAAATCTCGGGTGTTTTTCTTAAATAAACCTCTAATGGGGAAATTTGGGCGAATCACGTTGATTTAGCGAATTTTCACAGCAAATGAAGCTATTAGGGTATAAACATGGGTTCAGGACATGCATTTTTTTGAAATTTGTTTACAGGCAAATTCGTTTCAAACCATCCTGAATTCTTCCCTAGATGTTAAAAAAAGAGTATATAAATATATATATTATATGTATATATATGTCACTTCAGACGATATCTGACCTTGGGTACATGACAAAAATTCCAAATTTTGCCATGAGTTAGAAGATGAGCAATTTCGCAAATTGTGAGGGGGTCAAAAATGTGAGTTTTTAGGGGTCGAAAATCGGTATAAACGGCTAAAATTGCGAATAGTTGACAAAAAATCACTGAAAGTGGTATGAATGGGTGAATAAAGAATAAAGACAGCAAAATACCACCATGTTTTATCAAAATAGAGTGGGTCAAATTAGACTTCATAAAGGTCGAAATTCGGTAACGGCTAAAAACACGAAAAAATTATATAATTTTACGAAAAGTGTTATGATTTTTTCCTATATCGTCTTTTTACATAATAGCACGAATATTTCTTTGAAAATTCGCTCTTATAGCCATGCTGCATGACAGGAACTTTTGTTCTCTTTTAGCCAAAACGCAGCATGTAGCTGCCCAAGCTGCTACAGCCTACCGTGTCATCTTCGTCGAATGCGAGAATGTCTTTAAGGATTTGAAGAACCTACAATTTGGAAATGCATCTTCAAATGCAGCACAGTTTTGATGGGCTGCCAGGTATTTTCCCACAGGTAGACTCTTAAACTTAAGGTGTGCACCCTAGTGTGCATTGTGGGAAAATTTGGGGACCCACTAGAAGATTTTCTTCTTTTGACGTAATAATTTGCTCCTCGAACGCAACACTGGAAAGAGCAACGCGTTTTCATGTCTTTCGAGAGGGGATACATTTTTACTCTCTGGCGTATTTTCTTTTCCCATCACGAGGACGCACATAAATTTATGTTAATTTTCCCCTTTGATCGGGGTTACCACCATAATTTCTTTACCGCGAGATTCCTTCTTTGTGTTCTTTCAAGGAGAAACCGCTGTAGTCACAAAGCCCCCCCCCCCCCCACCCTTATCAACCCACAGGACTCCATTGAAGTAGGGAAAAGGGTCTCAATGGATCGAGCCAGGAGTTCTTCAAGGCTCGAAATTTCGGCTTCTCCTGTGCAAATGAGAGACAAATCTATTGGGCCCTTTCCCTCCCAGCTCTATCCTTTTGTTGACGTGAATAATGCTAGGCCCTCCAAGACGGATGCTCCCGTCCCCCAGGGCTTCCCCTCCACTGCCACGGATCCGAAAGGTTTTCTTCGTTTTAAATACAAACCAACGAAGGGCCTTCTGATGGGTTTCCAGTCTCTGTCTCCCTTCCACCCGCCTCTCGACCGATATCTCTGTCTTATATACGAGTACTTTGCCTTCTTAATGAACACCGTTTGGCTCGGATTCTCGGGTTCCCTGCGATTCTACCGACAAACCCCCACAACCATTCATCCTTTTCCACAGCAGTCCCCTCCCTTTTTTTCCCTTTTAGTCCGAACTAACCTCTGCTCTCGTCCTGGATTCCGATTCACGAAAGACAATGAAGTCGTTCCCAGGTAGGAGATACAGAATAAATGAGAAAATCCCCGCCGTCTCATTTCGTTCCTTTCCCTCCAATTCCCTCTTTTCTCCAGTTGTCCTAAATGGAAACCATTCTTACCGATATGATGGTGCACCTTGACATTAGGCAACCCCCAAAACTAAATATTCGTGATCTCTCTGATAAAAAATAAATTTTTGACATTAAATCTAAAGGGGTATTTCCACTAGTGTGAGAAGCAATATTACCATACCTTCCGGAGGAATCCGTCGTCACTACTCAAACAGCTAGTGATGGCGAACTCCTCCGGAAGGTATGGTAATATTATAATTTTTAAATAAAAAAAATATCGTCGCCTATCATACAGGGTGATTTGGAAGTTGCCGATTCATCAAGATACTTACCTATAGGAAATTGTTGTCCCATTTTGGTTATTTTCAATAATTAACCTTCGGAATCGAGCATGAACATTTTTACCCCCCCCCCCCCCCACTCAAAATTTGACAGCTTCCGTTTCAAGGTACGTAGAATCCGAAAATTAAATAAAAAGAATTTCTGTCCGTCCACCGTACGCAGCACTTTCCTTAGTTACCAAGAAACAAAATTAATGATATTTATATTTATTATTTGGTTTGTAGACGTCCCATTTGGGGTCCAGTTGGCCCGGGAAGCTCGGCGTTACTGTCAGTCATATCCAAAATGTGAAAAATAGGGGTTGAAATTTTCAGAACGCCGTAGCTCGAAAACTTTTAGTAGAAGGGCACCTACGGGTTTTTTTATGGTTTTTAAATCGACTTCGAACTTTTTGAGACCGCCCGGAGCTTCTGGGACCACAGAAAAGCTTCGTCAACATGACCGTGAAGGAAGCTGTCTACATCCATCCCCAGATATCACTGCTAGAGAACACCTAATTATAATCACGCATTTCTGAATGAAATCGAGTTGGTTGTTCCGTGATGTCATTTCATTTGAAGAATGATGGCTGTTTTGGATTTCGTTTTGTTTTGGTTCTGTAACTTGAACAACCGTTACGCTTCATGAATTACAACAAATAATAAATTATTGAATCATTGTAACCTGTGCATTTTTATGAAACTGCAATTCCCGATTTAGGTAAAACTAAAACTGTAACTGGATTCAGGGCTTTCCTGGCGGGAGCACGAGGGTAGGTATTGACCACAGAAAACAGTGATCTACGTAGAAGGGGCATCTATCATGTAAATAATAAACCGTTGTGTAATAATTTCCAGCGTTTTAGACAATAAATTAGAGTAATCCATGGAGTTTGGGGAAGAACGCATAGACCCTACCTGACCACCTTTGACTTTTATCAGTGAAAGTCAAAATCAAAGCTACGGGGGAAACACCAGCACTGGCTCGCAAACCCCCGAATTTGAGGTGAATCGAAAAATTTATCAAATTTAGGTAGCACAAGGAACACACATTCAGCGTGAGTTCGATCAAGTTGTTACCTAATTCATTTATATGGTGAGTCCATTTTCAGCTGTATTTTTAACCTGACCCTTCAGGTTTTTGCGATTGGACCCCCCGCCGAAAAGCGACAGGAAAAAGTGAGACCAAATAGCGAGACAAAAGTAGCGCGTATTTTAACAATGATTTTCACTTACAACCGAGTAGTTGCTAGGGAAATGAAACTTCTTTCATTTTCATCGGACAAAAATCGTTTTCCATTCGTTGGAAAGCTCTTGATTTATCACGAATGTATTTCGTATTTGTTCTTGGTATTTATATCCTAGTTTCATAATATAACTATATAAATGAATGTTGTAAATGGATAGTAAACAATGACGCTTGTTTGGTTGTAACTTGGTTGTAGTAAACTACGCGGCTAAAGCATGGTTTTTTTAACCTGACCTACCTAATTATACAAAGCGGTTTACTCGATCAATATAACGATAGCAATAGTAGTTGGGTACCTACATAATAATCCGTATTTATAAAGTGATACATATATTTTTACTAAAAAACAAAAAAGGTGGAGTCTAGTATGAGCCGCGCGTGAAGTAAGGTAAGAAACAGCCGATGATCTTATATAATACAGCGAGGGGGACAAAAACCTCAGGGTCAGGTACACCACATTTTAGCCGTCAGGCTTTAAGCGGAAGTCATCCGGGGGTGCAGGGGGCGAAGCCCCCGCCGAGGCGCGCAGCGCCGAGTTTTCAATTATGTAATTAATATGTAATCAATTATTTACATTTCTTCTGGTGCCAAAAAGTTGTAATCACTTTACAACAACGTTATACGAATTAAACACAAAATTGAATTTTCACTCACATTTCACGTCGAGGTTGACGGTAAGCGAATCGCTGGATCCCAGGCTGTTCTTCGCCATGCACGTGTATGTCCCCGAGTCTTTACGAGTCACAGGGCGAAACTGCAGGCTTTCCTCCAGGCTCACGATGTCAGTCCTGCCGGCTTTCTTCCAGACGACGGACGCCGGAGGGTTGGCGTCGGTGACGCAACGGAGAGCGACGTTGTCGCGCGACTCTTCGAGGTCTGTCGTTGGCGTCCCCAGGAGTCTCACTTCTGGAGGATCTGTGAAAAGAGTACGTTACACTCAGTGACGTAGATATGAATGAACTGAACGTAGATATTTATAGTCGTATGAATGTGCCTGCTGTAACCATCAAACAACACCGATTGCTTGAAAAGACTGAAAATGTTTCAAAACGACGGGAATTCCACTAATTTGAACCACGACAACGACAGTACCTACTCAGTAGTAGCCTGCCGCCGTAGTGTAGCTGCTAGCTGCCGTCTTCATTGTCTACATACGTCTACTCCCAGAGTCAAATCCCTAATTTGATTCCTAGCCGCTAGCGGTTTGTTCCGCTGCAGCCGTATTCCCCTCGTATTTTAAAATCCCCGCACTTTTCTCTCTTATTTTTGAAATCCCATAGCCAGATAGAGATGTGGTAGGTACCAATGAAGAAATTGACCACAATAAAGTAAAAACGCTGCAAAGCCCTTGTCACATGGGTTTATTATTCTATTGGACACTTTTATTATTACACAGTTTATTATTCTACAGAAATGTTGGCTGTTCATTTATTGCTACTTTCATGTAAAATAATTGAAATAGCTATTTCTGGTTACATGTACAATAAGCTACACGACTAGCCTATCACAAAAAAAGGCCCCCCAGGAGCCCATCTCCACCCCATACATATAATACCTCGTACATATCTTTTATTACTCGTAATTCAAACTCAATCTTTCAAAACACTAATATCTCAAACAGAGGAGGCGCTAGCAATATTCACGTGGTGGGGGGGGGGGGGGGGGGGCACAATTTTGCCCACTTTGTCCAAGCGTTCTCACAAAAGGAGAAGATGGGAAAAAAATAAATAAATAAAAGCAACCCCAGGCCCTTACGAATTGCTGATCGTAAAAATTTAACTGCAGCTCTCAGCGAGTTAACATATTTGCATGACATGAACCAGTAACCAGGACTTGCACCGTGGAAGCGGCTGCATCAAGACCCTTCCCATAATAATTCACCCAAATAATTCAATGAATGACCTCGATCCTTCTCTCTTTCAGCTCGCTCCATTTTCTCACAAATGAGTCGAAATCAATTTTGGCTGCCAATGGGGAACACCCACGGATCTGAAAATGTACCTACCTACTTTTATTTATTTATTTACTTTTTAATGAAAGTAGATCCCACTTTGGTTGATTACCTACTTTTATTTATTTATTTATGTCGTGGTATCCTCCCAGAACCACAACCTTACTCCGTGAAATTAAGATCTCGCAAAATAAACCTAGAAGTGGGGACGGAAGACGCAGGAGAGCCGGGGGACAACCTGGGGATCCCCACCATCCTCCACTAGCTGGAGGATGGAGGGAGACGGCTTCCAGGCCTATAAAAACTCGCCTCCTTCGCCTTTCTAGCCATTCTACGCTCTCCTCTAGTCATTGACTACTCTCTCTCTCTCTCTCTCCTAGCTCCTCATTTCTCTCCTAACCTAAAAGATCCTGGGAATGGTGGTGGTCCGCCCATAACCAAACCAGGCAACGCTCCCGAAAAGATTCTGCGCATGGTGGTGGTACGCCCATAATCAAAACGGGCACCATCCTCCCTCACACTCTCGTCGTGGATGTGCGCTCCTATACATCCATCACAATTTACTTTTTAATGAAAGTAGATTGGTTCCATTTTTGTTGGCTGCCAGTGGAGAATACCCATAGGTCTGGAAATAATTTCCCAATTTTTCGTTATTTACCTTTTAATGACACTTCTACAATCCTACGATAAGCAGTCGTTTTTATTCCATGATTTTTATAATTTTCATGCACTTGCGGCGTCACACGAAATTTTGAAAAATCCTAGAATAAAAACTACGTATCGTAGGGAAGTGCGGTTGGCGTCACGATTCTCAGGATGGAATGGACTTTCAGAAAAATAAACAGATCCCGTGGTTATTCCCCACTGTCTTTTGTATTTAAGAAGTAAGTAAAAGGTCATTTAGCCGTTTGTCTGTAGTAGATCTTGGAAAGTTCTTGACGATTTTCTACTGGCTAAATTACCTTTCATTTGATGCCACGCCAAACCCAATTGTTTTTGCGAGTTGAATAATTTGAAAGGCCTGCTTCAGCATAATTATAGTCAGGCAGAGGCCGAAGGGAGCACATGTAGTGCTAGACATGTTGTGAACACTGATTCACAAGTTGGAACCAGAAACTCCAATTGGGGCCCTATCCCACAAAAAGGCTCTGATCTCCTGACGAGAAACGCACCTTTAGCTGCGGCAATATTTTCTAGTTAAGAGTCACAACATCACACCAATGTTTCAGATCAAAACGTGTTTTGAAACTCTGCGTGTCTCAGTATCTATTCAGCTACCGCTAGGGCTTCTGAATACCTTGTTTTCAGTCACAGTAACGAACATGTTCAGGAAACGTAAGCCGAAAGTAATCAAGTGTCCAACAGAAAAAAGTACATACTGACTTCGGTTTCATCATCGAAGGGAAAAAAATCTGATGAATGACATCCGACTTCTTCTGTTCCCGCGTCACGTTTACAATATGAACTCTTTTGGATTTGCTGCCCTCATTCCGTGTTTCTTTAGCTATTTGTCTCTCTTTCATCGCCTATACGCTGAATATCGGACTGCCGAGGGCGTGATCAATTGGCGTTGACGAAGTTGGTTCGTCCCCTGTGGCACGGGAATATCGCTCCTGGGGCATCTGCATTAATTGAAATTGACACTGGGTAAAATATTACCTGCGAAACGCCTGCGGACGTTTTACAAGCGTCACTGTGAGAGTTATTTAAAAGAGAAACCCCCCAGACTTGGAGTTCGTGAAAAGTGGATTCGGTGAAAATTTGATTTGAGCGTTGCGCGTCGTGATGCACGAGAATCTGAATGGTATCGACGTGCCTGGGGAAGCTGTGACCTTTGAGATAAAATCAATGCTAGCGAACTGATGGGTAAGAATATCATTTGCTGGGCGGATCTCCGGCATAGACATTACTGGGGAATTAGTAATCAGGGACGGCCATCAGAAGTAAACGCATTTAGATGCCTACGTGGAATTGATCCGGGTGGTCGGGAAACAACCGAAACTGCTGAGAATAGTAATTTACCTAAATCAACAGCAGTAAGTCGATAAAAAGGTTATAAAACGGATAAAAAGGCCAGTCGATAAAAAACGATGTGTGCTATAGAAATAATTTGTAGCTATCATATCCAGTATAAGATAAAAACGCTGCAAAGTCCTTGTCACTTGGGATTATTATTCTATCGGACATACCTACAGAAATGATGCTGTTCATTTATTGTTTCTTTCATGCGTACTAATTGAAATAGCTATTTTAGATGGTTTCCACCAATTTTGGCCCCCAAAAACACGACCTCGTCTTCTTTTTTTCTTCTTCTTTTTTTTCCAGATTATCTTTGAACAACGATAGTGCCATTTAATTGTCTTGATTCACCTGATAATACTACTTCTAATGTTATTATACAAATTTTAGGTGATTTCAGACAATTTCACAGGTTTTTGACTCATAAAAAATGAATTTCGGGAGCTTAACCTTTGTTACAACTTCAATTCTTCACTCTTTGGTCAAAAATCAACTTCATATTCGGTCTTCTCACCCTAAAAAACATGGAAAACGATACATCACAAGCTAGTGTTCACTAAAACCTCAAACAACACCCCTTTTCCCCCCATAACACACCTGGGTGTATTCCGATCGGACTGCCGTGCTTTGGAGTACAACTAGGACCCACATGTGCTCCCAAATGGGGACCTAAACTGTGTGCGGAAGAGAGACGATTTTAGACCAAAATGTAACGTAAATTTAAGGCTGAAACTTCATTAGAACCTCAATTTTTCACTCGTTGGTCAAAATCGACTTCATATTCGGTCTTTTCGTTATTAAAAAAAAACACATGGCAAACGATACCTACCTCAAAAGCTCATGCTACTAAAACACAAAAAATACCTACTTTTATACCAATTTCCACCCATAACACCCCTGGGTATATTCCAATCGGGCGGCAAAGTTTCGGGACACAACTAGGGCCCAAAGAACGAAAGAACGAATTTTTTATACCGAAAATGAAGCCGGTATGCATGATACGGCGGACGGACATTGCATTTTCTGAATCTACGCACCATGAAACGTAAAAGAAAAAATTTTGAGGGGGTGTTATAAAAATTTTTTGCTCAGCGATTACATAAGATTCATAGAAAAATAAACCAAAAGCGGTAAAAGATCAAGGTAATTGCCACCATACCGTCATTATCATATTATAGCGTTGTGAGTAGCAAGACAAATTGGGCATCTCAATGGGAATTATCATGGTAAACCCGAACTAGTTCGATTTCAAGTACGTATAATTATTATGATAACCTTAATAGGTTATTGTTTTAACACAAGGAAGTCGTGACAAGAATCGAAAGAAAATTTCAACCCATATTTTTCACCCCTTAGATGGTTGAGAGGAATTTTTTCATTCCACTTTTGGTTTCTAATTACCATAAAACGAAAACCATCAACACATTTTGAAGGGTGGGGGGGGGGGGGGTAAAAATGTTTTCCATTTCATGCTCAATGCCAAAGATTCATTATTGAAAATAATAAACCAAAATGTGAATGGTTTTCAATTCAATGTTTCCAAAATAGATGTGTACATATTGGAACATTATCCCTAGCACCATATCTCCTGAATTTTTGTAGGCTTTGGAGCTGCGGTGAATTGTAGGTTGGTGAGTGGGGAAAAAATTGTCTGAGAAACCAATTTCGAGACTCACGGGGCCCATAAACGGCTCTGTGGTATTGCGTAGTATAAGTCTCTCTCGGATAACACATATCAGGAGAAATACGGTGAGAACCGAGAGAGGTTTGCGGGAGGGAAATAAAGAGGACGGGAGAGAGGGGAATGATGAAGAAAGTCTTGGGGGTTGGGATTTTTCGAGGTAAGGGAGGTGAGAGGAGATATACACCTAAGGGCTCCCAGGATGGGACTACGGCTGGAGCCCTATCTGGGTTTTATCGGAGGATGAGAGGTCAGGGAGTGCACAGGTCAGCGGTGTATTGGTCTGATAGGGAGAAGCAGTGGTGACGACGGAGGGGTGGGTTTAGGAAATATCCCTGGGACTGGATATGACTGGAGACCTTTTTGCAAAGAGTGATTTCTTCCAACAGATGTTTCTCTTTTCAATTTTGATTATAAATAGATTGCCCTACATTTCTTAGGGGTCGGAGATAGGACGTACGCTGCCTATAGGTACACAATAAGTTCCTTAAGATCAACTCAAGAAGAACGTTTGTCAAGTTTAATGGTACACAGCGTCCTTTTATCGATCACATGGTCGTATAGATCAACTGAACGTCAATTAGGGTCAACTCAGATCACGTCACAATCAATTCAGAACAGATTAGGGTGGATTTAAGAATACAATCTACAGTTTGATTTGTTATTATGCACGAAGCATAAACCATGTAGTACATACCTACCTAAATGCCTGTATACAAACATGTATACGTGTGTATGTACATCCCATCGCTATGAAATTCATACGTGTTCTTCTGAGAGCTACCCCCAACTACCCACCGAATTTGAGCGGCATCGGGCCACTGCTTCGTGGGAAATCGAGAATCTCGGATTTCGCGTTTGCGCATGCGCAGTGCCATAAAAATGATCCGATCTTTCTGAAATTCACAGGAGACCATCTGGAGACCAACCCGCGTGATCTCTGAAAATTTCAGCAAAATCGTATTTGAATTTAGGATGTTATGCGTGTTGCAATAATTTGCGGATACACAAACGGACGCAGGCAGACAGAAAAAATTGTTCAGGAAGCTCAAAAATTTAAAGCGCGAGTGGGAACATTGTTTTTGGAGATTTTTTTCTTTATTTTTTCTTCCAAAATTGAGAACAAACCTTCCTTTTCCTATTGGTAGACGAAGGGCCGAATTCATAATCATGGCTTAAGTAAAAATAATACTTTACTTCTGAAAATAAAATAATTTCTTGAGGAAATGCTTTATCTGATTTCGTTCGTTTGGTTCTGTGAAGTAAAGAAAAATCTTTAGTCAAAATGTTTCCTTTACTGGGGGGGTTCATGCTCGATTCCAAAGGTTCATTATTGAATATAATAAACCAAAAGGGGATTTTTGCAAAAGGTCGGGTAGTTCTGGATTGTTGATACGCTGTCTAGGATAGCTGCTTATTGGAAAATTCAAAGTCTCCACCCAAATGTTTACTCCGCGGGCGCAGCCATCTTGAAAACACCATCGATTCTTCGGCAACTGTTTCGGGTTTTGGCCTATAACTCATTTCCGGTCCATTATTTCGCTCTTTGACTCTGTATAAAAAGTTAAAGAGTACAACGAAATCAGTCGTATCACAGCCAAAAACCCGAATACTTGGGGAAAGAAACGAGATTGCCGAGAAAGATGACACTGAAATGATGAAAGAAATGAAAAGAGAACAGTGCAAACGATCAATAAGGAAATGCTTAAGGTACCTTTCGACGTACCTCAGTTTTTTCTACTTATTTGGGCCCGAAAGTAAAGATTTTACTTTACTTATTGTCTGTGAAATAGGAATCATGGAAATACTTAAGGACGACTTAAGCATTTGCTTTATCACTGACTACGAATAGCCCAATAAGCAATGGATTCCTTATTCGTTCACTTAAGCATTTACTTTTAATAAAGTCAGGACTATGAATACCACCCTATAAGAAAAAGATGGCAGTGGGAGGGAGGGTGAAAAACGCACTTTTTCTGCCATTGCAACTGAGACAGGTGTTCAAGTATCAAGTTCATTAGTATCAAGTGAGAGATTTTAATGTTGAGCTGGAATTAGGCAACCAAATTCACTTCTCTTCTTTTCCTACAGTTACAGCGAATTAAGGATAAACATTCTGAATTCTCGAATTCTCATCCTCATAAGGACAATTTTAGGACGAAGGGGCGGGCATTCAAAACAAATGATTCAGGATGCGGAATTCCAAAGAAATTTGTTGGTAGGTAGTGAAACTTGAACAAACGTTGAAGTATTATTGATGGGTAAATTATTACTACGGTAAATCATTACTCAACGGTAAATTATTACACAACGGTTCAGTATACCATCTACGTAGAAGGGGCTGGAGTTTGTTGGTAGGTACTTTTGCAACTTTTTTCACTCCTCATCAACAATTTCTTTTCAGAACTTCATTATGTGCGTTTCTTTTTGTTAGGTACTGTTTGTCATCGGCAGAATTATTTTAGCAACATTTAACTCGTGATTTAGGTAGGTACCTAGTAACGAGTACGGGGTAAGGTACTAACCTACGGAGGGTCTGCGATCTACATAATATGTATATAATAGAATAGTACATATCATATTATATAGAAGGGTTATCTATACATAGAGCTATGATCTGTAACAGGAGGGTATTCTATACAAAATAATAAACCGTTGTGCAGGGATTTGCAGCGTTTTTACACTCATTTTTCACCCATAACACCCTTGGGTATATTCCGATCGGGCTGCAAAGTTTCGGGACACAACTAGGGCCCAAATGGAACTATTTATTGGGGTACTTTTACACATTTTGGGTTTTTTCCGAGCTTACGCTACATATTTTGGTTTTTTTTTCGGAACTTACACTAGATACTTCGGGATTTTTCTATCATATTCAAACGTCATATTTGAAGGTTTAGGTGTTATTTATAGTTTTTTTCCGTCATATTTTGAACTTCTTAACGTCATATCGATCCGAATTCTACTCGTACGATACCAGCATGCGAATATATCCTGCAGTTGTCAGGATGCAGTAGCTCATCGTACGCTCTATGAGCAGCGTTCCCAATTCATTGTATAACCACAGTGCTAATCACATCTAAATTATTACACGTAATGACTCAATCTTCAGAAGAGTTCCAATCATTTAAGGCCAAGATTTACCTCTAATTAAGCCAAAAAAAAAACTATGGTCACAAACATGGAGCATGCACACCCTCATAAAATCGTATCGTTACGAGAATAGCGCTCTCTCAAAATGTTCTCTGCAAACTAAACACATCTGACACAACAAAAAACCCGGTTGACACCTTGCCGTACCACTGACTCACCAGCTGTCAAAATATATCTGATAGATCCTATGTAAATCATGGCCACATAATTATGTTAGTCACAGAACAAACTTCGAAAGTGAAAGCTGGTCCTTGGCTCGGACTATTAAATCGGGAATTGAATTCAAACTGAAATGTTGACCTACCTGCAAAAAAAAACGAAAATAATTCGCTTCTCACATACTATTCTATGATATAGATCAACATGCATCCCGAACGGATATAGCCAATCGTTATGCATAACAATTAATTTGTTTAGTACTACTTCTATTAATCCCAGAGCCCAAATTTAAAGTTTGCAACTGTTTAGATCAATAAAGGATTTCCAACTCAAATTTCTCGTTGGCAAGATCCCATGAAAGTAGCTAGATAGTGTTGTGGAATGTGTGCGCGTAGTGCCGTTGATTCGCTCAATACGCTCTCTGGAAACAGCCATTTCTTCACTTACATTCATATACAAGTCACCAAATAAATGATCAGACACACAATACAATAAAGGTCATGGATTTTCTATCCGTACGGAAAATAATAAACTTTTGTGGAAGAATTGTACATAGCGTTTTTGAGTGACGAGTAAAATTTGGTTCACGGCGTAAAGGTTGTTTCCAAAACACTCGATATCAACGAATATTTTCAATTAACAAAAATCATTCTTTCGTAATTGAACCTACTTCAGGATACCTCAAAACAGATTATGCAACAACTCTTGGGGAAAATGGCCGAATCTTCTGTTAAAAAAACGCTTGCATACGAGTCTGCAACGCATTGGGACATTTTCATGTCTTTACCTATTGCTTTTGACATTATTAATATTAAGAGGTAGGTACCTAATTTCAATAAAATAGACGATTCCGGATTAATTATCTTCTACACTCACGATCATTAGTTTGTAAACAAAATATGAGAACAGTTATGCCCATAGCTCCGCTATTCGTATAGTCAATATGTTATGGAGAACATGAAAATGTTCGTTAAATCGAGAGCTTTCCAACGAGTGGTGAACGATTTTTGTGGGTTAAAAAGTGTAGAAAATGAACAAACCTAACAACGGGGTCGTTGTAAGCGGAAATCATTATAAAGGCACTGTAACACAATTTCGTTACGCAATTTCGTGACAGTTTTTTGTGCTATGTGCCAGGGCAACGACATGAAAATGTCAAAACGGAGTTATTGAAAAAATGGTCTAGTTCCACTAATACTACCTAATGATATCAGTAACAATCCACCATCTCGAAATTTTATAATTTCCATTTCGATTCTAAGATAAAACATCCCAGCACCAACCACCGCAACCCCCTTGACATACCTAATAATTGTAATATTATTTAAAAATGTTGGCTGTTTACTGTTGTATTCATGTGCAATAATTGAAAGCTATTTCTGGTGGTTTCCACCAAACACGAATTAGTCTCCTATTTTTGATGAATTATCTTTAATCAATGATAGTGCAATTTGTCTGTATCGATTCGCCTGATGTTAATACTACTTCTAGTGTTATTGTACACATTTATGGTGATTTCAGACAATTTCCAAGGTTTTTGACTCATAAAAAATGAATTTTATGAGTAGACTTTATAGTATTTTATTTAGTATTAGTAGAAATACTATTAGTATCAGTGGAACTAGACTATTTTTTCAACAACTCCACTA